>BLSH010321878.1:31086-109380 GCA_018402905.1 Glandirana rugosa | reverse complement strand
TGCTCCAGGACCTTCAAAAGTGTAATAGGTAGTTGAGAAATGAGATGTGTAATTTATGCTTGTAGAACGCCTGAAGGTACTAGTTCAATGTTGGGCCTCTGTATGTGGTCAGGCTATGTAAAAGTCTCACACATGTGGTATCGCCATACTCAGGAGGAATAGCAGAATGTATTTTGGGGTGTCATTTTTGCTATGTACATGCTATGTGTTGGAAATATCTTATAAATGGTCAACTTTGTGTAAAAAAAATTGCGTTTTCATTTTTTTCCCACATTTTCCAAAAACTACTGGAAAAAAATGAACCGTTCAAAAGACTCATTATGGCTCATAGATTATTAGTTGGGGTATTTGCTTTCCAGAAAGGGGTAATTTTGTGGGCAATTCCATTGTCCTGGTGCTCCAGGGCCTTCAAAAATGTGATAGGTCGGGGGGGGCGGAACCGGATGTCCAGGTGAGCGGTCGCATAAGGAGAGAGCTCCGGCTTCCAGATTTGTTATCCTGACCGATCCTGCAGGAATCCTATAATTATTCTTCCCTTAGAAGACACACAAGACCCTGCACATCATCCGCATTGCCCCTATGCCTTCAAAGCGGCAATCAACAAGGAAGCAGCCACCGCCAAAGCTGTTGGGAGCTTCATCTGGCGCGAGTGCGGCGGCCATCTTGCCTTCTCCCACGAGCTCAGAAGCTTTCTTCAAAGGTCTCAAGGACCTCCTGCAGCTGCACGGAATGGACATGGATCCACCGGTGGTGAGTTCTCCTAGTCCCACTGTTAATCAGAGTGATAATCCGGCTGCCCCGGGGGCTCCTGACCGTAATACAATGGATGCGATCCCAGCAGCTATTGCAGACAGTAAAGCATCAGTCATGGGGCGCATCGACACGCTAGCCATTGAAGGCGGGTTGATTAGGGCCGATATGGACAAATTTCGGGGCCGTATTGCTGAAGCCGAGTCTCGAATAGCGACCGTGGAGGACAAGGCGGGGACCTCGACCCGCGCCGTATTGGAACTACAACGCCTAGTTAAGACCCTGGCGGAACGATTGGAAGACGCAGAAAATCGGCTCCGCAGGAACAACGTTCGAATGGTGGGCCTTCCGGAGGGGGCCGAAGGGGATCGCCCGGCCACTTTTGCGGAGGAGTTTTTCAAGAAGGTGCTTGATCTGGATCAAGTCTCTCAGGCCTATATAGTGGAAAGAGCACATCGCGTCCCTACCGGGCCTAAAAGGGTGGGAGCCCCGCCTCGCCCCTTCCTGGTGAGATTTCTGAATTATCGGGACAGGGATCTTATCCTAGCTACTGCCAGGAAAACTCTGGATCTCAAATATGAGAATACGAGTGTTCACTTCTTCCCGGATTTCTCGCCTGAAATTCAAAGGCGCAGGCGCTCTTTCATGGATGTGAAGAAAAGGCTCAAGAAGAAAGGTTGCACGTATAGTATGCTGTATCCTACAAAGCTGCGAGTGGTATACCAGGGCACAGTGCACTTTTTTATGGATCCTGTGGATGTCTCCGACTGGCTGGATTCACTTGGCTGATCCACCGCACAGCCTGGGTGACTGTTATGGGGGTATCTTCATTTCCTTGGTTTGTTTGGCATGTTGCTGTTAAACTGTGCACCTAATTGTATGTGTCTGGTTTGGACTGATCCTGCTATGAACACTTCATTGGAGGCTGGAGGACTTTTGCTCTCCTTGGAACTTGAACACAGCTCTCCTTACCCTCCTGTGTTCGAAGGATAGGGTTTCTTTGTTTGGGGTGCAAGCTTTGCCAACCATGTTGGACGTGGGGTTGGTGCATAAGCAGGGTAGTTCTTTGGTTACTCTTCACCTTTTTCAAGGTTATATTTTCATTGTTTTTTTTCTGTTGTTTTCCGCAACTGGGGAACTTGAATGTCTTTTCTTTTTGGACTTTTCTTTTTTTTTTTTTCTTCCACAAGCAGCACGCCTCCTCGCTAGCACGCCTAGAAGGGGTTTAAAGTTTTTTACCAGTTTTTTCTTGGGGCATGGGACTGTTCCACCAACTGTGAATGCTAATTATTGTCACACCACTGGGGTGAATGATTGGACAGAGTTTTCTCAATGGCTACCTCCCTGAAGTTATTGTCCTGGAATGTTAGGGGCTGAACTCTAAACTAAAGAGAGCAACTGTGTTGAAATATGTGAAATCTCATAACCCTAACCTAGTTTTCTTTCAGGAGACTCATCTATTGGGAGGGGCGATCATGTCCCTTAAGAGACAATGGATGCAACGTGCCTTTCATTCCACTTTTTCTACGTATGCCAGGGGAGTGGCCATTTTAATACACAAAAATGTGTCTTGCACTGTACTTCAAGTGTTTTCAGATCCCTTGGGGCGGTATGTGGGCATTGTCATTGAATGGTTTTCATTAAGAATTGCGATAATAAGTGTGTATGGACACGGGCAGAGAACATCTTTGAGGCAGGAGACAAAAATGGTAAACTACTTGCACTGTTAACGGCGGAGGAACATATGCCCACGGTTGTACCTTGTATCTATAACAAGCACGACCAACTTGTAACGTCTAGAGAGGAGGTAATGCAAGCTTTTGTTGACTTTTATGAGTCTCTGTATGCTCCTATCCCGCCCTACCAGGATGGGGATCTGGTCTCCTTTTTGGATGCATTGGATCTCCTGATCTTGTCGGACGAGAACAGGTAGTTGCTGGATGCTCCTTTCACGGCGGAGGAGATACAGCTGGTTATTGGCTCCTTCCCGCGTGGGAAGTCGCCAGGGCCGGATGGTTTGCCCGTGGAGTGGTACCAGTTGTTTGCGGAGCAATTCACTCCTAGACTCCTGGAACTATATAACTCCTGTTTGGAGGACAGAGGTCTTCCCCCTTCTTTCTATGCGGCCAATGTAGTGTTGCTGGCAAAGCCGGGGAAAGACCCTCTTCGGTGTGCCTCGTACCGGCCTATAGCACTCTTAAATGTCGATCTCAAAATACTTACTAAAATGTTAGCAGTTCGCTTAACAAAGATCCTTTACTTGTTGGTCTCTCCCGATCAAACGGGTTTTATGCCCAACAAAGCGACGGATATTAATTTGCGAAGGGTGTTCACGCATGTTGCCTTGGCTTCGGAGTTGGAGGAGGACCGAGCATTGGTCTTTTTAGATTTAGAAAAGGCCTTTGACTCGGTGGATTGGAAATACATGCGCAGGGTGCTACAACGTATGGGCTTTGGCCAGGTATTCCTGGCGTGGATAGAAATACTCTATGGTCGCCCCACGGCAGCCATTAAGTAAAATGGAGAGTTATCTAGGGCCTTTCCGGTTTGTCGGGGGACCAGGCAGGGCTGCCCGCTCTCACCGGGCCTCTTTGCTCTTATGATGGAGCCGGTTGCCAGGGCCGTGCGTGGCTCCCCAATGGTGCAGGGTGTTCGGGTGGGCCCTCTGGTGGAGAAGACTGCGCTTTATGCTGATGATGTGGTTCTGTTTTTGAGTGATCCGGTTACATCTCTCCAACACGCGTTGGGGATTTTTAATCGTTTCACCACTTACTCCGGGCTGAGAGTAAATTGGAGTAAATCTATGGTTCTCCGCCTGGGGAGGAAGTCGCGGGAACCGTTTCCTGGCGACGTTCCTCTCCAGGTGGTTACGGAAGTTAAATATTTGGGTGTTGTGATCTCGGCATCTGTTGCGGATTTCATTAGGTTGAACCTTGCCCCGGCGCTGACTACAGTGAAGCGTAAATTCAGTGCATGGAAGAATATGCCCTTCTCCCTGATAGGGAGGGTAAGTTTAATAAAAATGAAGATATTAGCCCTATTACTGTATATTCTTAGACATTCCCCGGTGTGGATCCCAAAATATCTATTCAAATCCCTACATGGGTTGATGTCGGAGTTTGCTTGGCAGGGAAAAGTGCCCAGGATTAAAATAAATATATTGCAACAACCATGGAAGGAGGGGGGATTGGCGGCCCTAGATTTTTACAAATATTTTTTAGCAGGGCAATTAGTTTTGGCCAACCGGTGGCTCACTGGGCCTTTGGATGACGCGGCAGTTGCCCTGGAGGCGGCGATCGTAGATTCATATGAAGCTCTGGCTCTCCTGGTATACCGGGGGAGGAGGGCACCGTACCCGCTAACAACTCTTATGAAAGTGGTTCTTAGGGCCTGGCAGGTGGTGCAGGGGGGAGAATTCGGAGGCCCTTTTTCGGCCTCCCCCCATGCCCCACTCTGGAGGAACCCTAGCTTGCGGCACTTCTATAGCATGGAGGACCCATATATCTGGACTAAATTTGGGGTTAAAGCTCTAGGAGATATTACTAATAATGGGCAGCTCCTGCACTTTGCAGAGTTAAAGACGCGTCATACCCTTCCCAACTCTCACTTTTTCCGATATATACAACTGCGCCATGCTTATCAGGCGCAGTTTGGTAAGACTGGGACTGCCTTCGTAGTTTCCGACCTGGAAACCATGTTGCGAGATGAGGACCTGGTTAAACCCTTATCTACTATTTACAAGCATCTGTTCCCCGAGACAACAAAGTTACTTAATAAGTGTAGATCTAAATGGGAGGCAGTAATCCCGGAGTTAGATAATGAGGATTGGGAGGATATGTGGGATGCACCCTTTACGAGATTGATCTCCGCCCGAGATTACCTCATTCAGTACAAGTTTTTACATGGGGTTTATCTGACACCGGCCAGGATAGCCCACATTTTTGGAATTAGGGGCTCCCCCTGTTGGAGATGTGCGCAGGAGGAGGCTAATTTCATGCACATTTTCTGGGAGTGTCCGGCCATTGTAAAATTCTGGGGGGCAGTCCTTGATTGTATCAAAGATATAACCTCAATTCCATTAACACCTTCGGTTAGGCACTGTCTACTAGGATTGGTGGATGATCTGGCCCCTAGCACGGCGATCAGGACCTTACTTGTTATACTTTTCTTCCACGCCAGGAAGCGGATCGTTCTGACCTGGAAGAGTCCCTCTCCTCCTTCGGTGGACTCTTGGAAGGCCTTAGTGAATCGAACTCTTCCATTCTATAAGGCCACATACTTAAATAGAGGAGGTCGCAAATTTGATAGGGTCTGGGGTGGGGTTTTTTTTTTTTTTTTTTTTATATTTCTCTCCACCCCTTTGTGTTTCAATTGGGGTTTTGGGGTTTTGTTTCACCTGCGGTCGGCAGTCCTGGACTGTAGGAGGCTGACTGCCGAGTGGTGTTTGTTGTTGTTCGATGTTGTATTGTATCGAAAAATGTTAAATAACCAGAATTTATCCAAAAAAAAATGTGATAGGTCGTCATGACATGATAGATGTGTAATTTATGTCCCTAGAATACCAGACGGCACTCCCTGCATGTTGAGCCTCTGTATGTGGCCAGGCTGTGAAAAAGTCTCAGACATGTGATATCGCCATACTCAGGAGGAGTAGTAGAATGTGTTTTGGGGTGTAATCTGTGGTGTGCATATGCTGTGTGTGAGAAATAACCTGTTACAATGACAATTTTGTGGGGAAAAAAAGAAAAGAAAAAAAATCTTCATTTTGCAAAGAATTGTGGGAAAAAATTACAACTTCAAAAAATTCACCATGCCTTTTACTAAATACCTTGGAATGTCTACTTACCAAAAAGGGGTAATTTGGGGGGTATTTGTACTTTCCTGGCTTGTTAGGGTCTCAAGAAATGAGATAGGCCTATCAGGTGTGATCGGGTGTGATCAATTTTCAATGATTGGCAGCATAGCTTGTGGACTCTATAACTTTCACAAGGACCAAATAATATCCACTAATTTGGGTTATTTTTACCAAAGATAGGTAGCAGTATAAATTTTGGCCAACATTTACAAAGAAAAATTACTCATTTGCAAAATTTTATGACAGAAACAAAAAAAAGAAAAAGGCATTTTTTCAAAAAAATTTCAATCTTTTTTTATTTATAGCACAAAAAATAAAAACCCCTAGTGAACAAATACCACCAAAAGAATGCTCTATTTGTGTGAAAAAAAGGACGCAAATTTCATATGGGTACAGTGTTGCATGACTGAGTAATTGTCATTCAAAGTGTGATAGCTCTGAAAGCTGAAAAATGGCCTGGACAGGAAGGGGGTTTTCGTGCCCGGTACTGATGTGGTTAAAAAATAAATAAATAAAAACAACAAAAACAAAACACAAAAAAAAAAAAAACTTTAAAAATAGAAAACCTTTCCATGCATCCTTCAGTGCTATAGAGGCAGGCAGGAGGACCAAGGATGCCTGGAAACACATAGACAGCCAGAGATCTATCCAGCAACCCAAGGTAGCAGCCATGTTGAGATCCCACATCACTCACCACAGAGGCAGTGATTTTGAAACAAGCTGGAGCTACAGGTGCTGTAATCACAGCAGGGAAACAGGAACCAGAGCATGGGAGAGGGTGTTCCTATCATACCAGGAAGTAGCCACTCTCAGCAACTTCCTCAGAGTCCCTGTGGGACTACAAGCCTAAGCCTGCTTGCTGTTTCACCAATTCGCCGCACAGCCCATACCAGCAGTGTGTAACTGCTCTCTAGAGGCCAGGGTACACAGGCAATCATTTATACTGCTGAACTGAGACTCTGCTTGCCTGCTGTTTCACCAGTTCGCCGCACATCCCATACCCACAGTGTTTAACTGCTCTCTAGAGGCCGGTGTACACAGGCAGTCATTTATATTGCCGAACTGAGACTCAGCACAATGGGTACCACCACAAAGGGAGATTTACAGCCCAGACAGGGGTCCTCTGAACTCTGCACGAACCTGAGCAGGATCACATGGACATTACAAGGTTTTGCAGTAAGTCTCTTACCGTGCTTCTTCTTGTGTGTGTATATATTTTTTTTTTTTTTTCGTCCGGAGCGAAAAAAGAACACTGCATAGGGGCAGACAGCCGCCTCTTATAGGTTTGGAAAGAGGTTGCCCTGAAGGGGTCAGAGGGGGCGGAGCTGACCCATAGTAGGCTGACATGAGGAGGTCCAAAAAAAAAAAATACTAGAATGTTACATTTGTATTGCATAATAATATAATGCATTTTTCTTTCACCTTCTCAAATGGGTGGTCATGATCCCTGTATCAGGGTCTGAGTATATCCTCTCTCACAACAGTACTTATTTTTTCAAAACCTGTAAAGTGCAAATAAATGTGTACTCACATAAATACAGCAAATGCTCCATGGGAGTTATAGGTAGAAAAATAATATAGATTAGAATAGGTAGAAATTAAAAAAAAAATCTAAAAATATGGATAGTTGGATTACTGGGCATAGAATGGATATGTGTGCCTTGCTTTGTAATGTAGCACCCTTCTAGAGTAGGCTGCTAGAAAAATTTAGTTGGCTGCATTGTAATCAGGCTTACATGCTGTTATTCTGTTACTTCCCCCTGTCTTCTAGAAGATTCTAAAATCATAGTGGAAGGAAGAATAGGTCATGTAGCTCAAATATTTATGCCAATCCTTGGGGAGGTGTGCCCAGTATGTGGTGAGAGAGGTGCAGAGTTCCTGGGTCCAATCCTGCTGGAGGAGACCCCTGTGCAGAAAAGGTGGGGGGGCACTGCCACTGGGGCAAATTTCTAGTAGAAGTCATTAGAAAGTCACAGAGGTCTCAGATAGGCTTAACTGGGGGACCTAATCAAATTTGGTAGGAAAGAATCCAGCTGTGCTATGGTGGTGTGAGTCTACATCTCCCTCACTAAGAAGAGCCCGGTGGATAATTAGCAGGAGGTAATGGATGATCCATGTGAGTGACTGACCCCAGTGCTGAAGAGTTAGTGACTGTGTGTACTTTTTAAACTCTGGAAGGAGTACTAGTCACCATCAGCATAGAGATCCTGTAGGACATTCCTTTTTGTACTGTGCAGTCAGAATGTTGCGGGTTCCTCAAGTTATTCAGTTATACAGTTTATTGGGGTATCCCATGCTCCCTCTCCCTATCCAAGTTCATTGTTCCCAATAAAAATTCAAAAGGAAAGCACTGTTCTTTGGAGCCAGTGGTAGAGTGAAAAAATGCTGTGTGCCTGGCTGTGTGTGCTCTAGATGGGGAAATATGACTGAATTTACCAGCAGCTCCTACGGTGGTGCTCTACAGTAATGTTTATTCTTTTTAATACTGTTCAGATTTGAGCATCGCTGTATTATCTACAAAGCTAAACATTCATGTCCCCTTTTCCTGATTTGTTACTACAGGAACAGGCAGATACGCTGCCATAATATACATAAAGGGAAAGTTAAATAACTAGAATCTTTACTGATATATCCATAATATTACATACACACACATACAATTTGCATGAAACCACTTTACAAATGACTTTGGCTATGAAGTCGCTTGTAATGTTTTTACTTCATTAAAACAAAGACCTTCTTCATTAGAGAAAAATATGAGCGGTAAAAATGGAATACTTACAGCTGTAGCAAGCGTAATAGAATCCAATTCAATTTTTCCTAAATGGCCACAGAACATGGAACTCACCACGAATAAAAGAAACACCATCAATTGAGATAAGAACTGAAAGAAAATGAAAATTTATATTAAAGTGGCTGTAAACATATATCCAGTGCATATAGGTTTATATATGTTTATATATGTGTGGCACATATATAAAGTGCCACACACATATCCAGAGAAGTGACTGGCCTCAGGCAATACACAGAGTTCATACAAATCCTCCGACATACATTGTACCTGTTTATGTGTAGCCCTCTCTCCTCTACATCTTTCAGAATTGATACAGTTTGTCTGAGCTTCCAGAAAGCAGGGAGCTGAAGTGAGAGCTCAGTGAGAGCTAAATGTTGGAAAGGGATACACCCCCCTTCACACACAGGAACAGAGTTGAGGCTGTCAATCACAGGCCGTGTGCTGGAGCTCCCTCCTCTGTCACCTTTTTACCTCTTGGTGTCAAGAAAAGCTGTCAGAAGTGACTCATGCAGATAGCAGAGGAACGAGGCAGCAGAGAGAAATGACACAGTGCTCTGGATAGAGACTTAAAATGTGTGTGTGAATAGGCTAACATTTTGTCAACTGTAAACCAAGGTTCATGATGACTAGAAGTATGACTGGGTATAGACTGCTGTAAAGATTTTTGTTTGAGTCTGCCTCTACTAGAGATCTTATTCTTATGCGCAGTAGTCCACAGCAACCAATCAGAACTTACTTTACTGAAGTCAAATCAGCATAAGATAGATTTAAATTCAGTCTATGCATAGGTGTGCACAGCCTATTGCATTAGGGTGTGCACTCCAAAGCTCAAACACATGGTATCAATCACTCACTGTGTTCATTCAGAAAGGTAAGGGGCCAGTAAATTCCATATTTACAGGCCCCTTCCCCAACTCATTCTGAACCACCCCCCCCCCCCGTGTGTGCCTGCAGCAGCAGCCAGTGGGAGAGAAGGGGAAGGAAGCCAGCAGCACTGCAGGGGGAGCCAGGGCAGTAGGGGGAATCTGCTCTGCTCTGCTCTGGCTGATTAGGGTGTGCCCAGGCACACCTGGCACACCCTGTGTGCACGCCTATGAATCTATGTTTTCACTTGTGTCGAAATTGAGTTGTGAAACTGACTGAATACGTTTTGAGAGTGTATTGTCTCTGTGGATACAAACATTTATATAGTCAGGAGCTAAGTGTTATACTTCTGGCAATAATGACATTCCTGCCTGCAGGTATATTGCAGCTGATTCTCCTAGTGCCAAGTTTATTAATTGGTGATCTGAACTGTGCTGGAGAACTGCCTTGCGGGGATTATGATGTGCTCTTGAGGATTATCATCAGACTGTGCTGCAGAAGAACTTCATTTCCCATCAGACCACACTGTGTAGGAAGGCTCCTGGGTAAAACAGTGCCTCATGGAAGAGTCTATTTAACCACTTCAGCCCCGGAAGGATTTCTAGCTTTAGGACCGGAGCCCTTTTTGCGATTCAGCGCTGCGTCGCTTTAACTGACAATTGCACGGTCGTGCGACGTTGTACCCAAACGAAATTTGCGTCCTTTTTTTCCCACAAATAGAGCTTTCTTTTGGTAGTATTTGATCACCGCTGCGTCATTTCTGATCGCCGCTATAAACAAAAGAAGAGCGACAATTTTGCAAAAAAACCCAAATTTCTTACTTTTTCCTAAAATACAAATCCAAAAAAAAAATATAAAAAAGCATTTTTTTTCACCGTTTTTGGCCGATTTATATTCTTCCTCATATTTGCGATAAAAAAAATCGCAATCGGCGTTTATTGATTGGTTTGCGCAAAAGTGGTCGCGTTTACGGATGATGAGAATTCATTTTTGGGGTTTTTATTTTTTTTTACTAATAATGGCGGCAATCTGCAATTTTTTGCGGTACTGCGATATTTCAGCGGACATGTCGGACCATTTTGACACTTTTTTGGGACCATTGGCATTTATACAGCGATCAGTGCTATAAAAATGCACTGATTACTGTGTAAATGCCATTGGCAGTGAAGGGGTTAACCTGCAGGGGGCGCTGTAAGGGTTAACTATGTTCCCTGGGCGTGTTCTAACTGTAGGGGGACTGCACTAGCTGGGGAAGGGAAGTGGTCACAGCCTTCACGTACAGGTAGGCTGTGATCACAGCCCTTCCCCCTCACACAGAGCGGAGGTCCGTGTTTACATACACGGACCTCCGCTCCTTCGCTCCGGGGGGGCCATCGCGGGTAGCCGGCGGCAATCGAAGCCGCCGCACCCGCTCCCTGGCCCTCCTCAAACACAGTGAGCGTGCGGGCGCGCCTCCGGTGGCGCGCGTGCGCTCACTAAACTCGTTCCCGCAGCCGCCATCGTATGACGGCGTTTTGCGGGAACGAGCCACTTTGCCGCCGTCAGATGCCGATCGGCGGTCGGCAAGTGGTTAAACAGAGAATACGGTCTGGCGCACTGTCTTTGGACAGCAGTGATCGATCAGCAAGACTCTGTGTGTCCTGTCAGCGGAGTTGCGTGCCTACTCACACAGACCTTGCGGTCTGCAACTATACAGCGTTTCAGCAGAGCTTGTTCCTGAAACCTGCGGGCAGCTGTTGTGATCGATCCGGGAGAACCGCGCGGAGGAAGGCAGAGGAGACCGATTCCAGAAGCAGAGTGCTGGAGTGTCATCATCATCATTATCTCCAGTCTCATCATCACCCAAGCAGCGGGGTCATCTTCTGCAGTCATTGTTCCTGCTGGATGAGCGGGCTCAGGCCCACCTATATAGTACTGATTTCATATAATCCCATGTCTCATACTTATTGCTAGTGGACATTTAAGCACTATCACAGAACTGGAGAAGCTGGAATATAACAACTTAAGTTTTCTGGATTGTAGTTAGCTGTAACTTTATTACAAAGTCAGTGATCACTGTGAAGTTCCTTAGTTTACTACAATAAAGTTGTTCATCTCATCTTTGTGCACTATTTGGAGAACTTGATGCTACAGTTGCTCTGTAGGATCCAAACTAAAGAGCCGGCAGAAGATACACTGAACTTTGACTAAGGATTTACTACAATTTCAGTTATCCCCCCCCTCCCACTTAGTAGGTTCCATGGTTGCTGGAATTTTGGCATACTGAATTCTTCTAAGAACTCTCATTCATAGAGCAGGTGGAATTTATGTGAATCTATGATACAGTACATTGAGTTGTACAAGTTTAACTACAGTCCATTGAGTTGTACCTGTTTATCTACAGTCCGTTGAGTTATTGTCACATAGCTGGTGGTCAAGTCTTGCTTATGCGGGGGCAACCTCTCTTATGGCTTTGGTTCGAGAGTCACTGGTGGTTGGTGAGGGTCCACTGAAAGCTCCTAGACAGAAGGGTAGTGATGCAGGCCGTGTCGGTAACTGGCTGGTGGTGCGGTACAGATGGATCAGGCAGGCAGATAGTCGGGTACAAGCAGGGTCGGCAACATGCAGGCAGCAGAGGTACAAGGGAGCAGGAAGAAGAGGGGTCGTAGACAGGCCAGGGTCAGCGCAGGCAGAAGGCAAACAGAGTCCAAAGGAGCCGGGGTCACAGGTACAGGAAGTCTCTCAAGAGTAAAAGCTGGGGTCACAGGTGCAGGAATGCTGTAGAACGGACAGCACTGATTGCAGGGTGCTGTCTGCTTAAATGGCCGTTTTGGCGCCAATGCCGGCGCATACGTGCACGCACACGCGCACAAGTGCACGCAAATGCGCACGGGTACATGCGCCCGCGCACAGGCCTTCCAATGCCCACAGATGTTTCCTTACAGTTATACTATTTTATCTACAGTCCACTAGATTATATCAGTTATCTATTGCCAACTGAGTTGCACCAGTTATTCATCAGTTCAATTGATACTAATGGACCATCAGATATTCTGGTTATATTCTAGTGGATAAGTTTGGAAGGTTTGTTTCATCTGTGACTGTCAGGGAGTGAATAGAAGAGATAGTGGTGTGATGCAAAGTCATTCCTTTGCTCTCCTGTGCTCACTCCTATGCACAGATTTCTTAACACTATTAGTAAGTTAATGTGTGTGTATTGAAAGTTTATTGCCATTTATTTGCAATTGTAATACATCATTTGTTGATTCAGAGTTCCACTCTAAGATATCATATTTTGAGTAAATACTTTGAATTCTGAACATTGTGTAGCTCCTTTTGCTGAGTCTATCTGAACAAGAGGTAACACCATGAGTGAACCCAGTGTGTCAGGGGTGGTGGAGGATTCTCAGAGTTGGGGAAACCAAG
Organism: Glandirana rugosa; assembly: GCA_018402905.1. NCBI lineage: Eukaryota > Metazoa > Chordata > Amphibia > Anura > Ranidae > Glandirana > Glandirana rugosa. The sequence goes on along the minus strand of BLSH010321878.1, from coordinate 96,712 downwards.
GGGGAATTGAATTATCATGCAACCCTCAAAGGGGCAGCGCTACCCCCACTGTGAACCCCAGAAGGTCTGATGAACCACCCAGAGAGAAGAAGGACTCTGCTGCTGCTACTTAGTGGGCTCAGGAAGAGGGGAGTCATCAAGAGATGGCCAGCATGTTGAAGTTACCCGGAGTTGGGTGGACTGAAAAAGATCTAAAGTCGGAGTATGAGAACGGTCAAACTTACGCCCTAGTCGAATGGCGAGATAGTGTCCCGGTTGTACTCCGAGAAGAGACTGTGAGCCTAGTGGAAGGTTTAGAGGCTCATGTAATACCTCTGCAGATGGAAGGGGACTGAGATCAGGAGGAATCTCAAGGTGGCTCGGTGAGTCCTGACGTAGAAGAAGGGGGAGCTGAGGGCACGAGTAAGGGATTGCCACCAGCTTCATTCTATATAGATATGAGTCGGTTGGTGGAAAGTCTGATCAAGAGTAATAATATTACGGCCCATCAAGGCTATAGAACATTGCAGTTCTTTTCAGGCCACACATCCACTCCTGAAGGTGAGGAAGAGTTTGAGAGCTGGATGGATCAGGCTATTCAAGCTGCAGAAGACTGGAATGTGCCAGAAGCAGTCAAAAGGCAACGAATAAGTGAAAGCTTGAGGAGTCCTGCTGTAGATGTGATTCGAAGCCTAAAGAGAGGGAAGCCTGAGTGTGCAGCCATGGATTACATTGAAGCATTGTGTGCAGTATATGGAAGAGTGGAGAAGATTCCTGACTTGATGTATAAATTTGAGCACACACACCAGTCTAGAAGAGAGAAGTTGTCTGCCTATGTTGTCAGGGTAGATCGAGTCCTACAAATTATCCTAAAAAAGGGATTGATCCAAAAGAAGGTTGAGAAGGGAGCGATTCTTACAGGGAGCAAGGCCCAATCACCCTATTGTGCTATGGCTATTGTTGAAGGGAATACAGACTGCACCGACCTACCCTGAGTTGATGAAGATGGCCAGGGAAGATCCATGGGCTGCAGTTCCAGTGTCCACCAGCGAGTGTCTCCCAGCAATCAGAAGCTCATGAGTCATCACCTGATGCTCGTTGCAGGAAGAATATTTAAACCCTGTCTGCCATGTGTAATCCTGAATCCTGAATCTGTTCCTGGACCTCTGTCTTGCAGCCTGATGCTTTCCCACCTGCTCTCTCCGTCATCTGTTACCTGTCCCTCTGTTGTCTTGCTTCCAGCTCCCTCTGACTGATCTCCCGTGTATGACCCTGGCTTGGCTATGTTTAGGTTTGGCATTTCCCTATCTGCTGTATATACTTTGTTTAGGCAGTGTTCTTTGTGCGTCACTATTTTGTTATTTGGCTGTTTTTCACTGGAGGTGCGTTTACATCATTATCCACTTACCCTTTAAATAAATTATATTATTTACACTACTTGTGCCTGGCATTCTCTGTCGCAGTTCACACATTTCTGGTCACACCAGTTGCTGACATAACACCAAGGCCATTCCTGACCAGAAGTGATTGCACAGGAAAGCCATTTTGGCTCTGCTGTTGTTTTTGGCAAGATGCATCCAGAGGAGGTTGTATGCTTTTCCTTGCTGGTGACAGAGAAGAAAGAATATTGCCGCCAGATACTGAAGGAGCGGTCCAGTGATCAGCTGTTGAATGCATTCGTCTAGCTCAGGCATCCTCAGCTACGGCCCTCCAGCTGTTGCGGAACTACACATCCCATGAGGCATTGTAAAACTCTGACATTCACAGACATGACTAGGCATGATGGGAATTGTAGTTCCTGAACAACTGGAGGGCCATCGTTTGAGGACCCCTGGTCTAGCTCATTCCCTAGTTGATCATGACAGTATGTTGTTTGGAGATGTTCAGCCATTAATTCAAGTCTGTGCAGAGCTGGCTTTGTCCAGTACTCCTAAAGGCAGTGATGACTTTCTTCCGCCCTTCAGTACGGCTCAGATAGAATTGCTGGTTTGGTTATTGGAAGATGACTCGGCTTATTTCTTTGAGTATTATTCAGCATGCTCTCATCGGGTGCTAGTGGAGTGTCTTAACGCAGTGCAGTCTCTTGTCAGACAGGCTGCATGTAAACTGAATTTTGTTCAACTATTACTACAGGCTTGGTCAGACATGATGCATTCAACCCCAGTCAACTCGCACCAACCCATTCCTGCTGTTAGACACCTGCCTTCTCAAATATCTCTCTCTCCATCACCCACAACAGCCACAGTTGCAGCCCAGTATACCCTGCTACCAACTATGTGTCAGTACCCTGTTTTCACTTGCTGCACCTACCCTGCCTTTAATCCATTGACAAATACTTCTTCCCTATTACCTATGGCAACCCCATAGAAATCTTCCTTAGCAACTGCTCCCTCTTTTTATCATCCCTCAGCTTTTCGCTCCCATCAGCTGCACCCCCTGCTCGCAGCCCTGTGTCTCCATGCAGAACCTTGATGACTAAACCCAAAAAGAAACAGAAGTTTTTTCTAACTTGCACAATCCTGCCACTATCCAAACCTGCCTCCACACCAGCCAATCTGTTCCAGCCGGCCTCCACACCAGCCGATCTGTTCCAGCGGGCCTCCACACCAGCTGATTTGTTCCAGCCGGCCTCCACACCAGCCGATCTGTTCCAGCCAGCCTCCACACCAGCCGATCTGTTCCAGCCGGCCTCCACACCTGCCAATCTTTTCCAGCCTGCCCCCACACCAGCTGACCTGCTCCAGCCTGCCTCCTCACCAGACAATCTGCTCCAGTCTACCTCCCTGATTGCCAATGGGGTTTGGCCTTCATCTGACAGACCCAAAAATGCTGCCCTGCCTGATGATCCGGTGCCTGCTGTCCAGTCTGATGATCTGGTGCCCGCTGTCCAGTCTGATGTTCCGGTGCCTGCTGTCCAGCCTGATATCCCAGTGCCCGCTGTCCAGCCTGATGTCCCAGTGCTCGCTGTCCAGCCTGATGTCCCAGTGCCCGCTGTCCAGCCTGATGTTCCGGTGCCTGCTGTCCAGCCTGATGTTACAGTACCCGCTGCCCAGTCTGATGTTCTGGTGCCCGCTGCCCAGTCGGATGATCCAGTGCCTGCTGTCCAGTCTGATGATCCAGTGCCCGCTGTCTAGTCTGATGATTCGGTGCCCGCTGTCCAGACTGATGATCCAGTGCCCGCTGTCCAATCTGATGATCCGGTGCCCGCTGTCCTGCTTGATGATCCAGTGCCCGCTGCCCAGTCTGATGATCTAGTGCCTGCTGTCCAGTCTGATCCAATGCCCACTGTCCAGCCTGACAACCCGGTGCCTGCTGTCCAGTCTGATGATCCGGTGCCCACTCTCCAGCCTGATGTTCCAGTGCCCACTGCCCAGTCTGATGATCCGGTGCCTGCTGTCCAGTCTGATTCGGCGCCCACTGTGCAGCCTGATGTTCCAGCGCCCGCTGTCCAGTCTGATAATCCGGTGCCCACTACCCAGTCTGATTCGGTGCCCGCTGTCCAGCCTGATGTTCCAGGGCTCGCTGCCCAGTCTGATGACCCAGTGTACGCTGTCCTGCCTGATGATCCAGTGCCAGCTGCCCAGTCTGATGATCCAGTGCCTGCTGTCCAGTCTGATCCAGTGCCCACTGTCCAGCCTGACAACCCAGTGCATGCTGTCCAGTCTGATGATCCGGTGCCCGCTCTCCAGCCTGATGTTTCAGTGCCCGCTGCCCAGTCTGATGATCTGGTGCCCACTGTCCAGCCTGATGTTCCGGTGCCCGCTGTCCAGCCTGATGTTCCGGTGCCTGCTGTCCAGCCTGATGTTCCGGTGCCTGCTGTCCTGTCTGATGATCCGGTGCCCGCTGTCCAGTCTGATGATCAGGTGCCTGCTGTCTGGTCTGATGATCCGGTGCCCGCTGTCCAGTCTGATTATTCGGTGCCTGCTGTCCAGTCTGATGATCCGGTGCCCGCTCTCCAGCCTGATGTTCCAGTGCCCGCTGCCCAGCCTGATGTTCCGGTGCCCGCTGCCCAGCCTGATGTTCTGGTGCCTCTGTCCAGCCTGATGTTCTGGTGCCTGCTGTCCTGTCTGATGATCCAGTGCCCGCTGTCCAGTCTGATGATCAGGTGCCTGCTGTCTGGTCTGATTATCCGGTACCTGCTGTCCAGTCTGATTATTCGGTGCCTGCTGTCCAGTCTGATGATCCGGTGCCTGCTGTCCAGTCTGATGATCCGGTGCCTGCTGTCCAGTCTGATGATCCGTTGCCCGCTGTCCAGTCTGATGATCCGGTGCCTGCTGTCCAGTCTGATGATCCTGCTGTCCAGTCTGATGATCCAGTGCCTGCTGTCCATTCTGATGTTCCCGGTGCCCGCTGTCCAATCTGATGATCCGGTGGCCGCTGTCCAGTCTGATTCGGTGCCCACTGTCCAGCCTGATGTTCCAGTGCCCGCTGTCCAGTCTGATGATCCGGTGCCCGCTGTCCTGCCTGATGATCCAGTGCCAGCTGCCCAGTCTGATGATCTAGTGCCTGCTGTCCAGTCTGATCCAGTGCCCACTGTCCAGCCTAGACAACTCAATGCATGCTGTCCAGTCTGATGATACGATGCCCACTGTCCAGCCTGATGTTCCGGTGCCCACTGTCCAGCCTGATGTTCTGGTGCCTGCTGTCCAGTCTGATGTTCCGGTGCCCGCTGTCCAGTCCGATGATGCGATACCCGCTGTCCAGTCTGATGATCCGGTGCCCATTGTCCAGTCTGATAATCTGGTGCCTGCTGTCCAGTCTGATGATCCGGTGTCCGCTGTCCAGTCTGATGATCCGTGTCCGCTGTCCTGTCTGATGATCTGGTGCCCGCTGTCCAGTCTATTGATCAGATGCCTGCTGTCCAGTCTGATGATCCGGTGCCCGCTGTCCAGTCTGATGATCAGGTGCCTGCTGTCCAGTCTGATGATCCGGTGCCCACTGTCCAGTCTGATGATCCGTTGCCCGCTGTCCAGACTGATGATCCAGTGCCCGCTGTCCAGACTGATGATCCAGTGCCCGCTGTCCAATCTGATGATCCGGTGCCGCTGTCCTGCCTGATGATCCAGTGCCCGCTGCCCAGTCTGATGATCTAGTGCCTGCTGTCCAGTCTTATCCAATGCCCACTGTACAGCCTGACAACCCGGTGCCTGCTGTCCAGTCTGATGATCCGGTGCCCACTCTCCAGCCCGATGTTCCAGTGCCCACTGCCCAGGCTGATGATCTGGTGCCTGCTGTCCAGTCTGATTCGGTGCCCGCTGTCCAGCCTGATGTTCCAGGGCCCACTGCCCAGTCTGATGACCCGGTGTACGCTGTCTTGCCTGATGATCCAGTGCCAGCTGCCCAGTCTGATGATCCAGTGCCTGCTGTCCAGTCTGATCCAGTGCCCACTGTCCAGCCTGACAACCCAGTGCATGCTGTCCAGTCTGATGATCCGGTGCCCGCTCTCCAGCCTGATGTTCCAGTGCCCGCTGCCCAGCCTGATGTTCCGGTGCCCGCTGTCCAGCCTGATGTTCTGGTGCCTCTGTCCAGCCTGATGTTCTGGTGCCTGCTGTCCTGTCTTATGATCCAGTGCCCGCTGTCCAGTCTGATGATCAGGTGCCTGCTGTCTGGTCTGATTATCCGGTACCTGCTGTCCAGTCTGATTATTCGGTGCCTGCTGTCCAGTCTGATGATCCGGTGCCTGCTGTCCAGTCTGATGATCCGTTGCCCGCTGTCCAGTCTGATGATCCGGTGCCTGCTGTCCAGTCTGATGATCCTGCTGTCCAGTCTGATGATCCAGTGCCTGCTGTCCATTCTGATGTTCCCGGTGCCCGCTGTCCAATCTGATGATCCGGTGGCCGCTGTCCAGTCTGATTCGGTGCCCACTGTCCAGCCTGATGTTCCAGTGCCCGCTGTCCAGTCTGATGATCCGGTGCCCGCTGTCCTGCCTGATGATCCAGTGCCAGCTGCCCAGTCTGATGATCTAGTGCCGCCTGTCCAGTCTGATCCAGTGCCCACTGTCCAGCCTAGACAACTCAATGCATGCTGTCCAGTCTGATGATACAATGCCCACTGTCCAGCCTGATGTTCCGGTGCCCACTGTCCAGCCTGATGTTCTGGTGCCTGCTGTCCAGTCTGATGTTCCGGTGCCCGCTGTCCAGTCTGATGATGCGGTACCCGTTGTCCAGTCTGATGATCTGGTGCCCATTGTCCAGTCTGATAATCTGGTGCCTGCTGTCCAGTCTGATGACCCGGTGTCCGCTGTCCAGTCTGATGATCCGGTGTCCGCTGTCCTGTCTGATGATCCGGTGCCCACTGTCCAGTCTGATGATCAGATGCCTGCTGTCCAGTCTGATGATCCGGTGCCTACTGTCCAGTCTGATGATCCGTTGCCCGCTGTCCATTCTGATGATCCGGTGCCCGCTGTCCAGTCTGATGATCAGATGTCTGCTGTCCAGTCTGATGATCCGGTGCCCCCTGTCCAGTCTGATGATCAGGTGCCTGCTGTCCAGTCTGATGATCCGGTGCCTACTGTCCAGTCTGATGATCTGTTGCCCGCTGTCCATTCTGATGATTCGGTGCCCGCTGTCCAGCCTGATGTTCCAGGGCCCACTGCCCAGTCTGATGACCCGGTGTACGCTGTCCTGCCTGATGATCCAGTGCCAGCTGCCCAGTCTGATGATCCAGTGCCTGCTGTCCAGTCTGATCCAGTGCCCACTGTCCAGCCTGACAACCCAGTGCATGCTGTCCAGTCTGATGATCTGGTGCCCACTCTCCAGCCTGGTGTTCCAGTGCCCGCTGCCCAACCTGATGTTCCAGTGCCCGCTGTCCAGCCTGATGATCTGGTGCCTGCTGTCCAGCCTGATGTTCCAGTGCCCGCTGTCCAGTCTGATGATCCGGTGCCCGCTGTCCTGCCTGATGATCCAGTGCCAGCTGCCCAGTCTGATGATCTAGTGCCGGCTGTCCAGTCTGATCCAGTGCCCACTGTCCAGCCTAGACAACTCAATGCATGCTGTCCAGTCTGATGATACAATGCCCACTGTCCAGCCTGATGTTCCGGTGCCCCACTGTCCAGCCTGATGTTCTGGTGCCTGCTGTCCAGTCTGATGTTCCAGAGCCCGCTGTCCAGTCTGATGATGCGGTACCCGCTGTCCAGTCTGATGATCCGGTGCCCATTGTCCAGTCTGATAATCTGGTGCCTGCTGTCCAGTCTGATGACCCGGTGTCCGCTGTCCAGTCTGATGATCCGTTGCCCGCTGTCCATTCTGATGATCCAGTGCCCGCTGTCCAGTCTGATGATCAGATGCCTGCTGTCCAGTCTGATGATCCGGTGCCCGCTGTCCAGTCTGATGATCAGGTGCCTGCTGTCCAGTCTGATGATCCGGTGCCTACTGTCCAGTCTGATGATCCGTTGCCCGCTGTCCATTCTGATGATTCGGTGCCCGCTGTCCAGCCTGATGTTCCAGGGCCCACTGCCCAGTCTGATGACCCGGTGTACGCTGTCCTGCCTGATGATCCAGTGCCAGCTGCCCAGTCTGATGATCCAGTGCCTGCTGTCCAGTCTGATCCAGTGCCCACTGTCCAGCCTGACAACCCAGTGCATGCTGTCCAGTCTGATGATCTGGTGCCCACTCTCCAGCCTGATGTTCCAGTGCCCGCTGCCCAGCCTGATGTTCCGGTGCCCACTGTCCAGCCTGATGTTCTGGTGCCTGCTGTCCAGCCTGATGTTCTGGTGCCTGCTGTCCAGCCTGATGTTCCGGTGCCTGCTGTCCTGTCTGATGATCCGGTGCCCGCTGTCCAGTCTGATGATCCGGTGCCTGCTGTCCAGTCTGATGATCAGAAGCCTGCTGTCCAGTCTGATGATCCGGTGCCTGCTGTCCAGTCTGATGATCCGGTGCCTGCTGTCCAGTCTGATGATCCGTTGCCCGCTGTCCAGTCTGATGATCCGGTGCCTGTTGTCCAGTCTGATGATCCTGCTGTCCAGTCTGATGATCCAGTGCCTGCTGTCCATTCTGATGTTCCCGGTGCCCGCTGTCCAATCTGATGATCCGGTGGCCGCTGTCCAGTCTGATTCGGTGCCCACTGTCCAGCCTGATGTTCCAGTGCCCGCTGTCCAGTCTGATGATCCAGTGCCCGCTGTCCTGCCTGATGATCCAGTGCCAGCTGCCCAGTCTGATGATCTAGTGCCTGCTGTCCAGTCTGATCCAGTGCCCACTGTCCAGCCTAGACAACTCAATGCATGCTGTCCAGTCTGATGATACAATGCCCACTGTCCAGCCTGATGTTCTGGTGCCTGCTGTCCAGTCTGATGTTCCGGTGCCCGCTGTCCAGTCTGATGATGCGGTACCCGCTGTCCAGTCTGATGATCCGGTGCCCATTGTCCAGTCTGATAATCTGGTGCCTGCTGTCCAGTCTGATGATCCGATGTCCGCTGTCCAGTCTGATGATCCGGTGTCCGCTGTCCTGTCTGATGATCCGGTGCCTGCTGTCCAGTCTGATGATCAGAAGCCTGCTGTCCAGTCTGATGATCCGGTGCCCGCTGTCCAGTCTGATGATCCGGTGCCTACTGTACAGTCTGATGATCCGTTGCCCGCTGTCCATTCTGATGATCCGGTGCCCACTGTCCAGTCTGATGATCAGTTGCCTGCTGTCCAGTCTGATGATCCGGTGCCTGCTGTCCAGTCTGATGATCTGGTGTCCGCTGTCCAGTCTGATGATCCTGCTGTCCAGTCTGATGATCCAGTGCCTGCTGTCCATTCTGATGTTCCCGGTACCCGCTGTCCAATCTGATGATCCGGTGCCCGCTGTCCAGTCTGATTCGGTGCCCACTGTCCACCCTGATGTTCCAGTGCCCGCTGTCCAGTCTGATGATCCGGTGCCCGCTGCCCAGTCTGATGATCTGTCCAGTCTGATCCAGTGCCCACTGTCCAGCCTAGACAGCTCCATGCATGCTGTCCAATCTGATGATACGATGCCCACTGTCCAGCCTGATGTTCCGGTGCCCACTGTCCAGCCTGATGTTCTGGTGCCTGCTGTCCAGTCTGATGTTCCGGTGCCCGCTGTCCAGTCTGATGATGTGGTACCCGCTGTCCAGTCTGATGATCCGGTGCCCATTGTCCAGTCTGATAATCTGGTGCCTGCTGTCCAGTCTGATGATCCGGTGTCCGCTGTCCAGTCTGATGATCCGGTGTCCGCTGTCCAGTCTGATGATCAGATGCCTGCTGTCCAGTCTGATGATCCGGTGCCCGCTGTCCAGTCTGATGATCAGGTGCCTGCTGTCCAGTCTGATGATCCGGTGCCTACTGTCCAGTCTGATGATCCGTTGCCTGCTGTCCATTCTGATGATCCGGTGCCCACTGTCCAGTCTGATGATCAGGTGCCTGCTGTCCAGTCTGATGATCCGGTGCCTGCTGTCCAGTCTGATGATCTGGTGTCCGCTGTCCAGTCTGATGATCCGGTGTCCGCTGTCCAGTCTGATGATCCAGTGCCTGCTGTCCAGTCTGATGATCCGGTGCCCGCTGTCCTGTCTGATGATCTGGTGCCCGCTGTCCAGTCTGATGATCACGTGCCTGCTGTCCAGTCTGATGATCCGGTGCCCGCTGTCCAGTCTGATGATCCGGTGTCCGCTGTCCAGTCTGATGATCCAGTGCCTGCTGTCCATTCTGATGATCCGTTGCCCGCTGTCCAGTCTGATGATCCGGTGCCCGATGTCCAGTCTGATGATCAAGTGCCTGCTGTCCAGTCTGATGATCCTGCTGTCCAGTCTGATGATCCAGTGCCTGCTGTCCATTCTGATGTTCCTGGTGCCCGCTGTCCAATCTGATGATCCGGTGCCCGCTGTCCAGTCTGATTCGGTGCCCGCTTTCCAGCCTGATGTTCCAGTGCCCGCTGCCCAGTCTGATGATCTAGTGCCTGCTGTCCAGTCTGATCCAGTGCCCACTGTCCAGCCTAGACAACTCAGTGCATGCTGTCCAGTCTGATGATCCGATGCCCGCTCTCCAGCCTGATATTCCAGTGCCCGCTGCCCAGTCTGATGATCCGGTGCCCACTGTCCAGCCTGATGTTCTGGTGCCCACTGTCCAGTCTGATGATGCGGTACCTGCTGTCCAGTCTGATGATCCGATGCCCGCTGTCCAGTCTGATGATCCGATGCCCGCTGTCCAGTCTGATGATCTGGTGCCCGCTGTCCTGCCTGATGATCCAGTGCCAGCTGCCCAGTCTGATGATCTAGTGCCTGCTGTCCAGTCTGATCCAGTGCCCACTGTCCAGCCTAGACAACTCAATGCATGCTGTCCAGTCTGATGATCCGATGCCCGCTCTCCAGCCTGATAATCCAGTGCCCGCTGCCCAGTCTGATGATCCGGTGCCCACTGTCCAGCCTGATGTTCTGGTGCCCACTGTCCAGTCTGATGATGCGGTACCTGCTGTCCAGTCTGATGATCCGATGCCCGCTGTCCAGTCTGATGATCCAGTGCCTGCTGTCCAGTCTGATGATCCAGTGTCCACTGTCCAGTCTGATGATCCGGTGCCTGCTGTCCAGTCTGATGATCCGGTGCCCGCTGTCCAGTCTGATGATCCGGTGCCCTCTGTCCAGTATGATGATCCGGTGCCCGCTGTCCAGTCTGATGATCAAGTGCCTGCTGTCCAGTCTGATGATCCGGTGCCTGCTGTCCTTTCTGATGATCCGGTGCCCGCTGTCCAGCCTGACAATCCGATGCCCATTGTCCAACCTGATGTGCCGCTGTCACATACCTGGCAGATGAGTCTGACTTATGCAGGGGGTCACCTCTCTTGCGGCCCTGGTTCAAGAGCCCCTGGTAGTGCAGACAGGGAGCACAAGAGCACAGGGGGGCACGAGGGTTGGACTGGGTCACTTGGTGATATGAGAAGGTCCACTGGAGCTCTTGTAAGCAGGAGAATGGTCGTACAGTCCGTGTCGGCAACAGGCGGGCAATGCGGTACAGATGGAGCAGGCAGGCGGGTGGTCAGGTGCAAGCAGGGTCGGCAACATGCGGGCAGCAAAGGTAAGGAAGGATCAGGCAGGAGAGTAGTCATAAACAGGCCGGGGGTCAGGGCTGGCAGAAAGCAACAAGTCCAAGTAAAGCCGGGGTCACAGGTGCAGGAAAGTCTCTAAAAGTAATCACAGGGGTCACAGGAACGCTGTAGAATGGACAGCATCTGCTGCAAGGTGTTGTCTGTTTAAATAGACCATTTTGGCGCCATTGGCGTGCACAGGCGCGTGCACACGCACACAGGTGCGCACAATGTGCACAGACACCAGGAAACAGCCAATTTCCTAACAGCTGCTGCCCAGCCTGATGTGTCTCTAGCCGCTGCCCAGTCTGATATGTCTCTGCCCGCTGCCCAGCATGATGTGCCTCTGCCCGCTGCCCAGCATGATGATCCGGTCCCTGATGCCCAGCCTGCCTCTGGATGATCTGTGCCCAAAAACCCGCCTACCCCTGATGGTGTGCTGCCCAATGATAAGTCTACCTTTTATGATCTTGCTTATCTTCTCCCTTCCACACATCTGGGTTCTACTGACTATATGCCAACTGCTCAGTTGGATTGTTGTGTAAAGGCTGAGTGTCCACCTGTTAATGGGTCTAAAAGCTCTGAACCCACACGTGCCTTATATGGGTTATCTGCTTGGCCTAAGATTCAGTTGACGGTTGCCTCGGTCAAGTCCCACTGGGAGTGTGTTGCTCCTATGGCACCCAAGCCTGGTGGTCCGAACATAACCTTGATAACTGATAGCTGCATTTGCCTTCATGGCCCTGTTGTGGTAAGCTCCTAGGGAATGGCGGAGTACGATCTGTGCCTTGCCATTATCTGGGAGCGACTGCCACAGCTCCAGGTGTTATAGGGGACCCAGGTTGGGTAATCGATGCCTCAGAAAGACCTAGTTGGCTTTTGATGTGCAGTGCAAGGCAAGCTATTTATTTATGACATGACACATCGGTGTCTGTATTCCAGTACTGTCACATGACCCCAGGGCTAAATTTGAAGATAACCCGTGGGACCCCAGCATTGGGGTATCTGCTGTTTTGAGGGACTTGAAGTATCAAATGTGCTACATCTCAGGGAAGGACACCCAATCAGTCATTTGACCCCAACAATGGGTCACCCAGCCAGTCATTTGACCCCAACAGTGGGATACTCAGCCAGTTACCTGACCCAGGTGGGGGGACACGCTACCTATCGATGGATCTTGGCAGTAGGGCATCTTGCTCAGAACCCGGCACTTCTTCAGCTTACAAGGAACTTCTTCTGTGGACTTATGTAACAAAAGACTGTTTCTTATGGATTGGTTCAGCTACTGCTGTTTGGAGCGTCCTGGGCCGCTCCTTAGAGGGGGGTACTGTCAGGAAAAGTCTCACCAGCTGGTGGTGCTGTGGCTCAGGGATCCATGGGCTGCAGTTCCAGTATCCACCAGCGGGTGTCAGTAAAGGGTTCACCTGTTGGTGCACTGTGGCTCCTGGATCCTTGGGCTGCAGTTCCAGTGTCCACCAGCGGTTGTCTCCCAGCAATCAGAAGCTCATGAGTCATCACCTGATGCTCGTTGGAGGAAGGTTAGTGCCTTGGTGTTGGTCTCCATGTGCCCCTGACCTGTAATCCTGTGCTGGAGACGCCTGGATGATGTGGGTACACTACTACACATATGGTGGTCATGCCCAAAATCCGACCCTTCTGGGCTAAGGTTAGAGAGATCACGGAACATGTCACTACCCTACAGATAGAGCTCTCACCAGCTCACTTAATACTTCACCATCTCCCAACCCCTGTACACTCATACTGTAAATCTCTCGCCATGCACATGGTTAACTCTGCGAAACTGTGCATACCAAGACACTGGAAGTCTCAGCACGTGCCAAAAGTTTCCAGCACATTAATAAAACAGCCGAAATGGAAGAACTAATCCATACAGCTAAAGACACACCAACCAAATATACCCACACATGGGCATGCTGGTTAAATTTTCTATCCACAGACAGATATAAGGAACTAACAAGATCCAGCTCTTTGAAAACGCTAATCTGAGCCTATAGCCCCCCAGTAATTTTGGCACAAACATTCACTAATACCCCCTTATGTCTTACCGATTCTATGGAGGGAGGGAACCCCGACCCCAAACAGGGATAGAAGTCGGGGATTCCTCCTCAACATTCAAGTCAGATGATCTGACATGGTATAACCGCCACTGACACTAAACAGTTCCACCACCCTTGTAATCAGGACTCTAACCCTCCCAACCCAACCTAGGCTGCCGTGGGGACAGGGAAGGAGAGTAACCCCCCCCCCTTTCCCCCACCACCGTATTCCCCCCCCATCTCCTTCCCCCCCATCCCCTCCTTCCTGGCTATCCCCCCACCACCCCTCTTCACCCCACCTTCCCCTACACAATGAGATGCGCCTATTTACCTTCAATCTGGGACACCAAACACAAAGCTACCCTAAAGTACTCTTTTCCCGCCAAGGGAAAAAAGAGATCGAGGACATTACATGCTCATTCCACTCCTACATTGAAACATCCCAATTAAACATCTAGTAAGAGATTAATTCTAGCTTCTTTAATGTACATGAATCTGAATCTGACCCACTCGGACGGCTCACGTTATGAGGATGTAAGTTCAGGCGACCGCGAGATGTTCAGGTAATAAGTGATATATGTGTTATTTTGTTAATTGACCATAAGTATACCACTTCTCTCTCTTAAAAGCTTGTTTGATCCCATACGCCTACTGTATCATTATGTTCTGTTATTGTTGGACTCTAATGTATAATGTCCCAATGCAAGACGCTATTAAATGTTGACATTTCGTTACTCTGTACCACCTTTGTAACCTGTTATTTCTAATAAAAACTCTTATTGGAAAAAAAAAATATTAGAAAGAGAAGTACCTTAGGGAATGGGAGGTACCCGGGTGCTATATACCAATTTATTTGTTTACATATAAACTAATTCCTTCTAGTAAACTGTGACCTGAGGCCGGGGTATGAGTGGGGAGGGGGGCTATTTTACCAGGTATGGGTAAGGGTATAAATTAAAAACCTTATGTTTGGGAAGTGGCCAATCTCTACATGAAATAAGTCTAAAAATCTGTGATAAAACAATTAAGGTCTAGCTCTACATTCATTCCGTTGGGTTGTAGAGTATTTAATAAATATATCCATTTAGTTTCATTTTGGGAGACTTTCTTTGTTTTATCATCTCCCCTCCAATGTCCTGTAATTTTATCTATCCCATAGAAGGTCATTTTGGAGGGATCCTTATGATGACATTCTTTAAAGTGCCGAGACACACTATGGTTCATAAAACCTTTTTTGATATTCTTAATGTGTTCTCTGATCCTCTTGTACAGTGGTCGGGTGGTCCTGCCTATGTATTGCATCCTCCAGGGGCACTCTAATACATAGATGACATGCGTACTTTTACATGTGATGAGATCTCTTGAATTCTTTCCCAGTAGAAAACTATGTGAACAAGGTGGTCTTTTTCCCTACTTTCTTACTTAATCGACAGGGGAGGCAGTTGTTGCACTTGAAAAAACCTTTTAGGTTGGGTGTGATTTTTATGCTTTTGGGGGTTTAGTGCATTTTGAACTAGCTTACTTCTCATGGTAGGAGTTTTACGGTATATACATTTCGGATTTGCTGGTAGAATGGATTCGAGAATTATGTCGGATTTTAGTATAGACCAATGCTTTTTGATTATATGTTCCACTTTTTTATATTAGCGGTTGAAGCCCGTAAGAAAGGCTACTTCATTGTTCCAATTCTTCTTTTCCCTGGTAGTATTTAACATTTGTTCCCTATTCAGGGTTTTAACATTGTTCTTAACTACTTCCAATTTCTTTCTACTGTATCCTTTTTCTATGAATCTGTCTGTTAGGATTCTTGATTGTTCTTCATAATTTTCCCGTTTACTGCAATTTCCTAAAATCTGCAATATATAGCCTTTTAGGTATATTCTAAATCTATTTTGGGTGATGGCAACTGTTTGTGGGAATGTACCCATTGCGATTGTTTTTCTTTAAAAAAAAGTCTTGGTCTGTATTTTTCCTTCTTCTCTGAATATAATTAGGTCCAAGTAATCGATCGTCTGGATGTTCCAATTTCCTGTGAAAGTCAGTCCGTATTTATTATGGTTGATTTCTTCCAAAAACGTTTTCAGTGTTTCTGCGGTCCCCCTCCAAATTAAAATAATATCGTCAATGTAGCGATGGTAAAATTTTATATGTGACCCTCTAGTATGTAATTAATGCGGGCCAGTTTTAAGTCTGTATAGCTATGCGTCGCCCTTTACACTTTCCAATGCATCTTGTTGTACAATACTCGTGTATAAAGAGTTAACATCAATGGTTACTAGTAGGTCTTCGTTATTTTCCTTTATGTTTTTGAGATATGAAAGTATTTGTCTGCTGTCTTTGAGGTAGGATTTTCCTTCTTTGGCTAGTGGCTGTAGGAACTGGTCAAGATATTTGCCCAATCTTGAAAAAACCGAGTCTATCCCGCTCACTATAGATCTCCCAGGCGTTTTTTCTTGAGTTTTGTGAATTTTTGGGAGGTAGTAAATCACAGGAGTTCTAGCTGCTTTTAGGGCGATATATTTTGCTTCTTTATATAAAATGCAAATACTGCGCTAAAAGTAACAACCCGTGCTACAGGTGCTAAAACACAATCGTGCAAGAACCCAATTGTGCAAAAAGAAAAGCATACAATATATAATAAAACATAAATGTGAATTAAATAATAAATAAATAAATAATCACACAGCTGCTGCTTTAAATAAAAAATCAAAGATAAAGTCAACACTCGTGTAGTAAGTCCAGTGTTAGCAGCGCTTCCAGAGTAATATGGTAGATTACAAAGTAAATAATGATATTAAAAGTTCAGTGAAAAAGTGCCAGTGCCAGGAAAAATAAATTGCCCGTGCTGGAACCAAAACTTCTTAAACTTATGTGAATAATCTTCAATCAGTGTCCTCCACCTCTGTTCACCACGTGCAAAAAGGTAAAAATTGGAGGCTCACCAGAAATATGGATACACAACGCCTTTTGAGTATATCTGTGGGGAACTCAGCATAGGACCATCACACCCAGAATGTATGCTTCCAATCCAACACTGCAGGAGCACTCAAGCCAGCTTGTGCATAATCGCAATCGATTATGCACAAGCTGGCTTGAGTGCTCCTGCAGTGTTGGATTGGAAGCATACATTCTGGGTGTGATGGTCCTATGCTGAGTTCCCCACAGATATACTCAAAAGGCGTTGTGTATCCATATTTCTGGTGAGCCTCCAATTTTTACCTTTTTGCACGTGGTGAACAGAGGTGGAGGACACTGATTGAAGATTATTCACATAAGTTTAAGAAGTTTTGGTTCCAGCAGGGGCAATTTATTTTTCCTGGCACTGGCACTTTTTCACTGAACTTTTAATATCATTATTTACTTTGTAATCTACCATATTACTCTGGAAGCGCTGCTAACACTGGACTTACTACACGAGTGTTGACTTTATCTTTGATTTTGCTTCTTTATTGGTGATAATTCCTTTCTTCTTTCATTTATTTAAATATTTTCTCAGTTTTTCTTCGTACTCCTTTTTGGGGTTTCTTTTGAGTGTCTTGTATGTCCCTTCCACTCGTAGTAGATTATTCATCTCCTCTTCATAGTCTGTTTTGTTTAGTATAACTAAACCTCCCCCCTTGTCTGCTGGTCGTATGACTATTCCCTTCTTGTTTTCTATTTCTTTGATTTTTTTTCCAGATGTTCCCATCTTTTATGCATTCGACTTTCTGCTTCTTAATCATCTACCTCTACAAATTTTTTAAAAACTTCTAGGCTGGCATTACTTGAATTTTTAGGATTAAAAGTTCATTTATTTTTCAGTGTTGTGTGTTTATATTCAGATGGTCCCATTGTAGTGGGATTTGCCTTTTGTGAAATGAAAAACTTTTTGATGTTCAGTTTCCTAATGAATTTCTGCAAGTCAATAAAAGTTTCAAATTTGTCCAATCCTTTGCTCGGTGCATGTTTTAGGCCCAAATCTAAAATCTCCATTTCTGTCATTAAAACAAGTGTCACTCAAATTAAAAATACCCGTTCCTCGAGTGAGCATGCGTGGAGCTCCATGGCGGCGGCTTGAACCAGAAGCTCCGTTCCTTCCCAGTCCTTCGGAGCCCACAACGCATGCAGCGGAGCTCGGCTGACCCGCTCGTGAGGCAGAGAAGCAGAGGACAGCCGCGGGATCGCCCCTAGGATGAAGCGGAGACTGAGACCGCAACGCGATCCCCAATCCCGGCCGCTCTCCCAAAATCGAGGCCGCAGCTTAGGCCTACCTATTGAGCAGCTCATGGAGCACCTAGGTAACGGGGGTTCTGAACCGCTGGAAGCTGTGGGGGATCACCCAGGGGGTCATTTATGGAACTTTGGACATCAGGGAGCCCCACCAGTGATTTTAGAAATATCCCATCTAACGGGACTGGAGGAGCATCAACAGGGGTGGGACCCTCTAACTGAGTCTGAAGCTCAGGCCCAATATAGCAGCATCAGCCAGACTCTGATTGTTGGACATTCAAAAGCTTCCTCACTATATACATATGCTGCAGGATTCTATTATCCTTTATCAGCAGTGAACTCTCCTATCCATACACCAATATCTTGCTTGCTTTTTCATCCTTCCTTATCCTTACTCTATTAATATTCCACCCAACCCTTTGATCATGCAGTCGGGAGCAGTAAGATGGGACCTCTCTCGTCAACCTGGCTTTGATAACCCAGCCCCAAAAGGCCCTCAGGGGTCTAAAGGTCCCCTTCCAACCCTTGGGACCATTGAGGAGATGGAAGCCGGGTCTGACGGAGGTTCCCACATACTACCATCCCCAGGGCCTCCCCCGGGTTCTCTGCCTTCGGCACAGATTCTTTCACTGGCCTCTACAATCTCGCTTTTGGAACGGACTTTAGATGAACTCATTACAACACCCTTCAAGGAACAGAGTCCGGTTAACCCACAAATGGACCCGTCTACCACCCAAGCGCTAATACCTCAATCAGACTTTCAGATGATGATGGAGGTATTCCCCAAAATGCTCTATAAGGGCCTTGCCCAAACAGCATCTCAAATTACCTCTGTGATCCAGGCTGACCTTCAAGGCTTGGGAACCAGAATAGACGCAATAGAACAGAAGACAGACCAATCAGTTTCCAGAATCAATCAAAACACAGCGCGTATTCAGGATCTTCAGGATCAACTGGAATCGTCTCACTCCAAAATAGACGATTTGGAAAATCGCTCTAGACGCTATAACTTTCGAATCCGAGGGATTCCGGAGGCCATCACAGATGTGCGTGCGGTAGTGAGCGATTTTATTAACGAAATCATCCCAGGTATCCCGGAACACCGCCTGGAACTAGACAGGGCTCATAGAGCTCTTCAGCCACCAAGGTTGGACGGCCTTCCTAGAGACGTTGTGGTAAAACCTCACTTTTATGGAGTTAAAGAGGAGGTCATGAAGGTCTCTAGATCTAATTCCAATCTCTCTATTCAAGGTCATTCTGTTCAAGTCTTCGACTACTGTACAGAAAAGGAGATCTCTTAAGCTTCTTCTCGAAATTCTCAATAAATCATCCATCAAATACTGGTGGTCTTTCCCCTTCTGTCTGACTTTCATTTTCAAAGGCAAGAAATTTGGCTTTTCCTCATTCCAAGAAGGAGAACAGCTGCTGATCAAGCTCAACTTCATATCACTGGACTCTTCTTCAGCTTCTCTTCACAAAAACATGGGTCCCTCAAAGAGACCCTCCCCCCAGAGTCCCGTTCTTCTGATGTGGCGGAAACAGCAACAGAAGAGGGCTAAGGATTCCCACCCTCCCTGATTTTTGTCCCGCTCTCCTTGTCCTTGATCCCCATTTTGGTCTTGTTTGATTTCTATTTTTCAAAGACCTCTGAATCTTCACCCTCTTTAATGAGGGGGTCTAACGTTCGGTTGTTTAATACTGTTTTCATTACATGTTTTTCTTTATATTTTTTCATTGGGCGGTCTGGGGTTGGCTTACATCCTTGCCTTCTCCCGGGCTCGGCCCTTTTTAAGGGGGCGGGATGTGATCCGGCTATAGGCTGTCCCCATTGTTTGTTTTGTTTCTTATTGCTTGTTTTGCATAACATGTTGCAGGATTTTTTTGCTGAACTCTATTGGTCCCGTCTATTTCCGTTTAATTTGTCTGATCCTTAAGTTATGGAACCGGAGAAGACCTGTTTACGGGTCCCGATGGGTCCATCCTGTTGACCCCGACTTATCCAGACGGGGGCCCCCGGGAGAGCGTTCTGACTACACCTTGTTTCAACTTCTGGAATGCCTTCTCGGCTTCGAGATTCCACGTAACCATTCCCGACCCTCTACCCTTTGTCAGAGCGGTCACAGGGACGGCAATGGTGGCAAAGTCATGGGTGAACCGTCTGTAAATCCCTATAATCCCCAGGAAGGCACAAACCTGTTTTTTATTCATCGGTTGGGGCCATTTTTGGATTGCCTCGATCTTATTGGTCTGGGGCTTGATCAGTCCCCGACCAATAACATACGCAAGGTATTTGGCCTCCTCCAGGCCTGTGGTACACTTTTTTTGGGTTGGCTGTTAAACCTGCTACCCTCAGAGAATCTACGACTGCTTGTACTCGGGGCAGATGCGATTCCCAATCTGAACTGTGGATGACCACATCATCCAAATAGACGGCTGCATAGGGGTGATGCGGCCTCAAGGTTTTGTCCATCATTCCCTGGAAGGATGCAGGGACCCCATGCAGAACAAACGGCATTCACTTGCACTGGAAGGACCCCTCGGGGTTAGAAAATGTAATTTTCTCTTTTTCTGACTCCATTAAGGGGATTTGCCAGTAGCCCTTAGTTAGATCTAGGGTTGTTATGTACCAGGCACCTCCCAACCTGTCCACCAGTTTGTCAGCCCGCGGCATCGGGTATGCATCAAATTTAGACACATTATTCAGCTTTCTGAAATCATTACAGAACCTGATAGTGCCATCGGGCTTTGGGACCAGCACTATAGGGCTCAACCAGGCGCTGTGGGACTCCTCTATCATATCTAACTCCAACATGGTTTTTATTTCCTTCGCCACCGCCTCCCATCTAGGCTCAGGTATTCAGTAGGGTTTTACATTGACGTGGACCCCTGGTTCAGTGATTATGTTATGTTGTAGTACGGTGGTCAGTCCGGGTAGGGGAGAGAAAAAATCTCTACTTTTACCGATAAACTCCTTAAAGTAATTTTGTTGCGTTAGGGACAAGGACTTCCGGGGATCATGGATAGCCTGTCCTCTTGAGGAGTGGGCACTGCCACTAAAGTCTCTCTGTCTTTCCATGGTTTTAAGGGATTCACATGGTAAATTTGCTCGGGTTTCCTTTTACCTGGCTGGTAAACTTTGTAGTTCACTTCCCCTACTTTTTCCCTAATCTCAAAAGGACACTACCACTTTGCTAGGAATTTACTTTCAACTGTGGGGACTAGTACCAGCACTCTGTCTCCAGGCTTCAAAGTTCGGGTTTTAGCATCCTGATTATAAACCCTTATTTGGGCTTCCTGAGCTTGCTCAGTATGCTCTCACACTAGGGGCAGGACTGCTGCGATTCGGTCCTTCATCAAGGAAATATGCTCGATGATGCTCCTATATGTGCTGGCCTTTCCTTCCCATGTCTCTTTTGCAACATCTAGCAGACCCCTGGGATGTCTACCATACAAGAGTTCAAAGGGGCGAAGTCAAGAGCGACTTCAGGAACTTAATATGTACAGTCTGGAGGAAAGAAGGGAGAGGGGAGACATGATTGAAACCTTTAAATACATCAAGGGGTGAATAAGGTTCAGGAGGGCAGTCTTTTCAATATGAAACCAAAATCAAGAACACGGGGACATGACCTCAAACTAACTGGAGGAAACTAACTGGAGGGAACTTCAAAACTAATCTTAGAAAGTATTATTTTACTGAAAGGGTGGTTGATGATTGGAATAAACTATCCAACAGAGGTTGTGAGACAGTCAACAGTAAATGGCTTCAAATATGCTTGGGATAAACATAAATCTATAGTCAGACAACAAGGTTAATGTAAAAAATAAAAATAAAAAATAAATAAATAAAAAATAAATAAAAACAAAAAATAAAAAGGGGCAGAGTCGATGGACTACTCAGTCTTTCTGACGTCACTTTTCTATGTTTCTATGAATACCCCGTAGATGCCTGTGGAACCACTCGTATGGCAAAAATGAAATACAGCAGCAACATATCCCATTCTCTCCCATCTTTTTCCACTACCTATTTCAACATGCTTTTGAGCGTTTTATTAAACCTCTCCACAAGTCCATCCATTTGGGGATGGTAGACCGAGGTACAGAGATGGGAGACTTTATACAACCTGCACAATTCCTTGGTTACACTGGACATAAATGGGGTGCCCTGATCCGTTAAGACCTCTTTAGGGATCTCCACCTGACTAAAAACCTGGACCAGCTCCCTGGCGATAATCTTAACGGAGGTGTTCCTCAAGGTATGGCTTCAGGATAGCAGGTCGCATAGTCCAGGATCACCAGGATGTGCTGGTGTCCCCGGGCAGATTTTACTACTGGTCCCACGAGATCCATGCCAATTCACTCAAATGGCACTTCAATTATGGGAAGTGGGACAAGGCGACTGCGAAAATGGGGTGACAGGGCCATCATCTGACACTCAGGGCATGATTCACAATACTCTCTAACATCTGCATGCAACCCGGGCCAGAGGAATCTCTGGGTTATTCTCACCCTGGTCTTATCCATACCCAGATGGCCCCCCATTAGATGTCCATGGGCTAGATCTTGCACCATCCTGCGAAAGGGTTTGGGAACAGCTAGCTGTTCCACCTCGTCCTCCCCTTTCACCACCTGATACAACAAATTATTTTTAAGAGCCATGTAGGGAAAAGACACCCCCCAATTAGGGTCCACAGGTTCCCCATCCATCACCTTCATGTTTTCTCTGGTTAGAAGGAGAGTGACATCCCGTAGTTGCTCTGTACAGAAGACCTCTCTCCAGACCTCTAAGTCAGGTACTACATTCGGTTCACTCTCACGGTCAGGGTCAGAAACATTGTCTGGGTCATTAGCCCCCAGCTGGGAGCTATCTTCTAGCTCCTCCGGCTCCCCAGCCAGTACAGGAAAAGGAAGAGTGTCTCCTCCCTCCTCGGTCCTGCCACCAGTCTCCCCTTCCGTTTGGCAAAATGGGTCTGGCGAGAGGTCCTGTGCTTCCGCAGCAGGGGGAGATCTATCCTCCAGACTCCCTGTGCCTTCCCATAACCTCCAAAAATGGGGAAAATCCCTGCCCACTAGGACTTTATAAAGTAGTGAAGGTACCAACCCCACTGAATGAGTCACACTGCTGCAAGGGGTGTCAATCTCAACCACCGCCGTCTGGTAATTATGAATTTCCTCATGGATGCAAATTATTTATTTCAGGTACTTATATAGCGCCGTCAATTTACGCAGCACTTTGTTTATACATTCACATCAAATGACAAGGGTGTAACCTTGCCGGATTTACATTTTGCTTTTTTACCAATGTTACCACACTACCAGAGTCAAGCAGTGCAGTGACTGGTCTCCCATCAACAAAAATCACACACATTTGCTTTTCCATGCGATTCGAACATGATGCTGTATATGTGACCTGTGCAGGTGTCTATTCACACAGTATAATCACATTGCATGGGTTCATCATTCAGTGGACAATTGGCAGCAATATGGCCCAATGCATGGCATTGGTAGCACTGTATGTGTTCTATACCCAGTCCTTGCAAGGGTCCCCAAGATCTTACTGGCTTCTTTGACCAGTCTCCAGATCTAGAGCCCATAGTCTCTTTAGCCATATCCATCTTATCAAATTTCCCCACGCTTCTGAAACCTGGAACAGTCTTACCGGGTCCACCGGGCGATCTTTCACCCCTAGATGCAACAAGTCCTCAGCCGCAGTGTATCTCTCTATGAGGTCCACGAGTTGGTTGACGGTTTTGGGGTCCTCATGACTAACCCATTTCCTTAAAGCAGCAAGGAACGCGCGCAGATAGCGGTCCATGACCACACACTCCACAATCTGGGGCCCTGGCAGAGTCTCCGGCTGTAGCCACTTCCTGCTGAGGTGGACCAGGTCAAACATCTGCTAGTGGGGTGGCTTGCTGGTGCGGTAAGTCCACTGATGCACCCGTTGGTCCCAGACTGGCATGGTGACCCCTAGGCATGCGAGTATCTCTGCCTTTAGGGTCTCATAGTCCTGGGCCTTATCTGGTTCCAGATCAAAGTAGTCTGTTTGGGGTTCACCGGTCAAGGATGGTGCTAACAGTCCCACCACTGTTCTTTTGGCCATCCTTTGCGAAGAGCGACTCTTCAAACGCTGTGAGATATGCCTCCATGTCATCCGCAGGTGTCATCTTCTGCATGTGGTAAGAGGTGTGTACCAACTTCGGTTCCACTGTCACCGGAGGTTTGGGCCCCTTTTTTAACTCCAGCAGGGCCTCCGTAAACTGTCGGTTCATCTCCTGTTGAGTTGTTGTGCTACAGCAGCCTCTGCGACCTGGCGATTGGTTTCCCTCTGAGCTGTGTTGGCTTGTAACAGTGTTTTCAAGATTTCCTCCATCGTGGAAAGATGCCCGCTGAACTCCACCACATGTAGGAGATTAGCTTGTGGGGATCAGCGTGCAGACAACTTTCCTTAAAATATGGCAGCTTGCCAGGTTTATTGATAAATAAGGTTTGCAGGTAAAACAAAACAAAACATAAAAATAAGTCCTTGCCATCCGACGCTAAACTAGACAGTACAGTTTCCTCACTATACGATGTGGGGCACCCACAAAACATCAGCAAAAATGCAAACCTTGTCTTTTAAAGTCACATGACACCGGGTAGGGAAAATGGCTAATTGGGCCCAATTTGGACATTTTCACTTAGGGGTGCACTCACTTTCGTTGCCAGAGGTTTAGACATTAATGGCTGTGTGTTGAGTTATTTTGAGGGGACAGCAAACGTACACTGTTATACAAGCTGGAAAACTTTCAATATTGAGGTCTGGTGACCTGTGGGGCCTCAAGGGATTAATTTGCATGGATTTTCTTTCACCTTTCCCTTCCTGTTTTGGCTATGGGACAGGAAGAGAAGGTAAATCTTCCCAATAGGACACAGATGACAAAAACTACACTGACAGGGGTTATAACCCTCTCTTACTCTTTCTGAAATGGAAAAAATGCCTTTAGTTCTGGGGAAACCATATTGCCACTATGGTACGTGCATACAATGGTACTGTGGGAGGTGCAACTTGATACTCACCATATCGACTTATGTTTGGAAGAGAAGCTAGACTTCCCATTGATCTGGTCTTTGGAACATCCGCTGATGATACCTCTTTGACTTCACATAAGGGTTATGTAGACCGGTTGAGGAAAAATTTAAAGCTTATGAAAAGGCTATGCAGCATGCTACTACCCAGGAATTAAGAAACAAAAATAATCTCAAGGTGAAAGTACAAGATCTCCAACCAGGTGATAGGGTGCTGTTGAAGAACTTGGGTGTACCAGGTAAGCACAAATTGGCTGCCCACTGGAGGCCCCAACCTTATATCATCTGTAAGCAGCTTCCAGGATTACCAGTTTACCAAATCAAACCAGAAGGGAAGTTAGGACCCCTGAAGAGTGGCATCGTGATCATTTACTCCCTCTGTCGGATGCAGTCTGAATGCTTCTTTGTTCCCCTGCACCACCTTTGGATCCAGGATCCCCCAGGATCAAGACGACAGTGAGGATGAAGAAATAGTACCCTCTTGGTTGTGGGCTCCAGTTGTTATCCCTGAAACAGAAGTCAGGCCTTGGTTCAGGAGACAAACACCTATGAGAGAGGTGAGGCGGCCACAAAAACCATCTGGTCTAAAAGGGAGTGCTCCCTCATCAGTCAGGAGGAAGGATGTTCATTCAAGTGAAAATACCCGGCCAGTCCCAAGCTTTGAACAAGGGGATCTGTTTAGTTTCACTGATAAATGTTTACCTGTGTTGAGACCTGTCAGTCACCCAAAAAGGGAACTTGTGCTGTATAAAAAACAGAGATACGGCGCCTCAAAACAATTAATTATTATAGTGCGATAGTGTAGCCCACTTTTCCTTAAGTGAATACTCAAGTGAAAATCCCATACAAAAATTAGAGTGTTTGGCGCATAACCTCTAACATAAAGTGCACTAGTTCAAAAAGTGCTATAAATAATAATAGTCTCTATGTAAATCAGGCAATTGTGATGGTGAATTCATAAAATGCAATATGGATTGGAAAAAAAATATAATTGATGAAAAAAATGCAAAAAGTGCTTTTTGCATTTTTTTCATCAGCTATATTTTTTGCCAATCAATATTGCATTTTATGAATTCACCATCACAATTGCCTGATTTACATAGAGATTATTATTATTTATAACCAAAAAAGGGAAGCCTCATTGTTGGAAGAGGAGGAAGACAAGAGAAAGAAACTGAACTCTGATAATATTAATGGGACTGAGCTCAAGCCAGGGCCCTTTACTCCGAGTCCAACTGCATTGACAAACATTTAAGATTTGACTCCTGAAACAAGCCCTGGAAGGAACCCTACTCCTGTAACAAGCCCTGGAAGGAACCCTAGTCTTGTAACAAACTATGGATGAAACCCTACTCCTGTAATGAGCCCTGGGAGAAACCTTACTCCTGTAAGGAGTCCTGAGCGAAATATCACTCCCTTAACTAGCCCGGAGAGGGGGACCACCAAGTCCAAAAGAAAACTCTGCTACTGAAGTGAATCCTGAAAGAGGCTCTACCCCTACAAGTAATTGTGAAAGAAGCACCAAAAACGGAAACCAAGCTCTCCTGTTCAGCTGAGAAGAAACATTCCCCCCCCCAAAAGACTTACCTATGACACGTTGGGGGAGAACTCTGACTGATCTCCACTATTCAAAGACCAGATTCCATGCCCTGTTGCTTTAAATTGGGCAAAATCTGACCTCAATGTGACCTCTGACACTACTGGGTGGGACACAGCTATTACCCTGGCCTGCCAGAAAACTGACTATGAGTTAACTGAGAATGTGTCTGAGTGGTTTAAACAGAATCCAGATGTTTGCCAATATTTGTTGTATTTGAATACTAGTTAAAGTTGGATAATAATATTTGTTTCCTCAGCGGTAATTGAGAATCCCTACATCTTTGGGGGACCAAAGACTTTAAGTGAGGGGAGAATGTAGCCAGGAGCTGGGTATTTCCATCCCCGGCAACAGGAAGACATTCTTTACTATTTATTTATGCCGATCTGCGTTTCAAGCTGGAAGGCACCTATCCCAGCAGGCCCCGCTTGGCTGACCTACACTCTAATGGAGAAACGTTGTAGCTCCATCTACTGGGAAAAATTGTTATAGCTCAATCTACTGGGAAAGAAATGTTATAGCTCGATCTACTGAGACAAGAAAAAAAATGAGTATAATCCTGTATGTACGATCATGCATCTCTATAGGGACCCACAATACAGCAACCATTGAAATATGACAAGGGAGACAAAAAATGATGATTACAAAAAACAATGTATACATACATATATACACATATGAAAAAAAAAACACACACACTCATGTGCGTGGAAGGGGGGGGCCCTAGGGGTCTAAAAAGCCCCAAGGAGGCCAAGTACCTACAAAAGGCGCAAACCTTCCAACCCTCGACTTAAGTATGACAAATAGAATAAAGCATATATTTATTATTTATCATAGTTGTGACATGCTAGCTATATCTCTAATTTGGGTCTAGTTTAGATCTCGTGTTAGAATGTAGTAGAAAAGATTACGGTGTCCTATATGTTATATAGAAAAACCTGTATACGCTAATTTCTGTATGTGAGAGACTTATTCCTAAGTTTAAAAAGTTATTAATATTATTATTAATTTTGTATATGTTAGAGAGGTGGTTATATCCATATGGAAAGGTAGTTATTAATATTTCTGTTTCTAAAGGTTAAGATGTAGTACATATAGATATAATGTCCTCTACATCTGGTTACAAAAACCCACTGTCTCTAGGAAAATGTACCACACATCTGTGGCCATAATCATGATGGTTTTTCAGGAGTTATGACCTGACTCAGGGGGACAGGCTGGAGGGAAGGGGGATGAGAATAGGAAGGGGGGGGATTACGATGTGAAAAGGGGAAAGAGGAGAGAGAGGCAAGGGAAGGGAGGGAACAACGTACAACTGGAAAGGTGCCAGCGGCAACTGAATGGTCTGGGGGGGTGGAAAGAGGATCAACTGGAGGGAAAGGGAGAGAGGGGATGGGGGAGAGGGATGGAGGGACCTCATTTGACGACCCCATGAATCTCCAGTTCCTTGCTGCTCCCCCCCAGGGGTCAAAAACCCCAAGGTGAAGATCCAGTAGGTCTCCCTCTTACACAATCTCCTGAACCTGCTCCCATTATCCAAATCCCCCCTATGGCCTCTATACCAAAAACCTTAATGCCTAAGGGGTCCCCATTGTGTGATGACTCAAAATGGCGGGGAACCAAATAATTATCTCTGGATCTGCTTTTGGTGGTATCTCTCCTACCCAGAATGCTGCATTTGTGTTCCCTGAAGCGTACCTTAAGTGGGCGTATGGTGCGCCCACATATAATAGGCCACATGGACATGTGAGACCATATATAACATAAGAGCTACCACAGTTGAAAAACTGTATAATCTTGTGGGTACTACCATCCAATCCCAAGACTTCCTTTTTCCTATGCCACATAAATGAACAAGACCCACAATTTTTGACTCCACATTTAAAACTCCCTGTCTGGTCGAAGATAGAGGACCAAGGCCCTTTATTGATGGACTGTTTATTTTGAAGTTTCCGAACTCTACTAGGTGTTATATGACTCCTGATGTTCTTGGATCTTCTGAAAACAATCTCTGGCCTAGGTGGTAGTACTTTACCCAGAACCAGATCTTGCTTCAGTATTTTCCAACACACGTTGTATGTCAAAATCCTTGGTGTTATAGGTGGTGCTGAATCGAATGGACTCTAGTTTGGTCTCCTTAACATCTTTAGCACCCTTGTTCTTAGTTTTGGACTCCTAGGGTGCCCTGGTTTGGTCTAGAGGTTCCATTTCACTATAGTGTACCCAGTATTTCATATACGCTTCTTCGATGTGTTCTCCTTTCTAACCCCTTTCTAGGAACTTTTTCCTTAAGATGTTTCCCTGTGTTTCATAATCCTCTCTCCTGGCACAGGTCCTATAAAGTCTGCAAAACTGCCCGAATGGTACATTTTTAATCCACATCGGGTGATGGTGGCTTTTGGCATGCAGATAGGAGTTTCCTGCACTCGGTTTGAAATGGGTCTTTGAGAGGATGTTACAATCTTCATGTACCCAAAGCTCCAGATCCAAGAACACGAGATGTGTGTCATCTATAAAATGAGTAAAAGAAATACCAAAAGGGTTGTTGCTGCAGTGAGACAGGAAACCTCTAAAATCCTCACTATTCCCTTTCCAGACAATGAGTTTATTTTCCATATACCTAGCGTACAGGGGCAGACTTGCCCCATATGGGTTGTTGGCCCATATAAAGTGCTCTTTCCAATAGCCCATGAACAAATTGGCATAACTAGGGGCAAATATGGCCCCCATCGCTGTTCTCCGAACTTGTCTATAGAAGTCACCCATAAAGAAAAAATAGTTGTGTGTTAGGGTGTACTGTATAGATTCAAGTAGGAACATTGCCTGTAGGGGGTGTATCTCGCTGTTTATGAGATAATATTGGACCGCTTTCAGACCATGTTGGTGTTCTATCGATGTATACAATGAGACCACATCGAGTGAGACCCACTTATACTCCAAACTCCATTTAAAGCACATTATGCGGGGATATCAGGAGCACATACTTTGGTTCACTACTTGAGAGAAGTCCCCTCTCCTCTAGCGCAGGAATGACTTAGTGTTTGGTTATGTGAAGTATTCTATTTGGGGTTTCCAGCTGCTGAAGAGAGGTGGATGCTTTGGTGAGCAGAGGACAGTACCAACACAGTGAGTCTGCAGCTCCCACCCCTACGCTTATGCACATACAATGGTGCTATCCATAGAAGAACAAGAACTCAGATGGCAGTCTCTGGCAAGAGGCTTTACTAATAGTATTGACTCTTTTGAACAACAACCAGTACCTGATGGTGTTCCTATTGTTAGTACTGATCTTATTAATATAGAAGATCATATGGTGTCTTTATTTTACAAGCTTAAACATTTGTTGGAAAAAGAGATGACCCAGTGGTGGGATATCCTACTACTGGAAAAGTATCTAGAGGTGAATAGAATCCCAAGAGGCCTAAGACTGACAAAAATGTGCTTGTGGTTGGATGAAGACCTTAAGGGAGATTGGATCGAGGAAATGAGGGAGTGTAATAAAATACTCCTACAACACATCATAACACAAAGGAAAAGAAACCTAGAGGTGATTCGTTCAGACCTCAAGGATGTGCAGGATGAACTTTGCCTCACATACAGACATTGACTCATTTGACACTTGGGACAAAGGTGTGAATAACCAAATGGTCAATTTTGAAACTGACTTAATAAGCAAAAAATCTGGGACGTTTGAGAGGGATAGATTGGACTATAAATAGGGACGGGAATTTAACTGGAACAAGGGTGCACAGGACCAAAAGGGCAATATAATAGCCCCTAGAGGGGATAGGAGAAAGAGCACCTCCCATAATGACCCTCAGGAATTTAGACCTGACACACCCAATGAATTCAGGAGAAGGGGGAACAAATGGAGACAAAAGAATAAAACAAATAGATCTAACAGACAACAATCCAGACCAAGCCCAATGTTCCACGAATAGAGGACAGAAATACTTTCCCCTCAAAAAATCTGGGAAAAAAGAGTCCCTAAGACATTCCCATCAGAAAATCTGAATAAAATGGACAGAGGCAACATAGGACCAAAAGGGGCCACAGGTAAACTTCCACATGTAGGTAGTGGAACAAACAATATTGTGGGCACTGACCCCGCCAAGTCGTCAAGCTTGATCTCTTACGGAAGGGCCTAAATTTTGCCCCCAAAAATCCTCCAAATCTGTTTGAATTGTTTGTTGATTTAAACAAATATATTAGGGGTCTGTTAAAAGATACTTTGCCCTGAAAAAAGACATTCCCAAAGGGGGTGACTCTCCAGGAGTGGCACCAGCTGACCATATCCCTGACACATCAGAGGCCACACCATTGACTCTGTGGTGGATTCAGGCAATGATGCCCTGTCTATCCTTGAAAGTCTCTACCCAGAGGGGGGTTGTGATGACGTACAGATGGAGTTGGATGCATTGGCCCAGGAGGATAGGAGAGTGAGGCATACACATTTCAAACCTAAGTCCTCCTTCTATCACCATTGGGCCAAGGGTAACTTTATTCCCACATTCTACGAAGTGGTCCTAGAGGAAATAAAACAAATATGCCGTGGGAATCCCAGAGGCAAGTACAACACAAAGAAACCAGGAGGAGATGGCCTAGAAGAACCCAATAAAAAGCCTGAGGGATAATGACCAAATAATCATCAGGCAAGCTGACAAAGGCAGTGACCTTGTTGTACAAGACCGAGATGCCTACTTAGCAGAAGCATCTAGCCCGCTTTGCGATAGGGACACATATGAGTCATTAGTAAAAGATCCCCTTTCTGAGTACAAAACCTCACTAAAGATCTTATTGGATAATGCCCTGACCAATAGGGTCATAACTAAAAGTGAATACCAATTCTTGCATAGACAGCACCCAATGACTCCCTATATCTATCATATACCAAAGGTCCATAAGGACCCAGCTAAGCCTCCAGGAAGACCCATAATAGCAGGTATTGATAGCATAACCAGTAACTTGGGTTGTTATATAGACCATTTCCTTCAAGATCTAGTCATAACACTACCCTCATATGTTAAGGACTCGGGCCATATGCTTGACATTCTATCTTCTCTAAAATGGAGTTTGGAGTATAAGTGGGTCTCACTCGATGTGGCCTCATTGTATACATCGATAGAACACCAACATGGTCTGAAAGCGGTCCAATATTATCTCATGAACAGCGAGATACACCCCCTACAGGCAATGTTCCTACTTGAATCTATACAGTACACCCTAACACGCAACTATTTTTCCTTTATGGGTGACTTCTATAGACAAGTTCGGGGAACAGCGATGGGGGCCAGATTTGCCTCTAGTTATGCCAACCTGTTCATGAGCTATTGGGAAGAACACTATATATGGGCCAACAACCCATATGGGGCAAGTCTGGCCCTGTACGCTATGTATATTGATGATATACTCATTGTCTGGAAAGGGAATAGTGAGGATTTTAGAGGTTTCCTGTCTCACTGCAGCAACAACCCTTTTGGTATTTCTTTTACTCACGTCATAGATGACACACACCTGGTGCCAGATTTTTTGCCTATTAAGTCAGTTTCAAAATTGACCATTTGGTTATTCACACCTTTGTCCCAAGTGTCAAATGAGTCAATGTCTGTATGTGAGGCAAAGTTCATCCTGCACATCCTTGAGGTCTGAACGAATCACCTCTAGGTTTCTTTTCCTTTGTGTTATGATGTGTTGTAGGAGTATTTTATTACACTCCCTCATTTTCTCGATCCAATCTCCCTTAAGGTCTTCATCCAACCACAAGCACATTTTTGTCAGTCTTAGGCCTCTTGGGATTCTATTCACCTCTAGATACTTTTCCAGTAGTAGGATATCCCACCACTGGGTCATCTCTTTTTCCAACAAATGTTTAAGCTTGTAAAATAAAGACACCATATGATCTTCTATATTAATAAGATCAGTACTAACAATAGGAACACCATCAGGTACTGGTTGTTGTTCAAAAGCGTCAATACTATTAGTAAAGCCTCTTGCCAGAGACTGCCATCTGAGTTCTTGTTCTTCTATGGATAGCACCATTGTATGTGCATAAGTGTAGGGGTGGGAGCTGCAGACTCACTGTGTTGGTACTGTCCTCTGCTTACCAAAGCATTCACCTCTCTTCAGCAGCTGGAAACCCCAAATAGAATACTTCCCATACACTAAGTCATTCCTGCGCTAGAGGAGAGGGGACTTCTCTCAAGTAGTGAACCAAAGTATGTGCTCCTGATATCCCCGCATAATGTGCTGGAAATGGAGTTTGGAGTATAAGTGGGTCTCACTCGATGTGGTCTCATTGTATACATCGATAGAACACCAACATGGTCTGAAAGCGGTCCAATATTATCTCATAAACAGCGAGATACACCCCCTACAGGCAATGTTCCTACTTGAATCTATACAGTACACCCTAACACACAACTATTTTTTCTTTATGGGTGACTTCTATAGACAAGTTTGGGGAACAGCGATGGGGGCCATATTTGCTCCTAGTTATTCCAATTTGTTCATGGGCTATTGGAAAGAGCACTTTATATGGGCCAACAACCCATATGGGGCAAGTCTGCCCCTGTACGCTAGGTATATCGAAAATAAACTCATTGTCTGGAAAGGGAATAGTGAGGATTTTAGAGGTTTCCTGTCTCACTGCAGCAACAAACATTTTGGTATTTCTTTTACTCATTTCATAGATGACACACATCTGGTGTTCTTGGATCTGGAGCTTTGGGTACATGAAGATTGTAACATCCTCTCAAAGACCCATTTCAAACCGAGTGCAGGAAACTCCTATCTGCATGCCAAAAGCCACCATCACCCAAGGTAGATTAAAAATGTACCATTCAGGCAGTTTTGCAGACTTTATAGGACCTGTACCAGGAGAGAGGATTACTAAACACAGGGAAACATCTTAAGGAAAAAGTTCCTAGAAAAGGGTTACAAAGGAGAACACATCGAAGAAGCGTATATGAAATAATGGGTACATTATAGTGAAATGGAACCTCTAGACCAAACCAGGGCACCACAGGAGTCCAAAACTAAGAACAAGGGTGCTAAAGATGTTAAGGAGACCAAACTAAAGTCCATTCGATTCAGCACCACCTATAACACCAAGGCTTTTGACATACAACGTGTGTTGTCCAAAAATTGGAAAATACTGAAGCAAGATCCGGTTCTGGGTAAAGTACTACCACCTAGGCCAGAGATTGTTTTCAGAAGATCCAAGAACATCAGGAGTCATATAGCACCTAGTAGAGTTTGGAAACTTCAAAATAAACAGTCCATCAATAAAGGGCCTTGGTCCTCTATCTTGGACCAGACAGGGAGTTTTAAATGTGGAGTCAAAAATTGTGGGTCTTGTTCATTTATGTGGCATAGGAAAAAGGAAGTCTTGGGATTGGATGGTAGTACCCATAAGATTAAGCAGTTTATCAACTGTGGTAGCTCTTATGTTATATATGGTCTCACATGTCCATGTGGCCTATTATACGTGGGGCGCACCATACGTCCACTTAGGGTACGCTTCGGGGAACACAAATGCAGAATTCTGGGTAGGAGAGATACCTCTAGATCAGTGGTTCTCAACTCCGGTCCTTGGGACCGACTAACAGGCCAGATTTTAAGTATTACCTTGGGGAGATGCAGACTAGAATACTGCAATCACTGAGCGGCAAATGATATCACCTGTGATGTATTTCAGTTATCCTGCAAACCTGGCCTGTTAGAGGGTCCCGAGGACTGGAGTTGAGAACCACTGCTCTAAATAACCTTTAGATACAGAAACATTAATAATTACCTTTCCATATGGATATAACCACCTCTCTTATATATACAAAATTAATAATAATATTAATAACTTTTTACACTTAGGAATAAGTCTATCGCATACAGAAATTAGTGTAAACACCCCTACCCAAAGACAC
The DNA here is from genome assembly GCA_018402905.1 of Glandirana rugosa. Taxonomy (NCBI): domain Eukaryota; kingdom Metazoa; phylum Chordata; class Amphibia; order Anura; family Ranidae; genus Glandirana; species Glandirana rugosa. The sequence goes on along the minus strand of BLSH010321878.1, from coordinate 62,873 downwards.
CTATCAGAGAGGGTGAGTGAGCAACTATTATAGTTGCTTCAGCAACAGTTATATGGAGAGCAGGTATAAGCATACTAATGTGTATGGGAGCATGTCCCTTCTGCCTATGGAGATATGTGGGGGTGTATTTTTATGGACATATATGGATTTGTATGTGTATATATGGATACTTTTACTACAAATATGGCTCACTGCAGGGAGGTGTCTGATACAGTTTTAACTGACCATGAGCTTTCCCTCACTAAGCCTCCCCCCCCCTTTTTTTTTGTAATACCCAGGGATGTGAGGGGATACATGATGGCTCTTTCATTTGTTTTGTATATACATTTATATTTTTGTTTTGTTTATGTTTTATATGGCCAGGGAGGCTGGTATTCAGGCTGTACAGTTCAGGAGATATGCAGTGTTCTGCATGTGCCGACGTCATTTCGGCACATGCGCAGTGAAGAAACGGCCTCCGTGCCATTTCTCCACTGACACTGTGCCATGACTGGCGGCTCCCGCGCGCATGAGTGACATTGTACGACTCCGGCCAGTCACGGCACCGGAGTCGCGGCCCCCTGAAGGAAGAGGGGCAGAAGATGGATGTGGCCAGGGCAGGGGACAGCGCTGGACTCGTTAGCTGGTAAGTGGCATATAATGGGTTACTATGCGATGCATAGTAGCCCATTATGCTTCTAATTTACAGGTGTATATAGAGGAAGTAAACCCCATCTGGGTTTACTTCCTCTTTAACGCGAATCGCCATTTATAAAAGGTGGCAGCTTTAAGTGGCTGTATCGGGGTATAGCCTGCAGCTACAGGCTATACCCCGGTACCGTTTTTTAGAGCAGGCAGCCGGCTATCTGGTGATAATGGCCGAACCAGCTCAGAAGCCGCTTGGTCTTTATCCCAGGGAGCGGGATGGGCAATCCCCCCCCCCCCCCCTCCCGCCACCGCCCAGCGCTCTTTTCCGGTCTCCTGTCCCACCAGTCAATCCGACACTTCTGGCCGCTGTGTGGAGTACCTGTGGAAGCCGTAATCGGCTTCAATTGGGACTCCTTCGTACATTTCCGGAAGCAACGTCACAACGTCACTTTTGGTTTACTTGTCGGCAAAGGGCGTCGGTTTTAAAAAAAATGACAGTATTCAGAATTGCCGTTTTTGGCGATCTGAATACTGTGAAGTGCAAAGGAGGGAATTTTAGACCCCCCATCCCTCCATAAAGAGTACCTGTCACCATATATTACTATCACAAGGGATGTTTATAGCAATAAAAGTGATCAGATTTTTTATTAAACAGTGTTAAAAAAATAAAATAAAATAAATTTTAAAAAAATGTAAAGCGCCACTGTAACCGCGAGCTCGCGCAGCAAAAAAAGCACATACATAAGTCCCGCCCGCATATGAAAACGGTGTTCAAACTACACATGTGAGGTATCGCCGCAATCGCCAGAGTGTGAGCAGTAATTCTAGCAAAAGACCCTGTACCTCTAACTTGGTAACCATTAAAAAATTTGAAAGCGTCGCCTATGGAGATTTTTAAGAGTTTTTCGCCATTCTGCAAGTGTGCACAATTTTAAACCGTAACATGTATGGTATCTATTTATTCTACATAACAACCTCTTTCACAATATACAAAAAAATTGGGCTAACTTTACTGTTGTCTTATTTTTTAACACAAAAAAGCAAATTTTTTCCAAAAAAATTGTGCTTGAAAGACCTCTGCGCAAATACCGTGTGACAAATAGTATTGCAACGATCACCATTTTATTATATAGGGTGTTCCAAAAAAAATATATAATGTTTGGGGGTTCTAAGTAATTTTCTAGCAAAAAAAAATATTTTAACTTGTAAACAAGTGTAAAAAAGGGCTCCGGACCTTAAGTGGTTAAACTAATTTACAACAGCAGGTCCCGTTCCTGCATCCAACAAGAGTAACTGCAAGGGGTTATATTGTTCTGAACCGCCAGCACCCAAGGCTTAATTTTACGCAACTGGTTTGACTGGGGCTTTCGTCACAATTTGTAAACTAATTTACAACAGCAGGGCACACACCAAATTTTTTTAAAAAATTACATGGGGTTCCCCCCAAAAACCAAACCAGGCCCTTCAGGTCTGGTATGGAATTTAAGGGGAACCCCGTGCCAAAATTAAAAAAAATGACATGGTGTCCCCCCCCCCCCAAATCCAAACCAGGCCCTTCAGGTCTGGTATGGAACTGAAGGGGAACCAAAATTTTTTTAAAAAATTATGTGGGGTCCTCTCCAAAATCTAAACCAGGCGGTCTTTACAATGACAGTACTTTTATAAGAAGGGGAACCCGCCCCCTTCTGACATCATGTGATGTTAGAGGGGGCAGGTCAGACATTTACATCACCGGGTTGCCCCGGCCCTTCTTATAAAAGAACCGTCATTGTGAAGGGGCCGAACTGCAGCAGCAGGGAGAACAGAGGCGGTGAAAGAAGAAAGAAGAAGATGAGGATTGAAGACGAAGAGAGGAAACAAGAAGACTAAAAGAAGAAGCAGAAGACCAGAAGAAGGACCGGGCCAGGAGAACATGGAGGAAGAAAGAAGAAAAGAGCTATTTTACAAAATAAAGGACTTGTCAAAAACTGCCTCTTGTTTTTTTTAACACTACACCCCTTTTTTGGTGAATGGGTAGGGGTACAATGTACTCCAAACCTATTCACATAGGGGGGGCGGGATCTTATCAAAAGGGGCTTCCAGATTCCGATAAGCCCCCCCGCCCGCAGACCCCCACAAGCACTGGCCAGGCTTGTGGGGAAGAGGCTCTTGTCCCCATCAACATGGGGACAAGGTGCTTTGAGGCAGAGCCCCCCCTCCCCCAAAGCACCCATACTCCCCATGTTGAGGGCATGTAGCCTGGTACGGTTCAGGAGGGGGGCGCTCGCTCGCCCCCCATCCTAACCGACCAGGGCTGCATGCTCAGATAAGGGTCTGGTTTGGATTTTAGGGGGAACCTCACGTCAATTTTTTTTAATTTGGCACGGGGTTCCCCTTAATATCCAAACCAGACCGATAAGCCTGGTTTGGACTGGGGGGGGGACCCCACGCACTTTTTTCAGCAATTTTTTTTTTTTTTGTATATTGCCGGGAACTGGCAATACATTACAGCAGCAATTTTAAATGACAATTTTTCCTATGGAAATGTAATTTTGCTCTGGCTATGTTCTACACCTCACAGAGATGCGGCCCTTTTACACACAGACTACTGTAAGGTAGGGTTGCCATATCATCCCTTTAATCCAGGACACATATGAATTACCAGGTTCTGAGGCTAATTTAATGCAGATAAAGTGCCAAGAGAGTTTAATTACCACCTTAATCAGCCACAGAACCTGTGTAATTAATGTGTGTCTTGGATTAAAGGGATGATGTGGGATGTGGCAACCCTACTGTAAGGACACCCCCCAGGCACAATATTTAAAGGAATTTTTTTTTTTTTCACTTTAACCACTTCAATACTGGGCACTCAAACCCCCTTCCTTCCTGGACCAATTTTCAGCTTTCAGCGCTGTTGCAGTTTGAATGACAATTGCGCAGTCATGCGACACTGTACCCATATGAAATTTTTATCATTTTTTTTCACACAAATAGAGCTTTCTTTTGGTGGTATTTTTTATTTTTTGCGCTATAAATTAAAAAAAGACTGAAAATTTTCAAAACAATGCATTTTTCTTTGTTTCTGTTATAACATTTCTCTTCATAAAATTTGACCAAAAATTATACTGCTACATTTCTTTGGTAAAAATAACCCAAATCGGAGTTTATTTGGTGTTGGCGGACAGACAGATGTTTTGGGGACTGTGACAGATGTGACGGGGACAGACAGATGTTTTGTGTATGGTGACAGGTGTGACGGGGACAGACAGATGTTTGGGGACTGTGACAGATGTGACTGGGACATACAGATGTTTTGGGGACTGTGACAGATGTTTTGTGCATGGTGACAGATGTGATGGGGGACATACAGATGTTTTGGGGACTGTTTTATGGGGACACTGATGTGTATGGGGACAGGGGTATCAGTGTGCTTGGTGCACTGTGTGGGGGGCGATCTGTGACAGCTCTCTGCATGAAATCATCATCATGCAGAGAGCTGTCATATTGCTGCAGATTCCCCCCTCCCCCCCTTGCACTGAGCTCTCACTGAGCTCGGCGGGGGGAGAACTGTCACAGAGACGTTCGGCTCTGTTTACAATGTGACGGCTGTGATTGGACACAGCCGTCACATGATCGGGAGGGCCAGTCACTGCGCCCATATCCCGATCTCTGCTCAGCTGGATCCTGTGATCATAATGATCACAGGATCCAGCCGCAGCGCACGTGGCCGCGCTGCGAGCTCCCGTTCTGCAGGACGTGTATACACGTCCTCTCAGAATGGGGAAGCTCCCACCCGGCCGTATATGTACAGTGGCCGGGTGTGGTTAAGCATTATTAAAATCACTGCTCCTGAAAAAACGATTGATTTAAAAACTTTTTTTTCTCATTGATACATGTCCCCAGGTCCCCATACACTTTTTAGGGCAATAACATTGCATATAAGTCTTTAAAATTAGCACTTTCGATTTTTCATGTCCGGATCCCATAGACTTTAATAGTGTTCGGATGTTCGCCCAAACTTTTTGTCTGTTCGCATGTTCTGGTGCGAACCGAACCGGGGGGGTTTTCGGCTCATTCCTATATTACACCACACACCAGGCAACAGTCATACATAGAAAATACAATTACTAATGTTGGATTCTTTTCATTCTATACAATACTGTGTTGCATTTGAGGAATTAATCTTATGGTAACAACCATGCTCATGTGGCAGCTAAATGTTCAAAAAAAGGGGCGAAAATAAATGCACGGGCCCCCCACCAGGTCCATACCAGGCCCTTATCCGAACATGCAGCCTGGACTGTACCAGGCCACATGTCCTCAACATGGGGGGTGGGTGCTTTGAGTCAGGAGGGGCTCTGCGCCCCCCACCCCAAAGCACCTTGCCCCCATGTTGATGGGGACAAGAGCCTCTTCTCAGCAACCCTGGGTTGTGGTTGTTGGGGTCTGCAGGTGGGGGCTTACCAGAGTCTAGAAGCCCGCTTTAACAAGGGGGCCCCCAGATCGTACCCTTACCCATTCACACAAAAATTATCAAAATGTAAAAAACCCAAGCGACATCTTTTGTCCAATCTTTTATGTCAAAAATGTTCAAAAAGTATTCCGTAATGTACATTCATGGTCAATAACGGCGCCCAATGTACCCAAAAATAGTGCATAATGTCAGTGCTCCGCCTCAGTGGGAGGACTCCTACTGCATGCGCTCTGATAGTTCTTTTTTAGCATGTGACCTCAGAAGGGTACAGTGTAACCTTGGTCACCAGATGGCCCCGCCCTTGACAATTTAACACCTACCAAAGCAAAGAGACAGCACTCGGTGGGAGACTTTCCATTTCGGTGGAGCGTTTCGATTTGTGTCTATTTTTCTGTTCTGTCTGGCCCCTTGATTGACCATGAATGTACATCGCGGGACACTTTTTAAAGATTTTTGCAATAAAAGATTGGACAAAAGATGTCTCCATTTTTTAAAAAGTTTTTACACTTTTTAGGTGAATGAGTAGGGGTATGATGTACCCAATACCCATTCACATAGGGGAGGCCAGGATCTGGGGGCCCTTGTTAAAGGGGGCTTCCACATTCTGATCAGCCCCCAAACCGCAGACCCCAACAACCACCAGCCACGGTTGTCGGGAAGAGGCCATTGTCCCCTTCAACATGGGAACAAGGTGCTTTGGGGTGAGTGGGTGCAGATCTTCCCTGCCCCAAAGCACACGCACCCCTCATGTTGAGGGCATGTGGCCTGCTATGGTCCAGGAGGGGGCCCTCGCTTGTTCCCCCATCCTGACCTGCAGGCTGCATGCTCAGGTAAGGGTCTGGTATCGATTTCGGGATCCCCCGCCGTTTTGTAAAATATTTTTCTTATTCTGTATTGCCAGGAACCAGCAATACATTATAGCCGCAAGCAAGTTGACATTACATTTTTGATCAATGTGGGGGAGGATGTGGTAGCTATATTTGGTGTGGGTGGGGTTAATTGATTTGTTTATTTGGCATCGCCATACATTTGCTTCCAGCCCATGTGCACACATCACTTCCTGTTTACAGCCACATTACACTTCCTGCACTTGTTCTGCTGATGTATATCTGTAAGGACTATGCAAATATAAATGCCGGTTCACACTAGTGCAATGCAGGAGCCCTGCAAATCCACTGCGGGTTCCCGCATCGCACCTGACTCGCATGGCAGTTCACACTGCTATATGCGAACTGAGGGGTGTGTCAGTGCAAAGTTAACAACACCCCCATTTCAGCTCGCATATTGCAGTGCGAACTGACAGTTCGGACATGAATCGGATAGCATAAGAGTGAACACCCATGCGATCCTATTCTGGTGCAGACACAAAAAAGGGTCCTGTGCAAGTTTCAACCATACTATCTGTATGGCTGAAATCGCATTACACTGACATCACATGTGATTTGCACTGCAGTGCGGTGCAAATCACATCCGATATCGCACATCGTGCCGGTGTGAACCAGGGCTGAGGGCCGGTTTACACTGCATAGTTGTCCGAAATCGCATGTGATTCGTACCGCAATGCAAATCACATGTGATCTCTGTGCAATGCATTTTCATCCATACAGATAGTATGGCTGAAATGGCATCACATTTGGACCAAACTCGCACAGAACCCTTTTTTGGTTCCGCATCAGAATCGAAGTCAGAGTTTGCAGTGCGATCTGCAAATTGATTTGGGGGTGTCATTAGCTTGCTATTGACACTCCCAGCAGTACGCATATGACAGTGTGAACTGCCTGCGAGTCAGGTGCGATGTGGGAACCCTGAAAATCCACTACAGATCGCACTCGACTCACAGGCAGTTCACACTACCATATGAAAACTGCTGAGAGTGTCAATAGAAAGCTAATGACACCCCCAAATCAGATCACACTGCAAATTCATACAATAATCTGATTTCATGGGTGTGAACACCCATGTGATCCAATTCTGCTGTGGAACAAAAACAGGTCCTGTGCGAGTTTGGTCTGGATGCGATGCAAAGTCAGCCATATTATCTGTATGGCTGAATTTGCATAGCACAGAGATCACATGTGATTTGCACTGCAGTGCGAATCACAAACCCGATCTCGGACACCGCAGCAGTGTGAACCGGCCCTAAGGAAGATAATCCACTTCCCCAAAACCACCATCCCCCAACACAAATTAAAAAGTAAGAAGTTACAAAAGAGAAAAACAACGGACAAGCCAAATCAATTTCCTTTTACTTTGCCAGCAGAAACACAATTATGTACATATTTACTGGCCTTAAAGTATTCTACAGTATATATGGTGCTACATTTAGCAAAACAGTTAGCAATTGGGTTCTTAGGGCCCTGTTCATAGGAGCTTACAATCTAAAAATTGGACTAAACCTTACAGTGGACACAGCTTTACATTTCATAGAACAACTACGTAACAACACCCACCAGCCCACATCACATTTTTAGCTGCAACATTATAGAAAGATACTTAACAGTCATTCTAACAAAGCATTACGACATAATATTAAACAAGGCACATATTCAAACAATAACACAAACCACCCACCCCACCCCCCCAATTATACACACATACATTGGGGAGTATTTTTTCCTGGAAGAATGCATGGTAAGACAAACAATACACACCCAAATCTGACAGCATGGTCAAATAAAACCACTTTTGACGGTCAAAATGCACAATCATTTCAGAAAACAAACAGTTCTAATGAGGCATTTGTCATTATGCACAATATCATTCCTTATCCCACAAAAACCACAGCAAAAAAAATGGCCTCTTGTCAGGCCAAACCAACCCCCCCACTAAAGATATCTTGTATTGTTAGCACACTGACACATGCCCAATAGAAGTACACACCCACCATTATCTTTCAATCTGTCTCTTCAAATTGATAGCACCTGAGGAGCTGCAACACGTAATACTATTTGCTGTGTTAACCCTTGGCTATGTGCATCAAATCTATAACTCCAGGCCAAAATTCTAAGTCAGTGGTTGTCAACCCTGTCCAACCCTGTCCTCAAGTATGCCCAACAGGTCTTGTTTGCAGGCTTTCCGTTATTTTGCACAGGTGATTTGATCAGTTTCACTGCCTTAGTAATTACCACAGCCGTTTCATCTGAGGAAAATCCTGAAAGCATGACCTGTTTTGGCGCCTTGAGGACTGGAGTTGAGAAACACTGATCCAAGCAACAGTTTTCTAACCAGATGTACCTGTGCAGTGTAAACCCTACAATTTGACATGTCCAAGTCCCTGGCTTCCAATTTAAAGTTCAAAAATAACTGTCATGAAACCACAATAAACATTCTGTTATGAAACCACAGCAAGGCCGGGCCTCCCTCACCTGTGTGCTTTAGTAGGCCCTCCTCAGCTGGTTTCCACCCCAGGCTCTAATTGGGAACAGGATATAACACCTGGCAGTGCAAGCCTGCATTGCTGATCAACGTTTGTCCGTGTTTGGCTTCGTGTGTGGTTGTTCCTATCACTTGCTCTGAGTCTTATTCCATGTACTAATCTTTGGCTTGTCTGACTATCCCTGCCTGCCTGATACCCGGATGTTCAGCTTGTTCTCTGTTTTTCCTGTCTGCTTGTGGCCCTGACCCATTGCTATTCCCTCTGACTATTCTTTCTGTTCCTGCTGCTTCCTTTCTTCCACCAGTAGCCAGCTGAGCATGAGCTAGGAGACAGATGACCTGGATTGAGTTGCAGCCAAATCCATCCTCACCACTTGAGTCTGTGGCGAACCCCCGCTGGCTCTTAGATTCCGCGCCCTGGGGAAACCGATGCACTAGCTCCCTGTGTTTCAGTGTCCGTGCTCCAGGGGCCTCTGTTCCTGTATCAGCCGGAACTCATTAGCAGCAGTCAGCTATAGGTCCACAACCTTAGTGGTGCACTTCGCAAACCCTTGGTGCAATTCGCACTTCAGGGGTGCTCACCTATCACCTGACCTCAGGTGTCATGACAATAACAAATAAACATACAAGTAAAATGCCAGCCTGTCTTTGGATTGTGGTGAGAAACTCACACAGGGGGAACATATAAACTTCAACACAAGCATTTGCATGTTAGGGATGTGAACCAGCGACCACTGGGGTGCTAGGCGGATTTGCTGGCCACTAAGCTAGTGAGCAGTGAGCGCAGGTCTTGTCCATGTCTGTTTTGTGAACCAGCCCTAAGTCCATAGCCATGCTCAGTGTCACAAGTAATATACAACATATTGTCCAAAGTATTGGGACACCCGCCTTTACACACACATGAACTATAATGGCAGCCCTGGGTTCAGTATAGAGTTGAGCTCCCTTTGCAGCTATAACAGCTTTAACTCTTCTGGGAAGGCTGTCCACAAGGTTTAGGGGTGTGTCTATGAGAACATTTGACCATTCTTCCAGAAGCCCATTTGTGAGGTCAGGCACTGATGTTGGATGAGAAGGCCTGGCTCACAGTCTCCGCTCTAATTCATCCCAAAGGTGTTCTATCGGGTTAAGGTCAAGACTTTGTGCAGGCCAGTCAAGTTCCTACCCCCAAACTCGCTCATCCGTGTCTTTATGGACCTTGCTTTGTGCACTGGTCCAAATCATTTGGTGGAGGGGGGATTATGGGTCTGCCCCTGGTGTCTGTGTGTTCTCTACAAGACTTCCTACCAAATAGTACTCTTTCTGGCATCATACTGTGATACATGTCTACCTACAATATACGCGTATGTGAGAAAGCTTTTTCTCCACCTTCTCTGTGTTGGAGCATGACTTACAAAGATACTAGGCTTTTGTCAATGTTTATAACTATAGGTGCAGTTATATCTCCCTGCCTAGTGATCAGTGTTATTATCCTATATCCATCAGATTAGTGCATCCTATTGGGCACTTGTATATATGTGCATGTGACCCGCTGTAGTAAAAAATTATAAAGTTCCCGAAGAAACAATCTTTGTGAAACATGTAGAGTTGCTTTTTGCCTAAAAGATTCCAACCTACCAAGTAGCCACTGCCACCAGTCGTCCATGGCCTGGTTTACATGATTGATGTGGACATCTTTATGGAGACAACACGATCACAAACCTATGTATTGAATGGATATTGTATTCACATGATTTATATGTAACAAAATCTTTTTGTAACCAATAAAATTATTATTGATTTTAATACTTGATGCCTATGAAGTCCATCCTTTCAATCACTGCCCAAATTTATGGTGTGGGGTTGTTTTTCATGGGTTGGGCTTAGCCCATTGGTTTTCAGTGAAGGAAACTGTTAATGCATCAGCATACCAAGACATTTTGGAGAATTTCATACTCCCAACTTTGTGGGAACAGTTTGGGGATGGCCCCTTCCTGTTCCAACATGACTGCACACCATTGCACAAAGCAAGGTCCATAAAGACATGGATGAGCGAGTCTGGGGTGGAAGAACTTGACTGGCCTGCACGGAGTCCTGACCTCAACCCAATAGAACACCTTTTGGCTGAATTAGAGTGGAGACTGTAAGCCAGTCCTTCTTGTCCACATCAGTGCCAGACATCACAAATGTGTGGAAGAACGGTCAAACATTCCCATAGACGATCATAAACCTTTTGTACAGCCTTCCCAGAACAGTTGAAGCTCTTATAGCTGCAAAGGGTGGGGCAACTCAATATTGAATCCTAAGGACTAAGACTAGGATGCATTAAAGTTCATGTGCGTGTAAAGGCAGGTGTCCCAATACTTTTGCCTAGCTAGTGTATCTGCCAAGATTTGGAATGGGGGTGGACCCTCCTACACATAAATACTACATTTAGACAAGGCCCTGAGTCAGGAGTTATGTTTAACAACATAGAGAGAACAAACAACATCTCTACATTTAGTGACTTGTCTGGGCTTCAAACTCAGGACGTCTGCAATGGTAGGCATAATTTCTACGTTTTGAGCCACAGGGCTACTGCATGTCAAGTCCTCCTACACATAAATACACAGATACTGCATTTCTAGGAATATACAGGAATTACATTATTCAGGAGTTATTCTTGATTTATTCTGTGATATTTGGTGGTTCTTGCTGAGTTAGTGTAGAATAGTAATGTTATCCTCTGATTTTTGGTAATGCCATTTTTATTTCTGATGTTGGTACACATATCAAATTAGATTAGGATCATTTGAAAAGAATAAAAAATAAAAAAAGGGACTCATTTTAAAATTTCCATAAGCAATGGTATTGTTTTTGGTTTGTAAAGACGTGAGTTTAGGGAAATATTTTTGTGAGATAGATATCAACAAGTGAAAAGTGACAGAGAAAAAAAATATTTTACCAAAACATGAAAAGATTACATATTCTACCATTCATAAAAACAAAATAGATTATCAAAATTACAACATTAAACAATGCTCGATTTATAGGCTTATGCAAAAAATCTGGGATAAAACAAAACATCTCAAAAAAGTAACCGGGTACACGGAATTTAGATCCATATGGGGGAATCTCCTCCTCTTTGGCAGGCATTTGGAGTGACGCATATTAAACATATCCTGAATAACGGAAGACTTCTCACTTTTTCTCACCTACAGGATAAATATGGGATCCCAGCCAACAGGTTATTTTATTATTTTCAATTAAAACATGCAGTGACAGCCCAGCAATCACTTAAGGATGCTACTCTGTCTCCTACCCCAATATTTCATTTTATACAAGTGTCCTGCACAAAAGGCTTCCTATCCAATTGCTATTCAGTGCTTCTTGGGGGTTACCTGGAAAACTTCCCTAGCTCTGCATGTGAGTGATAAGAGAGAGAGCTGGGAGAAATACCCAGAGAACTTTGGGAGGAAGCTCTAGAGGCGGTAGGCCTTTGCTCACTTAATGTAACACAAAGACTTTCCCAGTTTTATATTTTGCTGAGAGTTCACCACACTCCATCTAGGTTACATTCTATGGGACTGTGCCCAGACCCAGGCCCGGACTGGCCATAGGGCACACCAGGGCCCCACCACCCACTCCCAAGGCAGCTGGGCTGGGCCACTCTGTGGGACGGTGCCGCTCATCCGGCCTCACCACAGCCAGTTCAGCGGCTGTCAGTTCAGGAAGGGGGCCGAAATGAAGGGGGTCAGGTGACAATGAAGGGGGAGGAGGAGCTGCATGCATAAGTCCCCTTCTGCCTGATGTTGGACAAGGGCACCTGGACAGCAAAAAAATTAAGTGATGTCTGGGGGCTGGGGCTGTCTCTTTGCTGGTCTAGGGCTGTCTCTTTGCAGGTTAGAGGCTGTCTCTTTGCTGGTAATGGGGCTGTCTCTTTGCAAGTCTGAGGCCCTTTACTGGACTGGGATGTCTCTTTGCAGGTAATGGGACTGTCTCTTTGCAGGTCTGGGGCTGTCTCTTTGCAAGTCTGGGGCTGTCTGTTTGCAGGTCTAAGGCTGTCTCTTTGCAGGTCTGAGGCTGTCTCTTTGCTAGTAATGGGGCTGTCTCTTTGTAGGTCTGGGGCTGTCTCTTTTCTGGTAATGGGGCTGTCTCTTTGCTGGTAATGGGGCTGTCTCTTTACAGGTCTGAGGCTGTCTCTTTGCAGGTCTTTGGCTGTCTCTTTACAGGCCTGAGGCTGTCTCTTTGCAGGTCTGAGGCACTTTACTGGACTAGGTGCTGTCTCTTTGCAGGCCTGAGGCTATCTCTTTGCAGGTCTGAGGCACTTTACTGGACTGGGATGTCTCTTTGCAGGTAATGGGGCTGTCTTTTTGCAGGTCTGGGGCTGTCTCTTTGCAGGTCTGAGGATGTCTCTTTGCTGGACTGGGTGCTGTCTCTTTGCTGGACTGGGTGATGTCTCTTTGCTGGTCTGGGGCTCTTTGCTGGGCTGGGTGCTGTCTGTTTGCTGGTGATGGGGCTGTCTCTTTGCAGGTCTGATGATGTCTCTTTGCTGGTAATGGAGCGGTCTTTTTGCTGGTAATGGGGCTGTCTCCTTGTAGGTCTGGGGTTGTCTCTTTGCAGGTCCGAGGCTGTCTCTGTGCAGGTCTGAGGCTATCCCTTTGCTGGACTGGGTGCTGTCTCTTTGCTGGACTGGGTGCTGTCTCTTTGCTGGTAATGGGGCTGTCTCTTTGCTGGTAATGGGGCTGTCTCTTTGCAGGTCTGAGGCTTTTTGCTGGACTGGGTGCTGTCTCTTTGCTGGTAATGGGGCTGTCTCTTTGCTGGTAATGGGGTTGTCTCTTTGCAGGTCTGGGGCTGTCACTTTGCAGGTCTGAGGCTGTCTCTTTGCTGGTCTGAGGCTGTCTCTTTGCTGGTCTGAGGCCCTTTGCTGACAATGAGGCTGTCTCTTTGCTGGTCTGACACTGTCTCTTTGCAGGTATGATGCTCTTTGCTGGACTGGGTGCTGTCTCTTTGCTGGTAATAGAGCTGTCTCTTTGCTGGTAATGGGGCTGTCTCTTTGCTGGTAATGGGGCTGCCTCTTTGCAAGTCTGAGGCTGTCTCTTTGTAGGCCTGAGGCTGTCTCTTTGCTGGACTGGGGATGTCTCCCCTTTGCTATATGATGATGTCTGTCCCTTGCTATATGGGGATGTCTCTCCTTTACTATATGGGGATGCCTCTCCTTTGCTATATGGGGATATCTCTCCTTTGCTATATGGAGATGTCTCTTAGTTGGACTTGGATGTTTCTCAGAATATCCTGTCACCGACCACCTATGCGAACGCTTGCCTTACCGCAACCCCCCCCCCCCCAATCGGGTTGCGCAGTCTGTGTCCGGGCCTATTTTTTGTCCCAGTCCGGGCCTGCCCAGACCCCATATATGGTAGATGTGAAAGAGATGTGGTAGATCTAATACATTTACTGTGGAGATGCCCGAAGCTGCACCAATATTGGGGCTCAGTTGTTTCCACAGTGAATGCTGCCTAGCAGATATCTATCCCATTGGATCCTAAACAATGTATTTTAAGTATTTTAGATGCAGCAGTCACTGATATGCAAGAGAGGCAGCTACCAGGGCTTTATTCCAGGCCCGCAAGCTTCTTCTACAGCACTGGAGTTCTCCCAATCCTCAGTCGCTTCCAATGTGGATAGTGCAAATGGGCTCAATGCATAGAATGGAAAAATTAATGTAACGCATAAAGGTAGTCACTTAATATTTGACAAAGTATGGGGGGGGGGGCTTATCCGGGGCTAGCCCCAATAGACTTGGTGATGAATTGACTTTTATTATAATAATATGGTTGGCATGTTTTGCATACTGGTTTATGAGGTGATGCATAGACTTTCGTTTGTAGCAGACTAGTGATCCCAGGGATTGCCTATGCCCTAGTGATCTAAACTATGGTGGATGTGTATAGTAAATGTACGTTCTATAATGCCGCTGAATGCTATGAGATGTATACTGGGTGGATCACATCTGTAATGCTGTATGCTTGTATACTCAAATTTTGGTTTTTACTTGTATTTCTGTTTATTGTCGTGACATCTCAATAAACTTTTACCTGATTTTAAAAAAAAATTGCAACATTGTTGCAAGGACAAATTTCTTTGAGAGAAAGATACATTTCATATCAACATGAAAAGGATTTATTTGAAAAAGTTGCAATTGTACCATTAGAATGAATGGCTGAAATTGGCATTGGGCTACATAACTCCAACATTTACTCCCAAAAAAACTCTCTTTAACCACTTCCTTACTGGGCACTTAAACCCCCCTCCAGCCCGGACCAATTTTCAGTTTTCAGCGCTGTCACTCTTTGAATGAAAATTGCGCGGTCGTGCGACGTTGTACCCAAACAAAATTGACGTCCTTTTTTTCCCACAAATAGAGCTTTCTTTTGGTGGTATTTGATCACCTCTGTGGTTTTTATTTTTTTGCGCTATAAACAAAAAAAGAGCGACAATTTTGAACAATAAAAACAAAGAACAATATTTTTTACTTTTTGCTAGAATAAATCTCCAAAAATAAAAAAAAATAAAAAAATTATTCATCAGTTTAGGCCGATATATATTCTCCTACATATTTTTGGTAAAAAAAATCACAATCGGCGTATATTGATTGGGTTGCTCAAAAGTTATAGCGTCTACAAACTATGGACATTGGTTTATGGCATTTTTATTTATGAGCCAAAGGGGAGGACATCTATTGATGGCCTCCCAGCATTTTAGAGCCACGCTGTAGCCGTCATTCGGCTATGGCGCGGATGGGAAGTGGTTACAACAGCTCTCTATAATAATTTACTATAACGCTCTGTAGTTACTCATGGGAGTACAAATTTAGAGCCGTTTCATGTCTGAGCATGCTCAGTTGTGCTGTGCTCCTAATTTTAAAAAGATGGGTAATTTATCTCTTCTCAGACTTTTTAAGATATTTCAATGTAGAAATCACTTTTTCACACAGTTTAAAAGCAGATTATCTTTAAACCATATACTGCATATTTTAGTACAATTTAGGTGATTATATCATGCTCTAAACATTATTTCCATGTGCACTACTCCAGGTCCTGACTGGAGTAAGGTTTGGGCGCTATTTGGAGCCTGGGAGCTATAGTGAATTCCATGTTGGGAGCAATTCTGCTCCAGCACTATTGTGAATACTGTTTAGCACTATTTACCATTAATTGCGGCAATTTTGACGCTATTTTGCGGCCGGCGCTATAGTAAATTACCCCCACTGTGTATATACAGCATTACTTCTCTGTATCTAATAACATATTTTATACAAAAGGAGGTTTATTCACATATTTCAGTGGGCACTATACACAGACATCCATACTCTGCATTAGTCTGCTGCTACTTGTAGTCCTACCAAGTTTAATCTAACAAGTCAGTGATCACTGTAAAGCCTATACTGTTCCTATACTAGAAGAGTGCTGTTCTGATCATACTTCATTCCCTTGGATTAGCATTGTTCATCAGTAGAGTTGAGCGAACCCGTGGATGTTCGGGTTCAGTGGGTTTGGCCGAACTTCGGAAAAAAGTCTGGGTTCGGTACCAAACTTGACCCGAACTTTACCCCGAACCCCATTGAATTCAATGGGGACCCGAACTTTTCGGCACAAAAATGACTGTAAAAGAGTCCTGGAAAGTGCTAGAGGGCTGCAAAATGATTTTAGAACAATAATCTGTCCCTTACAGCAACAGCAGGAGCCTGACCCTATAGGAGTAGGCGATGATTTTAGAACAATAATCTGTCCCTCTAAGCAGTAGACTCTACCTAGTCCAGTCAGATCTTTCTGTAATGCAGGATAAGATCTGCAATATGTCCCTAAAAGCAGTAGTAGTAGTAATCTCTACCTATCTATCTATCTGCAATCTGTCCCTCACAGCACCGGCAGCATCCTCTCCCTACACTACCCAGAGAGCATGTGACATGCAGCACTGTGACTCCAGCCACATATAGAGGCTGGGTCACATGATGCACTGGCCAATCACAGCCATGCCATTAGTAGACATGGCTGTGATGGCTTCTGGGGAAAACCAGTGAAACGCTTGTTGATTGGCTGCCCTGCAGCTATTCAACATGTGTGATCAAATACCTGAACCCAGAACTCAAACCCAAACTTTTTTTTCAAATGTCCGGGTTCGGGTCCAGGTCACTGAAACCCCAAAGTTCGGCACGAACCCGAACTTTACAGTTCGGGTTCGCTCAACTCTATTCATCGGGCATTATTTGTTGCATACGTTTGAACAACATAAAGCTAGATGAAGACCAGTTGAACTGCCAACCAAGCGAACACTGGACTGCATCCACTTCTCTTTCTCTTTCTCTTTCCCTCACTTAGGAAAAATATTTTGCTCTGCTAAAGTTTTAGCTGCATTCACCAAAGAACTCTCTCTCTAAAAGCAGGTGTAATATTGCTATAATTACTGTTCTAGTACACTAACCAGAGCAACTGCGCTAAAAGAGTGCTAATGTATAAAAAATAGCAGCTATGCACAAAAGTATTGAGAAAAACAAATTTAAAAAGGAAATGGTGCAGCGCTCAAACAGTTCATAAAAAATTGTCCATAGTCAATAAAATTCATCTGTTTAGGGTTATCACACACCACCAGGAAGTCTTCTGAAACAAGGGGGGAGGGGGATGTGGATCAGGTACTGTAGTTCCAATAAAGTGATCATATGACCGCCACCGTCACCCTCACACACTGGTCCTTACCAGAAATACGGGACCTCTATTGGACAATGTTTTATGAACTGTTTGAGCGCTGCACCATTTCCTTTTTAAATTACTGTTCTAGTGTTGTATTTATTTATGTGCTACCTGGCTGCTCTTGTGTGAGTGAGCAGTAGAGAGTGGTCTGACACTTTCAGGAGTCATTCCTCTGCTCTCCTGTGCCCCACTCACATGTGCAGTGTATCCATTTATATACTGGTTGAATTTGAACAAAAGTAATCTGTTTTAAGTATTTTGTGATAACGTGTGACATTTATTCAGTTATGAAAACCACTTTTCTGTGTTTAACCATACCCTGTTGGGACAAAGTTTTTTTCTTGAAATATTATTTGAGTAAACAATACTGATTCAATTCAGCCTGGTGTATTCCATTACTGTGTCATTACTTGAAGGCACACTAACACCAGGATGCATGCACGTGGGGGTAAGGGGGGCTCAAAAAAAATATTGCATTGGTACAGTGCCCAGCTTTTCATGCCTTTTTTGATAGTAGTTTATTTATTAACCCCAAAAAAGGGCAACATATGTCTCCTATAAATTTCAATAGAATTGTTCCCCTAAATTACTGCTTTGAATCCAACCTGTGCAGATTCGCATTTCAATAGTAACAACACAGTTGTAGCTTTCATAGATCCTGAGCAGGACCCAGAAGGTCACAGCTATCGCTGTAGTAGTGCTGACTACTGCAATGATTTCTAGCTTCTCCAGTGAATCATTGGGTATGAGTAATGCATACCTATATTGTGCCAAGCTGAATGTAATTATGCTATATAAATGATTCCTGGAGTTCAGATTTAATGATTACACTTACAAAACATGACACCCTTGACAATATGAATACTACAAGCAGTAAAAATGCATTAATTAAATTCATGTCTTACCACAGGTATGGCCAATCTAAGCTGCTCCTTTGCTTCATTACAGAATCCATAAGGTACCAGTTGGCGAAACAGTCTGTTAATTCCATGAGGTTTGCCTGATAGAAGAGAGGTCTCCTTGGCTTCCTCTTTGCGTCCCATCATAGGTTTTTAAGATTCTCACTGATAGACTTTCTCATACTTTTCTCTTACACTAACGAATGCAGTGAAGTCATTGTGCACTGTCACACTGAGCATTTGATAAGGCTTAGCCTGGAGAGGTGAAGTGTTGGAGAATTCTTCTCTGCATGTTTCACAGACTATGCACTCAATGGGAGGAGAACACATTGTAACCTGAACATCAAGTTATGCATATCAATGAGCAGTGACCTCTCTTTTTTAGTTAAAGATTCATTTTAGTGAAAAAATGAAAAAAAATAGTGCAAGGGGCATTACTTCACAGTATGAATGGAAGACGTTCAGATGATTGAAAGATCTGCCTTCTCCATTCATGGATCCTTTTTCAATCATAGAAGCTATAGTATAGCTCCAATGAATAGAGGAGATGGGGAAAGTGCAGACATAGTGGGCACTCTTGATTACTGCGTATGACAGGTCCCTTGACTCTATTAACCCCCACTTCACTGGAAGATTAGATCAGTGGAGGTAGGAGGACCAGAGGATGAAAGATTTCAACTAAAGCAGGAGCCAGGAACAAAAGGGACACATCACAATGACTGTAAGCAGGGGCATAGCCAGGGTGTGGCTATCAAGGCTACAGCCAAGATCTAATCTCCACAGCCTTGACTGTCGGGGTCCCTAACATGAGAGCCGCAGGAGGCCTGATGATCAGAAGCGAGCGAGCGGGGCAGGCGAGCAGAGATTACATCATCTCTCTCTTCCCGCCCTGCATCACTGCTCTTCTGCCCTCACAGCCTGGCTTCTGCAATGTCAGAGGTGTGGTGGGGAGCAGAGAGATGACATCATCTCTCACTGCCCCCCACATCACCTCTCTCCTGTGATGTAAGGAGGGACACTCTGCTGGGGGCACCTGTGATGTAAGGAGGGGCACTCCGCTGGGGGCAACTGTGATGTAAGGAGGGGCACTCCGCTGGGGGCAACTGTGATGTAAGGAGGCACTCCGCTGGGGGCACTTGTGATGTAAGAAGGCACTCTGCTGGGGGCACCTGTGATGTAAGGAGGGACTCCGCTTAGGGAACCTGATGGAAGGGGGGACTCCACTGGGGGCACCTGAGGGAAGGAGGAACTCTACTGGGGGCACCTGATGGAAGGAGGGACTCCGCTGGGGGCACCTGATGGAAGGAGGGACTCCACTGGGGCTCCCACTGAATCTGCATTATGGTGAGTTGAACTATTTCATTTTATATTACACTGTAATAATAGAAATAATGTGCTTCAATCATCCTGACACCATAACAACCATGGTGTCAGGATGATTGAAGCGCTAACACCAGGTGTTTGGAGTATCTTTATCTGCTGATTGTTAAACTTTCTGGAGTACACATATTGCTATTGTGGTGTAGGATCTGGGCCCGCTGTCCCTGCATCCCACTTTCTTTCTTTCCTTCCTTCTCTTCTCTCTACTTCCCTCCCTATCTCTTTCTTTCTTCCTTCCTCCATTCCTCGTTCATCTCAGACTCGAGCCACACCCACTTAAGACATGCCCCTTTAAGCCACGCCCATTATTTAGTTTAGCCCACGCCCCTTTTTCGCTGCAGCGCATTTCTTCTAGCTGGAGCCCCTGGTCTTTTTCCCATCTAGCAACGCTCCTGATTGTAAGTAATGTTCTTTTTGGTGATTTATTTTTTTAATTTTTGACTAAACTTACAGGCCATACATTTTTGAGCTTTTGCAAAATGCAATTTTGCTATATTCTGCCATCAACACAGCCATTGTTTATGGGGCATTCCCTTCCGCAGCTCTATTGCGTTCAATGATCACTGCTGGTGACTATAGCCGCCAGCAGTGATTGGACGCAAAACACCCCAGCAGGCTGGTTGTACTGAAGTCGATCGATGGAATGACTTCAGTACAACCAGCCTGCCCATAGATGGATCAAAATTTGGTTGGTTCCTGCTAAACTGGATGAATTTAGATCCATCTGTGACTAGCTTTAGGCTTTACAGGTAATTAATTATTTTCTAAACTGCTACAGGTATGCTACAAGAAAATATAGTATATATAAATATTTTTCTTGTGCCTCAAGAAAACATAGAGAATTTAAATTTCAAGGAAATAAAAAATTTTCGCTAAATACATGCATAGAACTCTATTGATGTGTGCAGAATTCTGGATCTCTAGCCAAAACTTTGCCTGTGCAGCCACTCTGCTCCAAACAGAACTTGACTTCTGCAGCAGCTGAGAGGTGGAAGTGACGGAAGCACTTGGATGGACTCAGGAGGACACATTCTAAAAGAAAATTAGTATTTTGGGGAGGGGTGGGGGTTGAAATTATATTTTTTTACAGTAGCAAGAAGAGGGACTGACAAACCAACCAAATTGTTTACTTTAGGTCTACTATCAAAAGCAAGCGAATGTAATTAATTCTAGTTTTTCAAGTTTCCTATTAATGTCCTAATGGGTGGCGTTGATTTGTGAAATTGTTCCCTACATTTTCAAATTATTGCATGACTAAGTAAAACATTTCTTTATGCTGATATTTTGCCAAGTGTCATTCATATACACCACTGATAGTAAGTGCAAAATCTAGGATTACAACCAAAGCATTCTTTCTGGTACCAGAGCAACAGCTGAGACGAGCAATGAAGCACCATGCCAGCATTTAGTTCTCAATTTCCCTTGAAAAAAATAAAACATATATTGCATTATGTTTAGACCTCGAAAAATCTTCTTCTGATTAACTATATATACTAATGCTTCCCTAAGTATTCACACCTCAAAGTACAAATAGATGGCTAATATTAGTGTTGTGTTTTTCCACTAAGATGTTATAGCACCTTAACAGAAAAATCTGTTAATAGTTGCCTAAAACAACTATTTTTTTATTATCTGTTTGCTTAAAGTGACCTAAGACAATGTACCTTTTCTGTCAAGTGTTCTCCTGTCCATTGTATGAATGGCAAATGTCATTCTCCAATGTATTGAGATTTCATGCACAAGATATATGCATCACTGATATACACCTAATGAAACATGGAAATTAGATTTCCTATAGAAGTGTTATTACATGGAGAGGAAATACATTTTTGCAGTTTTAAATCCAAATCAGCCTAAATGTATCTGCAGTCAATTATACTAGTTTAGGATATTCTTGTCTACTTGTATTGTACTTTATAACACCAGAGACAGAAAGTAGAAACTTTAAGTAGTAAAACAAGCCTTTCCAGTTTACCTGTGTATTAATTCACCACTTATTGGAATGTCATCTCACAACAGGTTTCCCCCGTGAATAGCCCCCAGCAGAGGTACACTTGGACTCAGATGACACAGGTGGGCCTTGCCTACCTGCCAAAACTGAAAGCCTGACTGAAAGCCTGACACTTGTATATCACTTTGGATTTGTATTACTCATATTTTTAATGTTTGAGCTTAGCATATGTGACGTTAAAGAGAGTTGTGTTTGTGTCCTGGTAACTGCACCCGAAACATAATTTTCAAAGCCATCTTTATAGCTCAAGGGTAATCATTGATAAAACTATGGCCTATGGCAAGCTGTTTCTACAAACTGACATATTGGTGAATGTGTGCTAAATAAATATATACACTTACACATTTGCGAATATATATCTGTCTTTTCCTTGTATTTCCCTGTAACAAATGTTGATTGTGAATTGTGAAAAGTGTCTAATGTGCACAGGGGTGCGTATAGGGTGTGCCTGAGCACACCTAATCACCCTGTGCTGTGAAGATTCCCCCTGCTGCTTGGCTGCAGAGAGACTGGGGAATTTCTGTCCTCAGTCCCTTTCTCTGTCTCAAAAGTGAGACATCAGGGGCTTGTTTAGACAACTGATATTTTAACAAAGCCCCCAATGGGGCTCCTAAAAAAATGTAAAAAAAAAAAAGATCATAAATGGTAAACAACAATAAAAAAATAATAAAAATAAACTACTGGCACCAACCTCTGCCCTACTGACATTGTTTACTGCTGTAGTGACACTGTCGATTCCATTGCCCTACTGCAATATATGTATGTATGTAGATATATACTCATATATACATATACACATATTTACATATACTGTACATACATATATATATAAATATATATATACACACACACACGCATGGTGGACCCGATCGGACCATCGATTGCTCTCTATGGAGCGGTGGATGTCAGCTGACATCCAATTTGATCCTGTCTGCTAAAAACAGATGGATGGGGATCCATTCTCCATACGTCTAGCGGATCGAATGACAATCGGATGAAAACGGACAAGTGGTTCATTTCCATCCAATAGCCCATAGAGGATGGCGGACTGTGCCCATATGTACTCTGCATCAGCGGAGGGGATCAGCCGAGAGATCCCCTTCTTAGTGGGTGGATCTGCTGACAAACTCCACCAGTGTGAAAAGGGCCTTTATCTACAGTATAAACTTTTAACTAATCCCCTATTCTGAATACTTTTCCTCTACATTTTTAAAATGTAAAAAATATAGTAAGTAAAATATAGTATGAAAATGTTAGCGGTAAGGTACCCACAGACTTCATTTACCCAGTTATGAGTTTTTATATATGAAAGTATATATTTTTGTAAAATGATCTTATATTTGGGTGACTGGGCTGTGCATGCATAGCAGCCATCTAAAGTTGCTAGGGAGCTTTACAGCTAAAGTGACCCTATCACATTGGGACTTATACTAGAATAAAGAGGCCTTCTAAAACTTTTCCAATGGTCTGTTTGTTAAAACTCTGCCTGGTTGCTGATTCTCAGCAGTTGCAGTTATCCAACACTTCTCGTGTGTAGAATACCGACACCCCCACTGCACGCTCTGGTTCTACCTGCAAGCTCATACATCCTGTAGAGACATACAAGCTGGCAAGAGGAATGAAAAGTGTTGGATATCCGCAGCAGCCAGGGATCTGAAGCACAGAAGTGTTTTAACGAAAAGGCCATTGAAAAGTACCATATTTTAATAAGGAATTTTACTTATTTACCATATAGTGACCATATTTACCATATTTTAATAAGTGAGAGACAGCATGCAGAATTCAGATAAAGGGAGATAAGGTTGTCGGTGAACAGGAAGAAGCTGATTGTCTAGCTTAGATAAGACTTTCTAAACTGGGCAATCAGCTATCCAGAAAATTGATAATATCAAATATAAAGATATTTTACATACAATTAATAGCAAAAATGTAATTTTTGACTGGAATTCCACTTGAAGTATATCAATATTAAAATTTGTGCAATATGTAAGAAAATGTATAATGAGCTCAAAATGTGACAAAAATCTAATATGATCAAACTTATATACACATTATTAGTTGCTTTTTGGGAAGGGCTCAACAAATCATTTATTTAGCATTTGAACTATTTCTCACATGACAGGTGTATCAAATAGTATTCTTCAAATATGAATTAGCGCATATTTGGAAGTGTACTGATTTTTTTTACATGCATTTTTTGTGGATACTGGTCATATTGTATAGTCCTCTTTATATGTATGGTAAACAACTGAGCCGGAGATATGCTATTGTAGCGAGTGTCCCCTTTAAGGAATGCCAAGGCGGTATCTATGGAGACATACAAAATCGGATCACATACACGATCTATCCAACCCTCAGAAGAAGTTGTGGTGATGACGAAATGCATCAGGGGCGGAGCTAGACAGCTTGTGTCGTGAGTGTAGTCAGGGGGAACTTGGCAGCTGAGGATATGCCTGTGTATTTAAGCTGGACTATGACATTAACAGATTGCTGAATGGGCTTAAGCTACTTCCTGTGTGACCTGTGCCTTGACGTGCTATATCTGCCTACCTGTGCACGACCCGTCTTGCCCTTGACCAGTCTCTGGATTCCTGCCTGCCTACTGTGACCTCGGCTTGTGTACCAACCCCAACCTGTATCCTGACTTTGCCTCTGCCTGATGTTCCTGTACCACGCTGACTGGCTGTTGATAATCTTTTGGCTTGTGTCCTGGCTACGCTCCTGCCTGCTGATCAAGTGTCACCATATTCCAGTTCCTGCCTGGTGATCCACGGTCATCTGCTTCCTGCAAACTCTGTGTCACCACTACCATGGGTGTTGGACAAGAGATGCAAGAGAAGCCCCATCCACAGCTCGATCTCCACAGGGTATGTAATAGCTGGACTTTGCTTTGTTTTAACTGGTACACTGCTGAGATATGGATTGGATACATTTTTTAAACTGGGCACTTTGCACTTCTTTTATATTAGGTATAGTTGTTATAGTTGTTGTACTGTGTATTAGGATTAGACTAAATGTTTTTATTGATTTGTGGAGAATTTTAGTACAGCTGCTGGGTGGTATTATTTAATTTGCATTTCACATATTTGTGAGGTAAGGTGTATATCATTAGCAAGGAGTGGGTAATATAACTTGATGTTGTTCTTCACTGATTGATAGTTTAGTAACTGCTGCTATGGAATCGCAACATTTTTTGCATATTAGAAAAATTCTAAATATAAAATAATAAAATTGGTAGATCAAGATGAAGACTATTTTATTGGTGAGGGGACACACTGGATACCTTTGCTGCCATTGTGCTATTACTGGTTGTCCAGTGCATCCCTATACCTTTAAGGAGAGGTGGGCTCCCTCCAAACGGGAGAGGTACATTCCCTTAAGAATTACATTAATTGTAATTCTAAGTAAGTAATTTATGTCATTGAATGTCAGGCCTGTCAGATGCAGTATGTAGGATGCACAATCTGTCCACTGAGGGTCAGGATATCGGAGCATTATAATGACACACTGAATTCCAACGCTAAGAATATATCTAATGTGTCTAAACATTTTAGAACAGTACATGCAGGAAACCTTGACCATTTTTCTTTTTTTGGTTTAGAACAAGTCAAGAGACCTACAAGAGAGGGTGACATAAACCACACCTTA
This sequence comes from Glandirana rugosa, assembly GCA_018402905.1. Lineage (NCBI taxonomy): Eukaryota > Metazoa > Chordata > Amphibia > Anura > Ranidae > Glandirana > Glandirana rugosa. The sequence continues at coordinate 37,772 of BLSH010321878.1, read as the reverse complement.
CTCCAGAGAGAAGTTTGGTGGATTTACACCCTTAATACCAGAATTCCTGTAGGAATGAATAACAGGATGGATATACATTTGTTTTTTAAATATATATATTCCCCTGTGGGATTTACATGGTTAATGTTTCTGTTTTTGGTTCCTTTTTCTTTTCTGAATGCTTTTCTTTCGTTCCCTCTGACTGGTTATCTTATCTCACTTGGTCGGTTCACATGTTTTGACTAATCAATTCCATGACTGTCAATTAAGTATTGTACCGCTCCTTTTCCTTTTTTCAAAGGGGCTGCTTTGTTATAAAAGTTTGATTTTAATGTTCTTAACTTATGCTATGAGGAAGGCTTCGGCCGAAACACGTTAGCATTATGTGGATTGTACACTGCTATTGTGTCAAATAAAATCCTTATAAGAAGAAGCTTTGGGTTGCCAGCTATTTCTTCTACTATGAACTCCCTCCAGACATACCTTCCCTTAATCTATTCATTATTATATATGTGCTCCAACTTTGGAGACTCTCAAAATATATAGAGTTAGGACTGCAGAACACTGGGGTGCTGTAACGTGTCCTCTGCAGCTTACATATATATTTGCAAATGCGTGCAAACGAAACCCCTTGTTTTATTGTGAACTGTTAGACAGGGTTAATTTGGTTTGTTGTAGGCTGGCTGGTAAGTGATCTGGGAATTTTTGTTTGTTGTTTTTTGACATGCATCACCCTTCCATTTGCTCCTTGCTGCAAAGAACATTTTGTCATGTTGTCAAATGGTACAGGTACATAGATGACATCTTCTTCATCTGGGATGGGTCTGAGGATATGTTGGTCCAGTGTTTTGCAGAAATGAACTCAAATAAATCTAATCTCAGCTTCCCAATGATCTATAATAGGAAAACTGTAACATTCCTGGATGAATGTATATATATATATATATATATATATATATATATATATATATATAGAACCAGGAGATCGATTGTGTAGCTGCCTGTTTTGAAAGAAGACGATAGGCAATATGATTTTTCGTGCCACCAGTTACCACCCAGAGTCTATACGAATGTCTATCCCCTATAGTGAATACCTCTGTATTAGGTGTAACTGCTCAGATAATGAGAATTTTCACGTTTGGGTTGGATAAACTTACAGTAAGACTTCTGGATAGGAGAGAAAGCATTCAATTGATAAAAGAATCAAGCTAAAAAAAATCTGATTTTTAAACAGAAATTTCCCTAAAAATATAATACCCCTGGGATTATCATAATATATTCATGGGAACACAGACAAATTAGGCAGATTATAGAGAATGACTGGCCACTACTAGTTGACAATCCAGTGATAGGTAAGTTTCAATCCAGACCTTAATCAATTACATTTAAGCTAGCAACATCTATCAAAGACAAAATAGCCGGGGGGTGTGTCTGGATGTGATCGACGGTGGATGTCTTGGAGCAGAGCTCCGATTATCATACATCTAATCCTCTGCCATCCATCAGTTTTGGAGCTTCAGGGGGGTCCATCCTCTGCTGGGGCTGCCTTTACAAAGAGCTGTGCATCTTTTCTGGGGTGAATTGCTCTGTTCTGGTCGGAAGGCCGGCCCCGCCAGGCGAGTCCCCAGCTTGCGGCCTAGTCCGCAACTGGACGCCATCCAGCTGGGTGATAGGCCATCGGAGGCTTCATCAAGCCACAGCCAGCTACATCCTCTTTCTGCTGCTAGATTGCCTGTCCTGTGCCCGCATGGCCTGTGGGGACTGTACGTGGAGGAGCTGGGGCGGGAGTCGTGGCCCTCCACTCTTTCGCGAATTATCGCCATCTTGCCATCAAGACCTATACTCTCATCTCTGAGGGGGAGGAGGGCAGGGCTACAACAGAGCCATACGCATTATTTCTGGACATTTCACCTGCCCCCCTGAATATCCAACCGGTCAGGGGAAAAGAGCAGCACGAGCGGCTGGGATCTGCAGTCCTGCGGCCTACCATCACCCTGAAGCCTGCATCATTCATAGAGGCCGTGGCTGTGAGTGCACCCCGTAGTGACTGTTATTCCCTGTGCAAAAGGTTCCCCATCTCCTGACAATTAAGGGCCTGTTGTCATCCCCTACATAGAAAGCCCTCCTTGGTGTACATAGCGGCAAGCACCTCTCTCTGAACAGTGTCACACTATACCCGTGTGTTTTCACCCTCCATATATACTGCCTGATAGGGGGGTGTGGAGACTACAATATACAAAGTTCTTTTGCACTTCTGGATGGTTCGGGATCCAAGCTCACTAAGTTGGGGGTGGCAGAGCGGGGAGGGGGTGGTAGCTCTGTTGTGAACCCTCCGTGGTTCATTGAGTTTATTTTAATTTTTTCTTGCTCTTATACAAATGGGACTTCTTGTATTTCTAAATGGTGCACTAAGACTCCTCTCTTGGGCTTGAGTCTTATAGTGTGGATTTATGTAATGATCCTTGAATCTGTTTCATACGTAGATGGCTAAATCACTTAAAATTATTTCATGGAATGTAAGAGGGGTGAACTCTCCTCACAAACGGTCCTTACTTTTTTTCTTTCCTTAAATGATACCAACCTCACATCCTCCTTTTAGAGGAGTCAAATACCTGTGTCACCTTTTTGATGCACACAGCTTTAAATCCTTCCGACAATTACAACAGGAGTTTGACCTTCCAAATTCCTATATATTCTATTATTATCAACTGAGGCATGCAGTCAGGGTGCAATTCGGCACCTTAGATACTCCACTCCATATGCCCCCACTAGAAAAACTACTAAGGGACCCAGCCACTACAAAGCTTATCTCAACTTACTACCTGTCCCTGGTAACAGACACCAACCCTAGATTTCAGGTTGCCCAAACTAAGTGGTTGAATATGGATATACAAATTACTGAGGAGGATTGGTCTGAATTCACCAAAACCTTTAAATCATCGGTCATCTCCTCCTGGGACAGAGTTATACAAATCAAGGTTTTCCACCAATCTCATCTTACCCCATATAGGCTTCATAAAATGGGCTGGTTACCCACAGACACGTGCTTTAGGGGATGCGGTCAACAGGCAGAGTTCATCCATTGCTTCTGGACATGCCCCATAGTACAGAGTTTTTGGAGGGAGATTGGTTCCTTCATCACGTCGGCTCTGGGCCTCCCCAACATTATCAATCCCCAGAATTGCCTCCTGGGAATTTTCGGGGACATAGCCCTGTCAGCCTCGGTGAAGAGACTTCTTCGTATCCTTTTCTTCTATGCAAAGAAGTCCCTCCTGCTGACGTGGAAGGGCTCGCAGACTTTGACTAAAATGCTGTGACTAAAACTAATAAATGACGCACTACCCTTATATAAGATTACATTTGATGTTAGGATGAGGAGTAAAGGGTTCCATAAGATCTGGGGGTGATGGTTGGCCAGCCCCCTTACATTATGCCCCCCTTTGCCATGATGATTGTTACTTGTTACTGTACCTTAAGCCGGATTTACCCTTTCCACCCTACGTCAAATATTATTTATGCTATACTCTAGATGGACTCCTACCTAGCCAACTAAAAATGTGTACCGGAGTCTTGTGCGGATAGTTTTATCTCTGGGAAGCTTTACTAATATTGTATGAGTTATCCACATTGTGCACCTGTTTGTTGAACCTGCTGCCCAATGGGCTGTTGTTTGTTTTTATGTTTGTATGTCTTTTCTAATCAATAAAAATATCTTTAAAAAAAGACAAAATAGTCCAATGTGAATACAAAGGAGTGTACAGGCAAGATGCCTGTAAAGACATTGGCACATTTCCTTGTGGCACTTGTTCCTATTGTCACCTATTGTTTGGGCAGAAACAACTCTTTCTACCCAATGGAGAAATGTATAATTTGCAATGCTTTGCAAACTATAATACAAAGGGAGTGGTTTATCTGCTCTAATGTGATTGTGGGCCATTTTATTTTGAAAAAAAAGTCAGGAATGTTGGAGTTACAAATACAAGCATAATGAATTGAACTAAAGAAAATCCAATCTGCAAATTCCTGAATAGGCAAAATGTCCCAAGAGTGAGAAAATAGAGGAGGGTCCGTGTAGAGGATAAGTTTAAACACCAATGTGCGTCCCCTTCACCAACACACCAATCGCTTCGCTCACCTTCACGTGTTGACCCCCGATCTCTCAGGTAGTCAAAAGCACAGGTCCCCTCTTTTTCCCAGGTAGGGCTGATCAAGAGTAATCCTTAGCAGTAAGTATATACTTCTCCATATAGCAGATACAGACCCCAAGAACAGATAAACAGATCTAAGTGCTCTCTGATGTATGAATAAGGAGCTTTAATAACAATTAAAACACTCACATGTCATAGGTAATAACAGGTATGAGTACACATCATCCAAGAGTCTGTGACAAACATTGAATACAGTTACATTGGCAGCCCAGTACACAGGCAGGTGACACAAAACAGCAGCCTCGCCCCCGCACGCGTTCCGTTGTTAAAACTTCCTCAGCGGGGTATCGTGCGCGGGGGCCATTCCCATAACCCTGATGAAAATATAGACAAAGATATTGAAACACATAGGGTTACCCAGTCAAGGGACTTACAGTATCCCACAAAAGTGAGTACACCCCTCACATTTTTGTAAACATTTTTATTATATCTTTTCATGTGACAACACTGAAGAAATTACACTATGCTACAATGCAAAGTAGTGAGTGTACAGCTAGTATAACAGGCTAAATTTGCTGTCCCCTCAACAAGACTCAATACACAGCCATTAATGTTTAAACCACTGGCAACAAAAGTGAGTACACTCCTAAGTGAAAATGTCCAAATTGGGCCATTTTCCCTCCCCGGTGTCATGTGACTCATTAGTGTTATAAGATTTCAGGTGTGAATGGGGAGCAGGTGGGTTAAATTTGGTGTTCACACTCTCTCGTACTGGTCACTGGAAGTTCAACATGGCACCTCATGGCAAAGAACTCTGACCATCTGAAGAAAAGAATTGTTGCTCTACATAAAGATGGCCTAGGCTATAAGAAGATTGCCAAGACCCTAAAACTGAGCTGCAGCACGGTGACCAAGACCATACAGCAGTTTAAAAGGACAGGTTCCACTCAGAACAGGCCTCGCCATGGTCGACCAAAGAAGTTGAGTGCACATGCTTAGCGTCATATCCAGAGGTTGTCTTTGGGAAATAGATATATGAGTGCTGCCAGCATTGCTGCAGAGGTTGAAGGGGTGGGGGGGACAGCCTGTCAGTGCTCAGACCATATGCCACACACTGCATCAAATTGGTTTGCATGGCTGTCATCCCAGAAGGAAGCCTCTTCTAAAGATAATGCACAAGAAAGCCCGCAATACAGTTTGCTGAAGACAAGCAGACTAAGGACATGGATTACTGGAATCATGTCCTGTGGTCTGATGAGACCATGATAAACTTATTAGGTTCAGATGGTGTCAAGCGTGTGTGGCAGCAACCAGTTGATAAGTACAAAGACAAGTGTGTTTTGCCTACAGTCAAGCATGACGGTGGGAGTGTCATGGTCTGGGGCTGCATGAGTGCTGCCGGCACTGGGGACCTACAGTTCATTAAAGGAACCATGAATGCATGATGGCCAAGACCATACAGTAGTTTAACAGGACAGGTTCCACTCAGAACAGGCCTAGCCATGGTCGACCAAAGACGTTGAGTGCACATGCTCAGCATAATATCAAGAGGTTGTCTTTGGGAAATAGATGTATGAGTGCTGCCAGCATTGCTGCAGAGGTTGAAGGGGTGGTGGTCAGCCTGTCAGTGCTCAGACCATACGTCGCACACTTCATCAAATTGATCTGCATGGCTGTCGTCCCAGAAGGAAGCCTCTAAAGATGATGCACGAGAAATCCTGCAATACAGTTTGCTGAAGACAATCAGACTAAGGACATGGATTACTGGAACCATGTCCTGTGGTCTGATGAGACCAAGATAAACTTATTTGGTTCAGATGGTATCAAGAGTGTGTGGCGGTAACCAGGTGAGGAGTGCAAAGAAAAGTGTGTCTTGCCTACCGTCAAGCATGGTGGTGTCATGGTCTGGGGCTGCATGAGTGCTGCCGGCACTGGGAAGCTACAGTTCATTGAGGGAACCATGAATGCCTCATGTATCGAGTTGAGCGAACCCGAACTGTAAAGTTCGGGTCCGTACCGAATTTTCGGGTGTCCGTGTCCCAAATCCGAACACAAACGTTTGAGAAAAAGTCCGAGTTCGGGTTCTGGTATTTTATCACGCATGTTGAATAGCTGCAGGGCAGCCAATCAACAAGTGTTTCACTGGTTTTCCCTAGAAGCCATCACAGCCATGCCTACTAATGGCAACTATTTTATGGTCTTGGGCTTGAGCCTGAAAAAGAGTTTGCAAACACAAGCCTAAACCCTGTGCCTGTGGGCTTTTAAGCCATGCCTGGGCTTGAAATGTCAAGCCCAAGCGAGTTGAGCTATGTACTCCGTAAGTACCAAGGGAGTTACTTGACATCGAAGGGTCACGGCCGTCGTGAGTACGTCGGGGTCTGGTACTGTGGTGGTACGAACTGCCATCCGTTCTGTGTGAAAAGAAACGTGAGGAGTGGACCAATGGCGGTGTGTGAGAACTATGGTAGACTTGGTTTATTCAAATAGAACCAGAGTAGTCTGGTGTCCTGTACCAAGGTCATTAGGTACAGGAATCAGACTAACAGAAGTCGTTTGACA
>BLSH010321878.1:13579-27987 GCA_018402905.1 Glandirana rugosa | reverse complement strand
CCACAGTATGTAGTTCCCAGCCGCCACTACTTTTCCAGGCGAGCCATCCCTTCCCTGCACAGACAAGTCGGAGACAAGATCAAGTGTGCACTGCGCAATGCCATCTGTGGCAAGGTCCACATAACCACTGATACATGGACCAGTAAGCATGGGCAGGGACACTATATCTCGCTAACTGCACACTGGGCAAATGTAGTGGCGGGTGGGCCTGAGCTGGCTAGCCATTTGGCGCATGTCCTTCCGCCACCCAGGATTGCAGGGCATTTGTCTTTGCCTCCTGTTGCATCCTCCTCCTACTGCGCTTCCTCCTCCTCTGCCACCTCCTCATCCGCTCAGCGAAACACCTTCACCACCAACTTCAGCACATCCAGGGGGAAACGACAGCAGGCTGTTTTAACCGGTTCCCCACCGCGCGCCGTGTTTTCACGGCGGCAGTGGGGGAGCGCTGCGCGAATCGCCGTAAATAAGCGGCGATTCGCATTTGGCCACCAGGGGGCGTGCGCGCCCGCCGCACTCCTGGGGAGCGTGCCCGCGGCTCGGGCGGACCCGATGTCCGCCGGCGAGCCGCGATTAGCGGCAACAGAGAAAGAACGGGGAACCGCCGATGTAAACACGGCGGTTCCCCGCCCTGTCAGTGGGGCATGAGAGATCTACTGATCCCTGTCACTGGTATCAGTTAGATCTCTCATGCCCATGTTAGCCCAAACCCCCCACAGTAAGAACACACCCAGGGAACACTATTAACCCCTTCACTGCCCCCTGCAGGTTAACCCCTTCATTGCCAATGACATTTATACAGTAATCAGTGGACATTTAAATTTCTGATCGCTGAATAAATGCCATTGGTCCCAAAAAAGTGTCAAAATGTTCCGACATGTCCGCTGCAATATCGCATTACCTCTAAAAATCGCAGATCGCCCGCATTACTAGTAAAAAATTAAAAAAAAAATAAAAACCCCAGAAATGAATTCTCACCATCCGTAAACGCGGCCACTTTTGCGCAAACCAATCAATAAACGCGATTGCAATTTTTTTTATCGCAAATATGAGGAATTATATAAATCGGCCAAAAACGGTGAAAAAAAATGTTTTTTTATATTTTTTTTTTGGATTTGAATTTTAGCAAAAAGTAAGAAATTTGGGTTTTTTTGCAAAATGGTCGCTCTTCTTTTGTTTATAGCGGCGATCAGAAATGACGCAGAGGCGATCAAATACCACCAAAAGAAAGCTCTATTTGTGGGAAAAAAAGGACGCAAATTTTGTTTGGGTACAACGTCGCACGACCGCGCAATTGTCAGTTAAAACGACGCAGCACCGAATCGCAAAAAGTGCTCTGGTCCTAAAGTGCAAAATTCTTCCGGGGCTGAAGTGGTTAAAACTGATATGTTTGGGGGATAAACCCCACACTGCGCAGGAGTTGTGGATGGGCACTTTACAACAGACCGATGAGTGGTTGTTGCCACTTAGCCTCAAGCCCGGCCTGGTGGTGTGCGACAATGGGGGAAATCTCGTAGCGGCTCTGGACCTAGCCGGTTTGACGCACATCCCTTGTTTGGCGAATGTGCTGAATTTGGTGGTACAGAAATTTCTAAAAAACTACCCGGATATGTCAGAGCTGCTGCATAAAGTGCGGGCCGTCTGTGCGCACTTTCAGCGTTCTCACCCTGCTGCTGCTCGCCTGTCTGCACTGCAGCGGAACTTCGGCCTTCCCGCTCACCGCCTCCTATGCGACGTGCCCACAAGGTGGCACTAGTGGAGCAGGCAATAGTGGAGTTTTAGTAGCAGCACGCATGGGTCAGTAGCTCTGTGGAACAGCACCACTTCACCAACGAGTGGGCCTCCATGCGAGACCTGTGTACCGTATTGCGGTGTTTCGAGTACTCCACCAACATGGCCAGTGCCGCTGATGCTGTTCTCAGCGTTACTATCCCACTTCTATGTCTCCTTGAAAAAACACTTCGGGCCATGATGGAAGAGGATGTGGCACAGGAGGAGGAGGAGGAAGAGGGGTAATTTCCACGGTTATCAGGCCAGTCATTCACAAGTGGCTCGGAGGGTGGGTTCCTGCACCAGCATAGGCCAGGTAAAAAATATTCAAGCCAGGGCACAGTTCTGGAGGATGAGGAGGACGAGGAAGATCATCATGAGGAGGAGGAACCGCAGCAGGGTGGCACCCAACGCAGCTCGTGGGCATCACTGGAGTGTGGCTGGGGGGATACGGAGGACACAGATGATACACCTCCCACAGAGGACAGCTTGTCTTTGCCTCTGGGCAGCCTGGCACACATGGCCGGCTACATGCTGCAGTGCCTCCGCAACGACAGCCGAGTTGCCCACATTGTAACTTGTTCTAATTACTGGGTGGCCACCCTGCTGGATCCCCGTTACAAGGACACCGTGCCATCCTTAATTCCCTCACTGGAGTGTGAGAGGAAGATGCACAACTACAAGCACACACTGGTAGATGCGCTGCTGAGGGCATTCCCAAATGATACAGGGGGCTCAGTGGAAGCACAAGGCGAAGGCAGAGGAGGAGGAGGAAGAGGCTGCCAATGCAGCTGTGCCACCACCAGCACCTCAGAATGCAGGGTTAGCATAGTCGAAATGTGGCAAAGCTTTGTCAGCAGCCCGACACAACAAACAGCACCACCAGCTGATAGGCAAGGTCTTAGCAGGAGGCAGCATTTCTGCAACATGGTGGAACAGTATGTGTACACACACCTACACGTACTGACTGATGGGTCTGCCCCATTCAACTTCTGGGTCTCCAAATTGGGCACATGGCCTGAACTTGCCCTTTATGCCTTGGAGGTGCTGGCCTGCCCTGCAGCCAGTGTATTGTCTGAACGTGTGTTTAGCACGGCAGGGGGCATTATCACAGACAAGCGCAGCCGCCTGTCCACAGCCAACATGGACAAGCTAACGTTTATTAAAATGAACCAGGCATGGATCCCACAAGACTTGTCTGTACCTTGTGCAGAATAGACATTTAGACCGGCCTCACACAGCCATTGGTATACTTGTTTTTTTGAATATGCCTCAATATTTTGGGGGCTACCCCAATTAGAAAAAATAACCAAACAAACAACAAAAAGTGTTGGCTACCTCCTCCTCCTCCTCTTCCTCCTCCACCACCGCCACTTCCACCTACACTGCCACGGTCACGGCCTAGTCAACCTCTAGGCTCCTACTCCACATCCACCCCCCCTTCCCATTTTTATTTTTATTATTTGATTTTAAGTTATTTTCCCTATCCCCATTTTTTTGTAGGGCACTTGTCCTACTCTTACCCCCATTTTACTTCCTTTTACAGCCCTCTAGCACTTGCCAGGAGTTTTTTACAGCCATTTTTGTGCCGAAAAGGTCGGGTCCCCATTGACTCCAATGGGGTTCGGGGTCAAGTTCGGGTAACGTTTGGTACCGAACCCAAACTTTCGGGACCTGCCGGATCCGAACATCCAGGTGTTCGCTCAACTCTACTCATGTACTGTGACATACTGAAGCAGAGCATGATCCCCTCCCTTCAGAGACTGGGCTGCAGGGCAGTATTCCAACATGATAATGACCCCACACACCTCCACACACACCTCCAAGATGACCACTGCCTTGCTAAAGAAGCTGAGGGTAAAGGTGATGGATTGGCCAAGCATCTCTCCAGACCTAAACCCTACTGAGCATCTGTGGGGTATCCTCAAATGGAAGATGGAGGAGCGCAAGGTCTCTAACATCCACCGGATCCGTGATGTTGTCATGGAGGAGTGGAAGAGGACTTCAGTGGCAACCTGTGAAGCTCTGGTGAACTTCATGCCCAAGAAGGTTAAGGCAGTGCTGAAAAATAATGATGGCCATACAAAATATTGATACTTTGGGCCCAATTTGGACATTTTCACTTAGGGGTGTACTCACTTTTGTTGCCAGTGGTCTAGACATTAATAACTGTGTGTTGAGTTATATTGAGGGGACAGCAAATTTGCACTGTTATATAAGCTGTACACTCACTACTTTACATTGTAGCAAAGTGTAATTTCTTCAGTGTTGTCACATGAAAAGATATAATAAAATATTTACAAAAGTGTGAGGGGTGTACTCACTTTTGTGAGATACTGTAAATTAAGAAACAAGTTAGAACATCTATAGGTAAAACAAAATGTAACAACCTTTATGTACTGACTGCGGATATCATTTCTTGAGGCCCTAAAATGAGGGGACCATACAAATACCCCCAAAATGACCCATTTTTGGAAAGTAGATAGTCCAAGGTATTAGGAAGAGATATGGTGAGTTTTTTCTGATTTTTTTTTTTGTCACAATTTTTTGGAAAATGAACAAAGCCAATATAATATGTTTGTTTTCACAAAGGTGTCATTTTAACAAGGTATTTTTTACACACAGCATAGACATCACCTTCAATTTCACCCAAAACACATTCTCCAACATCTCCCAAATATGTTGCCACATGTAGGAGATGTTTTCACTGTCTATATACATATAGGGTTCAAAAATCCAATGAGCACCTTTAGTGTTTTAAGTGCCATAAATTAGGCATCTAATTTCCTAACTACTTATGACATTTGAGACCCTGAAGTGCCAGGACAGTGGAAACACTCACTAAACAATTCCATTTTGGAAAACAACCCCCCCCCCCAAGACATTTTCTAAGAGGCATGGTGAGTCTTTTGAAGATCACATTTTATGCCACAAGTTTTTGAAAAATTTTGAAAGAAAATTAAAATGTATTTTGGTTACACAAAGTTGGCAATTGTTGTCTTACACACAACGTATGCATACCTAGAATAACACCACAAAACACATTCTGCTACTTCTCCCGAGTATGGGGATACCATACATGTGAGTCTTTTTCACAGCCTAGCTAGCTAGAGAGGCCCAAAATCCAAAGATCAGCTTCAGGATTTCTAGGGGCATACATTATACATCTAGTTTTCTGACTACCGTTCACATTTTTGAAGGCCCTGGAGCACCAGGACAATGGAAACACCCACAAAATTACCTCATTCTGGAAAGCAAACATAACAAAGGCATTTTCTAAGAGGCATATTGAATCTTTTGAAAATGTAATTTACTGGCACAAGATTTTGGAAAAAAGCAGAAAGAAAATAAAAATGCATTTTTTTTATATAAATTTGTCAATTAATAAGATATTTCTAACACACAGTATAGAATACTTAGAATTATACCCAAAGTGTTACAGTTAAATACTATACTTCAAATAATCCATTAATAAATGTCTTTAAATGTTCATGCAAGTGAATCACGCCAATATATATATACAGTATATATGTAATCCAATAACAGTGCTCCACATGTTTAAAAGTACTCCACATTAATGATGTGCCACTAAAGGGATGGGCGAACGGTTCGGCCTGAGCAGGAGTTAGGCCTGGCTTTTCATCTGTTCACGAAACAACCGAATTATCAGGGTGCTTCGGCCCGCTGAACGACCACAATTCACTGCGCTGCTGCACAGTGAATTGAAAGCCTTAATTGGATGAAGCAGTGAAAGCTTTGCCAAACAGGGCACAGAGCACTGTCAGAGCCATGATTGGACACTGTCATGATGACCTTACCCAATCATGGCTCATTGCTCTTAGTCCCGCCCCACACTATAAAAGTATTATTTCAATAGCAACCATTTTCAGTGTGATATCGCCGTGGAGAGAGATAAAACAGGTCTCTGTTAAGTGCTACTAGACAGTTCGTGTGCTATAGTGTGCTATTGGGATTCTATTGTCAGTGTAGAATATTAGTTTAGTGTCACTCTAGGGATAGTCAGTGCAACGCTGTATCTTGGCCTAGGCCAACAAGGCCCAGGCCTAGGGCGGCACTTTACAGGGGGGCAGCACGAAAAGAGTCCGTACCGGCTTGCACTATTAGTGCTGCCAGTATGATATTACAGGCAGGGCCACCATTAGAGGGGGGGCAGCCCATACATATGTGGGGGTCCATGCTTTCCGAAGGGCCCAGGCGGCAGACCCCAACCAATGAGTTGTTGTGCGGGCAGCCGGCGTTCTGCAACTGTGGGGGGGGGGGGGCACGGGTTTAGTCAGGTCTAGGGCAGCACAAAACCTAAATACACCACTGACACAGACTTATCCAGAGCTGAGAGGAGATCATCTAGCATAAGACGGAAATGGTCAGGAAGCTGTTATGTCATCAGGATATGAAGAGGAATAAACAATACAGAATTCTATAGAGGAAGAATTACCGAGTCATCAAAACTCTGCAAATCTAACCTGACTGTCATAGGAGGTCTGTCAGAGAGGAGGAAACCCACAACCACGGACAGCGAGGGCCTTCGCCACGGCAGCCGCGGACGGGGAGGTCCGTCGCCACGGCAACCGCGGACGGGGGGTGTCGCCAAGGCAACCACGGATGGGGAGGACCATCACCATGGGAACCGCGGACGGGGAGGACCGTCGCCACGGCAATCGCGGATGGGAGGGACCATCGCCACAACAGCCTCAGACGGGGAGACCGTCGCCATGGCAACCACGGATGGGGAGGGCCTTCATCACGGCAACTGTGGCGGGGGGCGCCGTTGCCATGGCAACCGCAGACGGGGGACCATCGCCACGGCAACTGCGGACGGGGAGGACCCTCGCCACGGCAACCGCAAATGGGGGGGCATTGCCATGGCAACCGCGGACGAGGAGGACCGTCACCACGGCAACCGCTGATTGGGAGGACCGTCGCCACTGCAAACGAGGACGTGGGGGACTGTCTCCATGGCAACTGCAGACAGGGGAGGGCCGTCCAGACCGGCTCCTTCTGCATATCTGAAGCACCTTAATGCCCTCTGAGCACCTTGTGGCACCAAGTCACTTTGAAGTATGAACTTATTGCATCAGGCTATGGGCTTGCTGTTTGATAGACAATATTGGTTGTGGAGAATGATTGAACATTTGAACGGAACTTACGGATATAAAAAATATTGTCTTTCCTTTTAACTTGCACTTGAAGATTGATGTCTGATTATACCTTTCACTGAATTGCATATTATTATTTATACCTCACACCTTTCCTCTGGATTGCATATTAATATTTTTATGTTACATTTTTTGTGATATCGAGATTTTTGTTTACACCACATTGTCACCTTGCCACTCAGCAAACTTTAGTTTTAATTGATGCACATTTTATGCTGCGAAACTCATATACATTTGTTTTAGGAGTTCGATCAGATTGCGCAATATCACACTTTACATCAGCTATTTAGTATTACTGTGTTACTACTAGGTATTGCTGCAGCTGACACACATGTTGAGAGATATTTACACGTTGTACTTGGCCAGCTATTCACTATTTTGTTCATATTGTCTATTTAGCTTATAGTAGCGTGAGGGCTTTCCACTTACTTATTGTTCAGAGGTGGTAGCAGAGCAGTGTGTGGACATGTAGGGAGAACCCCGGGAGCCCCAATACAACACACAGACCAACGCCGTATCTTGGCCTAGGCCAACAAGGCCCAGGCCTAGGGCGGCACTTTGCATGGGGGCAGCACGAAAAGAGTCCCCGCCGGCTTGCACTTTTAGTGCTGCCAGTATGATAATACAGGCAGGGCCACCATCAGAGGGGGGGCAGCCCATACATATGTGGGGGTCCGGGCGTCCCGAAGGGCCCAGGCGGCAGACCCCAACCAATGAGTTGTTGTGCGGGCAGCCGGCGTTCCGCAACTGTGAGGGGGGGGGGCACGGGTTTAGTCAGGTCTAGGGCAGCACAAAACCTAAATACACCACTGACACAGACTTATCCAGAGCCGAGAGGAGATCATCAGGCAGGAGACGGAAATGGTCAGGAAGCTGTTATGTCATCAGGATATGAAGAGGCATAAACAATACAGAATTCTATAGAGGAAGAATTAGCGACTCATCAAAACTCTGCAGCTCTAACCTGACTGTCATAGGAGGTCTGTGATAGAGGAGGAAACCCACAACCGTGGACGAGGAGGGGCATCGCCACGGCAACCACAGACGGGGGGACCGTTGCCACAGCAACCACGGATGGGGAGGACCGGCACCACGGCAACCGCGGACAGGGAGGATAGTCGCCACGCAACCGCAGACAGGGGGACCGTCGCCACAGCAACTGCGGACGGGGGGGACCGTCGCCAAGGCAACCGCAGACAGGGAGGACCGTTGCCACGGCAACCGTGGGGGGGCCGTCACCACGGCAAAAGCGGCGGACGGGGGACCGTCGCCACAGCAACTGTGGATGGGGAGGGCCGTCGCCATGGCAACCGCGGACGGGGGGATGCATCGCCAAGGCAACCGCGGATGGGGAGGACCGGCACCACGGCAACCGTGGACAGTGAGGACAGTCACCACGCAACCGCAGACAGGGAGAACCATCGCTACGGCCACCGTGGGGGGCCATCACCACTGCAAAAGTGGCGGAAAGGGGGACCGTCATCACGGCAACTGCGGATGGGGAGGGTCGTCGCCACGGCAACCGCGGATGGGGAGGGGCGTTGCCACGGCAACCGCGGATGGGGAGGGCCGTCGCCACAGCAACCACGGACAGGGGGACCATCGCCAAGGCAACCACAGATGGAGGACCATCACCATGGCAACCGTGGGGGGGCGTCACCACGGCAAAAGCGGCGGATGGGGGACCGTTGCCACGGCAACTGTGGATGGGGAGGACCGTCGCCATGGCAACCGCAGACGGGGGACCGGTCGCCAAGGCAACCGCAGACGGGGGAGGCGTCGCCAAGGCAACCGCGGACGGGGAGGACCGTCGCCACAGCAACCGCGGACAGAGGGGCGTCGCCAAGGCAACCGCAGATGGGGGACCATCGCCAAGGCAACCGCAGACGTGGAGGACCGTCGCCACGGCAACCGCAGACGGGGGGAGGGCGTCACCACGCCAACCGCGGACTGGGGGGTCACCAAGGTAACCGCGGACGGGGAGGACCATCGCCATGGCAACCGCAGACGGGGAGGACCGTCGCCACAGCAACCGCAGACGGGGGGGACGTCGCCAAGGCAACCGCAGATGGAGGACCGTTGCCAAGGCAACCGCAGATGGGGAGGACCGTCGCCACGGCAACCGCGGACAGGGGCGTCGCCAAGGCAACCGCGGACGACCATCAGCATGGCAACTGCAGACAGGGAAGACCGTCGCCACGGCAACCGTGGAGGGGGGGACCGTCACCACGACAAAAGCGGCGGACGGGGGGACCGTCGCCACAGCAACTGCAGATGGGGAGGGCCGTCGCCATGGCAACCGCGGACGTGGGAGGGCCGTCTCCACGGCAACCGAGGACAGAGGGACCGGCGCCAAGGCAACCGCAGATGGGGGACCGTCGCCAAGACAACCGCGGACGGGGGGCCCGTAGCCACAGCAACCGCGGATGGGGAGGACCGTTGCCATGACAACCGCAGACGGGGAGGGTCGTCGCCACAGCAACCGCGGATGGGGAGGGTTGTCACCATGGCAACCGCAGACGGGGAGGGCCATTGCCACGGCAACCACGGACGGGGGGCGTCGCCAAGGCATCCACGGACGGGGAGGACCATCGCCATGGCAACCGCAGACAGGGAAGACCATCGCCACAGCAACCGTGGAGGGGGGACCGTCACCACGACAAAAGCGGCGGACGGGAGGACCGTTGCCACAGCAACTGCGGATGGGGAGGGCCGCCGCCACGGCAACCACGGACGGGGAGGGCCGTCGCCACGGCAACCGCGGACAGAGGGACCGTCGCCAAGACAACCGCGGACAGGGGGGCCCGTTGCCACAGCAACTGTGGGCGGGGAAGACCATTGCCACGGCAACCACGGACGGGGAGGGTCGCAACCGCGGATGGGGAGGGTTGTCACTACGGCAACCGCAGACGGGGAGGGCCATCGCCACGGCAACCGCGGATGGGGAGGGCCATTGCCACGGCAACCGCGGATTGGCAGTGTAGTCACAGCATTGTTCAGAGGTGGTAGCAGAGCAGTGTGTAGACATGTAGGGAGAACCCCGGGAGCCCCAATACAACACACAGACCAACGCTGTATCTTGGCCTAGGCCAATAAGGCCCAGGCCTAGGGCGGCACTTTGCAGGGGGGCAGCATGAAAAGAGTGCACGCCGGCTTGCACTATTAGTGCTGCCAGTATAATAATACAGGCAGGGCCACCATTAGAGGGGGGCAGCCCATACATATGTGGGGGTCCGGGCGTCCCGAAGGGCCCAAGCGGCAGACCCCAACCAATGAGTTGTTATGCAGGCAGCCAGCGTTCTGCAACTGTGGGGGGGGGGGCACGAGTTTAGTCAGGTCTAGGGCAGCACAAAACCTAAATACACCACTGAGTCAGTGTGAGTGTAGTGACGACCATTCATCTTTACATTAGTGTGCAGCTAGGGAGAGTTCAGATAGTGTCAGTGTAGTGTAGTGACAAGTCATTAACCTTTACATTAGTGTGTATCTAGAGTAGGGACAGTTCAGATAGTGTGATTGTAGTGTATTGACCACCATTCATCTTTGCATCAAAGCCCATACACACAGTACAATTGTCATCCTAATCTGACCATTAGTATGCTCCATTCGACAGCTGATTTTTAATTATCATCCAACAAAAGTTGTATGAGCAGACTAGAAAACTTTTGTCTACCGACAAGGCGTCATCCGGTTTTGGGCTCGTCTGTACAGAAGTTGGACAAAAAAAAGTTGTAAGTACAAACACGCATGTTCAGAACCCAGGAACGAGCAGGAAATGTGTTTGGTCGTGTAAACACGAAATTAGCGGAAGGAGCCCAAAGGGTGACACACGGAAACTAAACTTCCTTTTTATACGCCTGTAGCCCGTCACTAAGTTCGCATTTGTTGGAAGATAACTTTACTCCCATCAGTACGCTAGACAAAATCACAGACAGCCGATTTTGGGAAAATTTGGACATGCGGTCGTACGACAATTGCAGCGTGTGCAGGAGGCTTTATTGTGCAGCTAGGGACAGTTCAGATAGTGTCAGTGTAGTGTAGTTATGAGTCATTCATCTTTACATTAGTGTGTATCTAGAGTAGGGACAGTTCAGGTGGTGTGATTGTAGGGTATTGACCACCATTCATCTTCGCATTAGTGTGCAGCTAGGGACAGTTCAGATAGTGTCAGTGACCGTTTAATACCGTATATTTCATTGCATTACTGCAAGTTGAACTCCATGTATTTCTTTGCATTATTGCAAGGTTAACGCTATATTGTTCTGTGCGTTACTGCAAGTTTAACGCCATATATTTCTGTGCATTACTGCAAGTTTAACGCTATATAGTTGTGTGCGTTACTGCAAGTTTAACGTCATATATTTCTGTGCTTTTCTGCAACTTTAACGTCATATAGTTTTGTGCGTTCCTGCAAGCTTAACGCCATATATTTCATTGCGTTACTGCAAGTTTAACGCCATATAGTTCTGTGCGTTACTGCAAGTTTAACGCCATATATTTCTGTGTGTTACTGCAAGTTTAACGCCATATAGCTCTGTGCATTACTGCAAGTTTAAAGCCATATAGTTCTGTGCTTTTGAAAATAAACCAGGAAGGCGCCACCATAAATGTAAAACAAATAAAAAAAGAGTTTAGCTGCCTACTTTGATAGATGGGAACAATTTCCCATCGATTAAGTTTGGACTAGGAATAGGAAAGTTATGGCGCTTACTCATATACCACAGGTGCAGTGCATGATAAAGTGCAATAGTAAAATAATTAATGCAAAAAATGAATACTTCTGTCAGATCCAAATTCAAATTGGAATGAAAAAGTTAGGACATTTGATTATATCACAAGTGCAGTGAATAGTAAAGTGCAATAACAAATGATACATCTGTAAAAGCAGCAAAGTCCAATGTTTAGTCCTTCACATAAGGACACTGAGTATCTTCAATGCTGAGAGGGAGTATACAAGCCCATCCACCAAGTGAAGGAAAGCTAAGGGTTTCAGTTCTTCTGTAATATTGGAGTGCTCCACCACCACACGTGTAGGCTCGCTACACACTCACCAGATGAATTAAATAAACTTGCGTTTGTGTCATCAAATATTACACTGGACCATCTTCTCCTCCACTAGGCTACCCTGGATGGCTCCGTACACACAATTGCTCCAATTTTCCTCCAAATTCAAGTTGAGCAACAAATCTCACAAAAACAAAGGAACAGCTTCATAGCGCAACTCAATTTATTGAAAGACAATCCATACAGCGTAGTCTAAAAATGGTTACTCACATTAAAAAGTGCTGTAAGCCAGTACTAGCACGTTCAGCCTTAGTTGGTTACAGTCAAACGGCGTGCGATGTGACCTCTATGCATTTGGTGGTGATACCACATCATCAGGAAGTACATCCGTCTCCATTTTGTTGGAGTCTTTTATACCAGGAAGTAGGTTGTGATTGGTTCAGTGGTACTAATTATTCAAAATCGTTCATAGTTGAAGTAATGTATTCATATACAGGCTGTGCGTCTTAGTGAACGGCTTTTTTAACCAGCCCCAACTTTCACATCAATATAATCATATATTTAAAACAATTCAATAAATAAAAAGTATAAAAAAAAAAAAATATGAAAAAATGTATAAAAAACGATCTTGTTGGTTGAGCAATAGGACACATAAAAAGAAGAAAATGGGTATGTCAAAATAAGTTAATATCATTTAATAGGTTATACTCAAGAATGTTGGATACCCTTTTCTTAGATGTCTAATTATTTTAACCCATTCCGCTGGATCGTGTGGTCGAAACCAATCCAAGGAATCATAGAGCTCTTGTGCGGCATCTAGTGGGCAACTGGTAAATTGCACCTCCAGATGGTGAAAATAGGATACTGGATACTACTATTTGCAGATTATAATCAAGATGACAGGTTTTCATCTAACTCAAAAAGAGGAATATTAGAAGGGAATATTTAAAGTGATTAATTAAGGTCTCATGGACATTAATACTGATCACTAATTGGGATAATATTAGCTTACAATTAATATGCTTATTGGACACAGTGTATGATAATTTTTGGGGAGATATGGTAATCATAATTCCTCCCCCCCCCCATTACCAATTGGAAATATAGCAGTTTAAATCAATATCTTTGTTCAGACCTGATGGATATAAAGTGCCTAACCTATGTATAAACCAGGTCTCGTTTTGTGATATCCTCTTGACCATATCCCCTCCTCTCCAATTCCTTTTTACTCGGTCAATACCTAGGAATTTTAGTCCTGAAGGGTCTTTTTTATGGAATTGTTTAAAGTGTCTAGACACATTGTGTTTGTCACAGCCTTTTTTAATAGTATTAACATGTTCGTTAATTCGTTTAAACAATGGGCGTGAGGTTCTGCCCACATATCTTAAACCACAGGGGCAAATAAGAAGGTACGTCACCCACCTGGTGTGACAGGTGATGGATTCTTTTATTACAAATTCTTCACCATTGTTCTCAAAGCTCAAAATGTTCCTTCTTTTATCCCCCGTGGCTTTACAAGATATGCACCTGCTACATCTATAGAAACCTTTCATTTGAAAAAATGGGGTAGCTTGTGAGGGCTGATCAACTACGTTTTGAGCTATGCGATTTCGTAAGCCTGGGGCTCTTCTGTAAATTAAACTGGGTTTTGTGGGGAGTATTTTTTTCAGGCTAGGGTCCTTAAGTAAGATGGGCCAAAATTTACAGATAATTTTTTCTACCTTTCTATACTGTGTATTGAAACCTGTGATAAAGGGCATTTCTATAGATTGTCTTTTGGTGGTTTTATTGGGAAGCAACAGTTCTTTTCTATCCATTTTACCCACCTGTTCCCTTACTTTCTCTAATACTGATACCCCTTTTTCAGGAATCTTTCAATTAGTACATCTGTCTGTTTATAGTAGTCTGAAATGTTGTGGCAATTCCTCATTATCCATATAAACTGTCCTTTGGGAATTGCTCCCAAACATTTCGGATGATGGCAACTTCTGGTCGATACATAGCCATTTCTATCAACGTCCTTAACCACTTGACAACTGGGCACTTAAACCCCCTTCCTAACCAGACCAATTTTCAGCTTTCAGTGCTCTCACATTTTGAATGACAATTACTCAGTCATACTACATTTAACCAGACCAATCCTTCCCCCAAATTCACGGGTCAACAGTTCACCAATTCCTGCAACTATCTTTACCGATACATAGCTGGTCTTCAACGGTAGTAGGCTTTACAAACCCTCGTTAAGGGTTTCCTGTCAAATATACCTATTACTCCTTAACGGTGTTGTAAAGTCTGATGATATTTGTCTGTCTACATGATTAACTTTCTAAGGACTTTTTCCCCATAGTCATAATCTCTTTCATTCCCTTGTCCACCCATTTTACCTATCTTTTCTTGACAACGAAGGGTTATTTTGGTGGTTTTCTGTTAGATATCTTTACGGGAAATAGTGTCCAAAGT
>BLSH010321871.1:69129-113530 GCA_018402905.1 Glandirana rugosa | reverse complement strand
AACCCCGGACCCGAACCCGGACTTTTTTTGAAAAGTCCGGGTCCGGGTCCCGGACACCCCAAAGTTCGGTACGGACCCAAACTTTACAGTCCAGGTTCGCTCAACTCTAGTCCCTAGACCTCAAGATTACACAGGCATTGCTTCAAGTCACATCAAAGTTGCATGACTTTCAAGTCACACAAGTGCGAATGGGGCCTGAGTCAAAAGGTGTTAACCTGAAAGTAATGCAGTTTGCCCACAACATTGTCCAAACGTCAGGGAATGCCTGAGTAATATTGAGAGCTAGGAACCTCAAGTCACATCAAAGTATTACAGGGACTACTTTTAAGTTGGTGCCACGTGAAGTAGCACAGATATGAAGAGTTTCAGGAAAAGTCAGCCAAGTGTAAAAGGAGTATAGAAGTAACTCTCTCGGATATATATATGTGTATAAAATATAAAAGCAGCTCTCTCATTTATATATATATACACATATACACACACACTCCTTACTGATTTACATCAGCAGAATATATGCAGGAAGTGTAATGTGCCTGTAACCATGAAGTGATATGTGTGCATGGGCATTAAGCAGGGTCGGCATCAGGAGGGTACAGGCAGTACTGTTGTAAGGTTCTCCAGTGTCTCAAGGGGCCCTTACAGCAAAGTCTTTAGCAGTCTTTAACATTGGAGTCTAAGGGAGGGGGACACCCAGTTTGGGGATACCATTCTCCCAGACCATAGCCAATAAAAATACCAAACTTTAGTCACATAGAGAGCACCCCCTGGGCAACTACTGGGCCAGGTTTGGGACCTCCAGCATCTATAGTTCAGCACGAGGTCTTATTGTAAGCATTGGGTGAGGCTGTGCTGCCCGTGCACTGTTTTTTTTAACCCCCACACTAGCATGCATTACACACTTCACTTGAATGAGTCATGCTTAGCAGGCTACACCCAGTAAGTGTGACAGGGTGTATAATTCCTACTGGGGCTGCGATATGCGTACACCCCTGGCCAGTGGGCGGATGTGGAGGAATGGCCCAGTGGGAAGGCCCTGGGGTATGTTGGTCGTCAGAAGGGGGGGCAGGTCTAAAGCCATTTAAGAAGCCCCAAAATTTCTGATGGCTGCCCTGGCAGGAAGGGAATGTGTGGTGATCCCACATGAACAAATAAATTAACCCCATCCCCATCAAATATAGCTACCGCATCCTCTCCCCCCCCCCCCCACGGTGTAAGCACAAGTATATTTCCTACACTTACCCATCAAATGAGTAGCATCTCTTTGCTGAAATGGAACCTCGCTATATCCACCTATATAGAGATCCTGACCAGCAAAGGCACTTCCGGGTGAACCCAATGACATTCCCAGGTCAGAGGACAAAGCCACACTTGTTTGCGAATATTTGATCGCAATCACAATTTTTTTTTTTTTTTAATAATAGGCAGGTGAATGACAAAGGCTCAGTTTGAGACGTACAACATTGCCTATCCACCAGCTAAATTCATTATGAGTGCCGGTTCACACTTGTGCAATGCGGGAGCCCTGCAAATCCACTGCAGGCTCCCGCATCGCATTTCACACTGCCATGTGTGACCTGTTGTTAATGACACCCCAATTTCAGCTAACATATCACAGTGCAAACTAACAGCTCGGACATTAATCGGATCGCATGGGCGTGAACATCCATGCAATCCAACTCTGGTGTGGACCAAAAGAAAAAAAAAAAAGGTCCTGTGCGAGTTTGGTCTGAATGCAATACAAATTCAGCCATCCTATCTGTATGGCTGAAATCGCATGGACAGCGCATGTGACTTGTACTGCGGTGTGAATCAGATGCAATCTTGCACAGTGCAGTGTGAACCGGCACTTACCTGCAATTCTCCAGACCTGTTAAAAGAAAAGACTCCACTCAAACATCCTTTATCATTTACTTGCAGGTGTGCTGAAGAGATTAGGTTTTTTTAATCCACGATTACACCTTCTTATAATTTGTCATTAGCAAGACGGTTCACTTCCCCAAAACCAGCTCCCCCAAAACAAATTTAAAAAAATAGCTCCAGAATTTATATTAATTTGCACAGCAGCAACACAATAAAGTACACAAGCTCATCAAGGATCACGTGCCTGCGCGGGCACGCGGCCATGTGATCCCGCTCCTTCTGAAGGACGTTTAGGAACATCCACTCAGAAGGAGGAAGCATCCACCCAGCTGTATATATGCAGTGGCCAGGTGGGAAGTGGTAAAATAAGATATAATAGGGCCCTGGCTTGACTCCTAGTCCACCCTCAGGGACTCTCCGGATATAGGGGAATGGGTCTGTGAATGTAGAGTAACCCCAGGTAATTGACTTGTTTTGAGCTCTTGAGGGGGATGAAGAAATAGTCTAGAGCATCCTGTATCCAGAGAATCACCTCATGTACTTCCCCAATCAATATGATGTTAGAATGAACATTTTAACTAAAACAGTAGGGATAAATCAAAAGTGGGTACCTCCGTCTATGCCCGTTTGACCTTTAATGGTTTATCCAGCTGAAGGATTGACATTAATGGACCAATACTAGAGGGTCGAGGATTGTAGACCTCCCTAGGAGGTATTAACAGATTCTTCCCAACAAATTTGTAAAGGCGTTGGACAATTCCATCCCATTCATTGTTTCATATACATTCGAAATTCATCAGGCTCCATTTACATGGGACGCTGTTTCAACCTTCCCTGAATGTTCTGTCTTGACAGCTAGTGACCGGCATCTAAAACGGCCGTTTTGCAGCGTTTTGCATGCCATGTTTAGCAGCGTTTTGCCGAGTTGCCATATAGGTGCAGTCCGTCCTTCCTAAAGAGCTTGTAACTAACTGAGAAATGGGCCCAGTTCTCCAGGAACCTGAAACCCTCCTTTCTACACCAGCTCCTCAGCCACTTGTTAACTTCCCTAATCTCCCGCTGCCTCTCTGGTGTGGCTCGAGGTACAGGTAGTATTTCTGAGAATACTACCTTGGAGGTCCTATTCCTCAATTTTGCTCCTAGGTCCCACTCCACCTTCCTCTAACTTTGTCATTGGTGCCAACATGCACCAGGACAGCCGGGTCTTCCTCAGCCCCTCCCAGTAATCTGTCCACCAGATCTGTGATATGCCAAACCTGAGCGCCCAATAAACAACATACAGTTTGGTGCTTCAGGTCCTTGTGACAGATTGCCCTGCTGCTCTTAGTCAGGGAGGGGTGGTCTGGTCCAGTTCATTCCGCTCACTCTCCCTCTCACACCATGCTGCCACAGCGTCTCCCAATTTCACATCAAAAAGCTCTGCAACAGCACCATCTGTATAGAAAGGGGGATCCCGCGCTATAGTGGATCAGAGTATTGCTCTGGGGGTAAGCTGCCCTCCTACTTTCCCGAAGGAAAAAAGTGTATATAAACAATGTATCAGGAGATGGCGCTAACCCTCTCGTGCTGATCTTATTTCAGTCCACACCTTATTGCACACAACCCTATATATTAAAAGCAAAAATATCTGTGCATAAAATATTACAAGTGATACTGTGCGTAATTCAAATGCTACTGTGCAGATAGTAATCAATATCAATTCTCCAACAATGTATCAAATATGTGCAAAATGGCAATATAAGTGGCACCGTCTGTTGAGTTTTAAAAATTCATGATAAAATCATGATAAAATCATGGTATATAATGTCCTTAATAAGCAAAACCAAAAAACAAAAATAGTCTTTTTAAAAGAATCCAGATGAAATAAAAGTGTTCAGTGACTTTGGTGGCAAGGCTTCATACATATAAAGTGATCCAGTGCTTCAAAACAGTGCTCCCCTCTTGCGTCCCCACTCACCGGAGCTAAGTACCCCTGCAGGGGTAACTCGCCTATGCTGAATCTTTATCCCGGTCAGCTCGGGTGGTGATCCTTAGTGACAGACTTTTTGCAGTAGTTCCCTTCTCAGCGGCTCTCCTCTGGACCGATGCAACGTTCCTCAGTTGTGTAAAAGCCCCTCCGGTTATTGGAGTATATGAAAGGATAGGAAATCCAATATAGTGTAAAACCAAACCACATTTATTGTCCAAATAAAATGAAAATAAAAATAAAAACAAGATCAAGATGAACAGTGTTACTGGGTTTCTCGGTACTGCACAAGGGAACAAACACCAGTGGTAGCGAGAAACCCAGTAACACTGTTCATCAGGGAACTACTGCAAAAAGTCTGTCACTAAGGATCACCACCCGAGCTGACTGGGATAAAGATTCAGCATAGGCGAGTTACCCCTACAGGGGTACTTAGCTCCGGTGAGTGGGGCCGCAAGAGGGGAGCACTGTTTTGAAGCACTGGATCACTTTATATGTATGAAGCCTTGCCACCAAAGTCACTGAACACTTTTATTTCATCTGGATTCTTTTAAAAAGACAATTTTTGTTTTTTGGTTTTGCTTATTAAGGACATTATATACCATGATTTTATCATGATTTTATCATGAATTTTTAAAACTCAACAGACCAACAGACAGTGCCACTTATATTGCCATTTTGCACATATTTGATACATTGTTGGAGAATTGATATTGATTACTATCAGCACAGTAGCATTTGAATTACGCACAGTATCACTTGTAATATTTTATGCACAGATATTTTTGCTTTTAATATATAGGGGTTTTGTGCAATAAGGTGTGGTCTGAAATAAGATCAGCACCGAGAGGGTTAGCGCCATCTCCTGATACATTGTTTATTAACAGCACCATCTGGCTGACACAGCAAACATTTTATAGTAGATATTGGAAAAGCTGTCTGGCCCCGGAGCAGAGTTGTTCTTCGGGTCCTTGATGACTTTCAAGATCTCAGTTTCAGTAAAAGGAGATTCTAAGATGGAACTGTGGTGACCCTCAAGTTTAGGGAGAGGGCTCTTTTATAAGAATGTCTCTGAGTTGTGGGTATTGTCAAAGCACTCTGTGGAGTAGAGTTTAGAGAAGAAGTCATGGAAGGTCTCTAAAATTTGCTTTGGATTCTGGGTTAGGGTACCTGCTAGGGATTTGATCTTAGGAAGAGAAAGTAGTTTAAATTTGGGGAACAGTTTAGATGCTAATCTTAGACCAATTTTATCTTTAGAAAAATAAAATCATCACTTCATCCAGCATATTTGTTTTTTGGCAGCAGAGGTTAATGCCAGGTTTAGCACCACTTTTACGGCATCAAGTTTGGATAGGAAATCCGTTGTAGGGTTGTGTTTGTGTTTTTTAATGGCCAATTTAAATTATTTTTCAAGCTTATTTAATTCCATTTGTCGTTTATGTTTCTGTTGGGATCCTAGCTCAAAGAGTTTACCCCTAATAACAGCCTTGTGTACCCCCCACAGAGAGCCTGGGGAGATCTCATCTATGTCATTTAACAGGAAATATTCAATGAGGTCTTTCTCTAACATAGTGCAGTGCACTGGGTCACTTAGAAGGTTTTCATTGAGGTGCCATGGATGAGGTCCAGTGGAGAATGGGGTCATATTAAATGTTATGAGGAATAGGGAGTGGTCCGACCATGAGATGTCATTGATCGAGGGCTTGAGGGATCTTTGTATCTCTGAGATTGGTATAAATATGTGATCTATTCTTCCATAGGTATTATGTGGGGCTGAGAAGTGAGCATAATCTTTGGATGTGGGATTTAATTCCCATTATTAATCGACTAGGCCTAATGAGTGCAGGAGACAAGCTAATTTGAGACTTTGTTTTGGGGGTCTCTTAGTATGGAGGGTTCCTTTGGAGGTTTTATCTTGTGTGTTATCTAAAGCTATGTTAGAATCCCCTCCCAAAATTACCCTCAAAATGGGGGGTCAAAGATTGGAATATTGTGGAAAAGAATGCTGCTTAACCTCGGTTAGGGATGTAGTATGAAATGAAAGTGTAGGTGCTTCTGCTAATGTCCCCTTTAACCAAGCTCAATCGACGTTCCTGGTCTCTTATAGTTTGAGAATGATATGAAAGATTTCTTTTTGGAGAAAAGCATGGGCACTCCTCTTTTCTTAGTATCGGAATTAGCCAGATAAAAAGTATGGTATTTGTGGTGAATAAATGATGGGTTATAGTTTCTAGAGAAGTGGGTTTCCTGAAGTAGCAATATGTCTATGCCATGGGAATGATAATGTTGAAATGCCTTACGCCTCTTTGATTGGGGACTTGATGACTTGTGTGTTATGCAATGCTATTCTAAGGGTTGATCCTGATTGAGTGTGATTAGCCATGGACAAGAGAGTGTATGAGCCATTAGTCGGTGAGAACCTACCCCATCAGCTGCGGAGAGATCCTTGATATTGACTGTTGGGTCTTGTGCTGCATTCCACGTTGTTTGGAGATGTGGAAAGATCCACCCAGGCATCTGATGAAGAATAGTGCTGATGGAGAAAAGAAAGATGATGAAACATAAGATAATATGGTTAAAGAAAGACATGGGGAGGAAAGGGAGAGGAGTAGGAGAGGAAGGGAAGGGAAGAGGAATAAGGGAGAGGTCTACAGACCAGAAACTGGTCTGAGTCCTTCGAGAGTGGGACTGGACCTGCCGAGTCCCTCTATTGACCCCTAATCAGGGGGTCAAGTGTAAAAGCAACCTAGGCCTAGGTTGCTATCCCAGTGTCCTTTGAGGTGAAAAGGTCCTCAGAATCACAAAGGGAGGAGGTGTATGTTTGTCCGCTCCGGATGAGGGGCCCCCGGCTTTTTAGTGGAAAATTTTAGCCCTTTAGAAAGAGAAGTTATATTGGATTGAGTTAACCAAAAGAACAGGAACATACATAAACAACAACAGAACCAGAAAGCCTGATACATTTTGATCAAATAAATTTGTGGACACTAGTTCAAATAAGACTGTATTATTGTGAGAGCTTGTCTTCAGTGACCTAGAGCTGGTATTATATTGAAGCTCTCCATTAGTTCAAAAGAGAGATAAACAAATATCCTGAACAAGAAATGTCAGAGACCAGTGGGTCCTGTACCCGGGCTCCCTTGTGATTAGGATAAGAATCTTCGTCAAGATAGCCCAGGGAGACCAGGGACTAAATTGGAACCTTTAAATTGGATTTACAGATATTATACAACGGCATTTTTCTAATGTTGAAAAAATAGTGACGGTTAGTACTGTACAACATATGTGCACATTCACAATGCTTAGTTCAACAATTCAACAGTCAGCATATAGCAAAATGTTTTAACCTGGGTGATGACTTACAGTGCCAGTGAATAATCACAGAAAGCCGGCAAAAGTCCCAGAGAAGACCCCCATCACACAGCCCGAGGAGCCACGCTGAGAGGGATCCCAAAAGCCTGATCGTTCAAGGAAGGATAGGGAGGTCTATAATTGAATATATTAATACAATTAGACACTCATGGATAGATGGAGATAAGCTATAAAGGTCCAAAAGAGGATCCTAAATACATACCCACCTACCTAGTATCTAGATAGTATATGGAGTAGCCAATGGCCAGGGGACACAACATCAATTTCTACTGAGGTAAATGTACAATGGTCTTCTATCACTCTTGTAGCCCTGTATAGATCAGACAGCCAATCACAGGGAAACATGGGGTGTTCTCACAATCCGGAAATCTGGAACACCGGACAAGATAACTGACCTGAAGGTGTATGAGAGGTATGAGAAAAAGTAGAATGAATTCTCACTCTAACCAAAACTCAAAACTCACTAACCATCACTCCGTTAGATCTGCCCAGCCACACATCATGCAACACATTACAGAGCATGGCAAAGACAGTTAAAAGAGGAGGTAGAGAGAGTATCTATCAGGCAATGACCAAACAAGGTTGAAATAAAAAGAAAGACTTGTGTACTACCTGAGAGAAATGTGTCTTCAAGATTACCACTGGTTCTGTCCAAGTGCTATCAAAGTATGGCTCTGCCGACCAACGCTGAAGCAACACTGGTGCCAGCCACTATAAATACCTCCCCAGGTGAACACCCAGTGTCCTGATTGGAGGACACTTGTTTGGTCAATGCCTGATAGATACTCTCTTCACCTCCTTTTTTAACTGTCCGTGCCATGCTCTGTAATGTTGCAAGATGCGTGTCTAGGCAGATCTAACGGGGTGATGGTGAGTTATCGGCGTTCCGGATTTCCGGATAGTGAGACCACCCCATGTTTCCCTGTGATTGGCTGTCTGACCTATACAGAGCTACAAGAGTGATAGAAGACTATTGTATATTTACCTCAGTAGAAATTGGTGTTGTGTCCCCTGGCCATTGGCTACTCCATATACTATCTAGATACTAGGTAGGTGGGTATGTATTTAGGATCCTCTTTTGGACCCTTATAGCTTATCTCCATCTATCCATGAGTGTCTAATTGTACTAATATATTCACTTATAGACCTCCCTATCCTTCCTTGAATGATCAGGCTGTGTGATGGGGGGTCTTCTCTGGGACTTTTGCTGGCTTTCTGTGATTATTCACTGGCACTGTAAGTCATCACCCAGGTTAAAGCATTTTGCTATATACTGTTGAATTGTTGAACTAAGCATTGTGAATGTGCACATATGTTGTACAGTACTAACTGTCACTATTTTTTCCACATTAGAAAAACGCCGTTGTATGATATCTGTAAATCCCTGATGAAGACTGGTTTCATTCAAAATGTTGGAAATAACTCCCATTTAACTCCCATTTAGCCATTTTAATGTACTTTTGTGTATATGTTGTATATGGAAATCTATTTTTTCTACAAGGTTTTATATGATGTGACTATAATAAAATATTACATTTTTATCTCTACACCTTATCCTTGCGATTTTTGCCTACACAGTCCCACCAAAACTCTTTCTTGCTTCTTGTACCTTTTGGGATGAGGCTGTTATTGCAGAATCTAAGGTGTAATCATATTTAAAACATTGAACTCTCTGTTTTGTAAATGACAATGGTTTAACGATTATGTCTCTTGGTAATCCGTCTTGGCGAGGGAGTTGAAGAGCTATGTGAGCCCTGTCTAGTTCGAGTCTGTGGTCTGGAATATCTGGCATAATGTCCTAACCACTTCCTGACCACCGTATGCAGAATGACGGTCGGGAAGTGGTTTAGTTATCCTGACTGGGTGTCATATGATGTCCTTAGGATAACATGGCGGCGCGCGCCCGGGTGGGGCGCGCATTGCGGCGATCGGTGGTGTGGTGTGTCAGTCGGAGCCCCGCATTACCAATCTCGGTAAAGCGCTTCCATCGGAAGCACTTTACCATGTGATCAGTTGTGACCAATCACGGCTGGTCCCAGTGTAAACAGGAAAGCCGTTTATCGGCTCTTCCTGTACTCGGGACTGCAGACCTGAGCAGTGGCGAGCCAATCGACTGCTCTCCTGACGGGGGGGGGGTTTGTGCTGATTGCTTATCAGCACAGCCACCCCTAGGATCGCCACATTAGACCACCCTGGAGCCTGCCCAGGGACCACCAGGCATGTGCCCACCCAGGACCACCAGGGAGCCGACCAGGGACCACCAGGGAGCCGATCTGGACCACCAGGGAGACCACCCTAGACCACCAGGTAAGGGGCACAGTGCCCAATATGGATGGCACTCAGTGCCACCTTCAGATGCCACTCTAGACCACCAGGGAATGGGCCCCTATCAGTGCATCTGCCCACCAGTGCCCCTATCAGTGCCCACCAGTGCCACCTACCAATGCCCACCTATCAGTGCCCATCAGTGCCACCTATCAGTGCCCACTGATGCCTATGAGTGCCAATTAGTGCCACCTATGAGTGCCCATCAGTGCCGTTTATCAGTGTCCGTAAGTGCTGCATATCAGTGCCCGTCAGTACTGCATATCAGTGCCACCTATCAGTGCCCGTCAGTGCTGCTTATCAGTGCCGCCTAACAGTGCTCATCATTGCTGCATATAAGTACCTCAGCATTGGTGCCACCTCATCAGTGCCAATCAGTACCCGTCAATGTAGTCTCATCAGTGCCCATCAGTGATGGAGAAAATGTACTTATTTACAAAGTTTTGTGACAGAAACAGAATTTTTTTTTAACATTTTTTTTATTTGTAGCGCAAAAAATAAAAAATGTTAGCCCAATTTTTTTTCCATATTGTGAAAGATAACGTTATGACAAGTAAATTGATATCCAACATGTCATACTTCAAAAGTGCGTCAGCTTGTGGTATGGCAACAAACTTTGGCACTTAAAAATATCCATCTGCAACGTTTAAAAATTTCTACAGGTTACCATTTTTTGAGTGACAGAGGAGATCTAGTGCTAGAATTATTGCTCTCACTCTAACAATCGTGGCTATACCTCACATGTGTGGTTTGAACACCGTTTTCATATGCGGGCATGGCTTCCGTATGCGTTCGCTTTTGCGTGCGAGCTCGGCGGGACGGGGTGCTTTAAATTTTTTTTTTGCTAATTTATTTTATTTTTTATTTTTACACTGTCCTTTTTTTAAAAAAAAGATCACTTTTATTCCTATTACAAGGAATGTAAGCATTCCTTGTAATAGAAGAAAGCATGCCAGGACCTCTTAAATATGAGATCTGGGGTCAAAAAGACCTCAGATCTCATATTTACACTTAAGTGCAATAATAAAAAAATAAAAAAATTACACTTGAAAAATAAAAATGTCTCCTTTAAGAGCTTTGGGCAGAAGTAACGTTTGACTTTGATACCGCCCTGCAATGCTATGGAGCCAGCTGGGGGCCATCTTCCCGTCAGTCGGCATCCAGGTATTGGGGCAGCAGGATTGGATCATCTCCGCTGCTACTGGCGGGTCCGGTTAGCGGCGGAGATGACCGAAGCGTGACGGGAGAGGGGGCCCCTCTCCCGTCCCTGATAAACGTGATCTTGCGGTGAATCTGCTGCAGAAACCACTTTTATCTGAAAGAGGACCGCCCGTTGTTTTAAAAAATACCAGGGTTATGGCAGCTATCTGCTACCATAGCAAAGGTATTCGACAGCAAAATATGGCCGTATATACACGGTGGGCGGTCCGGTAGTGGTTAAACCCAGGGAAGTTTGCTTCATCTCTACTGGTGTATGATGAGCTTTAGTGGTTGATTTACTAAAGCTTGAAAGTGCAAAATTTGGTGCAGCTCCACACAGAAACCAATCAGCTTCAAGGTTTTATTGTCAAAGCTTGATTGAACAAACTGAGGTTAGAAGCTGATTGGCTACCATGCACAGCTGCACCGGTAAATCAACCCCTTAGTATCAGCCAAAAACACTGTTCATACTGGGTTTGATTTACTAAAGACAAATAGACCGTGCACTTTGCAAAGTGCAGCTGCATTCTGCAAGAGCAGTTGCTCCAGAGCTTTAGTAAATGAGTAGAAGCTCTGCCAACTTCCATCGTCCAATCATGTGCAAGCAAAAATGAAGTTTTCTTTTATTTTTCCTTGCTCATGAATTGATATTTTTTGCAAAACGAGGCTTCACCTCATTTACTAAGCTCTGGAGCAACTGCATTTGCTGAGTGCACAGGTGTTTTGCCTTTAGTAAATGAACTCCATTACCTGCTGTAAGATTTTTTTTTCTTTATGCATTATTTTCTAAAAGTAATATTTATTTTGTGCCAGCTTTTTACTTATTCAGAAATGATTATATAAAAAAAAATGTCTTTATGTAACCCTATCTGAGTCTTATAAATCATTGCCATTCCATAAAATAACTCGCTGTTTTTTTAAGTGCAGCAAAAATAAATAAGAATATGACCAATTTTTGTGTTTTGTCAAAGACATACTTTTAAGCTAGATGGCTCTCCTGCTACATACTTACCGTTGGATGCACCTGAGTATTGTCCTACTGGGTCTTGTCATGCTGTACTTAAGCAAGCGTGCAATATTTCCATGTGGGATTCTGGCACAAAGAAGTTCCTGCCTTATTAAAATGATACCTCGTTACAGCTATGTGTAAGGGGAAGGTTTAGTAAGTAAAATTGTTTCCTTTTTTTTTTTTGCAGTGAGATTCCCATAAGTGCATTATCAGGGTTGTGTTGTGCTCGCACCGTCTGAAGTGCTATGCACTTTCCACCTCCCGTCTACAAACCTCTGGGCTCCGCTGTGTAGGAGAACAAAGTGTGCTGCGTGCCTTGTGTGCTGCCTTTTAATTGATGTCTACAACTGGAATGAATTCTCTAAGGTGTGATCAATTTTAATGGAGGGTTAGCGACACGCAGATGTGGATTTGTTCAGTGAAAATATGACCTAATAAAAGCAGAGTTTTCTTTTCATTTTGTTACCTGAAAAATAAAGTGACCTTAAAGCTGAAGGTTAGATATGGCAATTTTTACAGAGTTAAATTGATCAGGCTTAGACCAATGTAAGTATGTATGTGCCATACCTGTGGGATCCCTCCAGGCAGGGGCGTTGCTAGGTCTACAAAAGATCTGGGGCTAGAGCCCATAGCAGCGAGGTAAAGAAAGACATACGCTTGAGTGGGAATACATGTAATAAAATAAATAATAATAGTAATAAATATGCATGTGTGTGTGTGTGTATGTGTGTGTGTATGTGTGTGTGTATGTGTGTGTGTATATATATATATATATATATACACAGTCTGCATTCCAGAACGGAAAATACCTGCTAATTGCAGAACTGCACCCACCCTGTAAGAGACCTGGGGCTATGGGCCCCAGACTCGGGGCTATAGCCCCAATAGCCACCCCCTAGCAACGCCTCTGCCTCCAGGAGCTGGAAATCTCTGTAGTAGACACCACTACTCCGGTGATAATAAGGAGTTAAATGTGGGAAATGGCGCTGCCTAGTGGGTATATTTGCTATTCTAATTTAAAGTGTTAATGTGCCGGACAAAAGGGGAAAAAAAAGGGGAAAAAAACCCCAGTATAATGTGTAGTGAGGGGAGCACGTTTGCAGTTGGATCCATCAGCTCCATCTCCTCACTTCCCCCACACCTCCTGGTCCAGCCATCACTGTGTTGGGATGGTGAACCGACAGTAGGACTATAACACTGTTGGCACTATTTATTTAATATTGCAAGACTTTTTAAAAACTGTATTCACCGCATGGTTTTTTATCTCATCACCAGTCATTATTTTTGTACACTGAGTTATCCATCACTCAGAAGAGACCCCTGGTAGGGGATCTTCTGCCTTTTGCATCAGCACTATTGCACTTTGATTTTAGTCACCTTTGCACATCTGTATATATATATATATATATATATATATATATATATATTATATTTGACACCATCGTTTAGAATTTATTAATTTGCACTCATTTAAGGATTATGTTGTATTATTGGTCTATGGATTATTTATAATCGCTATTGATCCAAGGAGTATACACTACACATTATACTGCGTTTTTTTCCCCTTTTTTTCCCCTTTTGTCCGGCACATTAACACTTTAAATTAGAATAGCAAATATACCCACTAGGCAACGCCATTTCCCACATTTAACCCCTTATTATCATTTGACACCAGATTTCTGGTTCAAAGTGGGGGCGGCAGCCTTAGTTTTCTTTCTTTTTTTCACCAAGAACAGCGCCACAGCCACACACCCCTCTTTTTAACGTTACCACTACTCCAGTGATCCCCACTGGCATCTACAACCTGTGCCAGGCAGCTGTCCTGCTGCATACTGATGACAGGAGGTCGCTTGCTGGGCTTTCTTTATATATGTAGCCCCTGGTCCACATTGCTTCTCTGTCTGGCAGCAGGGCCTGGACTGCTATGAGTACTGTTGCCCTACACTTCCTCTCCTTCATTCAAGCTGTTAAAGCAAGTCTTCGGTCACCTCCCACCCCTACGCTAACCGGGTGGTCCAGATGGCACATTTCTGATACTTATCCTCCCAGAGAACCCATTGCTGTCCCTCTGAGGTCCTCTTGTATCCTGCCACCTCTCAGTCCTGTGCCACCATGTTAATGGTGACATCATCAAGGTGCCCGTCCACTCTTCCTGGTTCAGTCAATGTGCCTCCTGATGAAGCTCTATGCCTCCTGAGGTATGTGACATGCATATTCTAGGTGGCAAAAGAAGGACAGTGCATAGTGCAATGGGGGGCACTGCTGCCTTTTTTTATGAAAAACAAACAAACAAAATAACAAACAAACAAAAAAGAGAGCCCTATTCTGGCAGCATAGGGGAGGAGGGTGGAGAGGAGGGAAGTCTACCCTGAAGGTGAAGATCCTCTTTAAGGACTGTATGCAGCTACAAAGATAGAGCACTGGTAAGCTGCAGGATAAAAGCCCCAACCACCACTTGGGATCACAGAGAGGAAGATGAAACTGAGCTGCTGTGGAATGTGGAAGGGACAGAGCCTGCTGGGTGCAACTATGACTTGTGGGGAGTGCAGTCACCAGCCAGGTTGAGCCTGTAGTACAGATTGGCAATGGAACTACACATACCGGTAGGGTGGGGGCACTGTGGAGAGGAAAAAGAAGGTCTGTTCCCATGCTAGAGGCAAATGTGATGAGGACATTGTGAAAAACAGCCCGTGCTACAAGCTGTTACCAGAACATTTTGCAATCGCATCAGTGACACAGAGAGATGAAGTAAAAGACAACTCCTGGTACATGAGTACCACTGTCACTAACTGTTGGTGCCACCTGTTAACTGGGGAAAACACCACTGTCGTTGACCGGTGGTGCTGCCTGATTGATGGGGAGAACACCATTGTCGCTGAGCAGTACTGCCACCTGAGAGAACCCTGCCCTCTGCTGCCAATGACTGAGCTGCCTTGAGAGAACAGAAGAAGGTCAGCTGTCACCTCAGGTACTAACGAGAGACCACTGGTCAAACCCTACTGCACCCTATTAAAGAGGAACAGTATTGTTTGCTTAAGACACAGTGCCTATACCCAGGATCGGGGGCCCCAGTGTGCTAGTCTGCTGAGAAGGGGTTAAAAATGGACTGTTATTGTACCATTGTCCCTTAGGCAGGACCCTCTATTATAAAGCTTATGGGTCATTCTTTGGACTCCTGTTTTATTACCAACTGTCTACCCCAATTGCTGCGGTATAAATATTTGCTTGTTTACCAACTGTATACCCTATTTGCTACTGTTTTACATATTTTTGAGGGGTTGTTACCATTTCGACTTCCCTGGTTATTGCATACTGTATATACAGTATATATTGTCACAAAAAAGATCCCTCTTCAGCCCGGGAGCGTCAGAGAGTGTGGTGCTGCTTACAGAGATAGTTAGTTCTGGGGACAGAGAACTCAAGAAAATATGGGAGGGAAGGGTGCCTGTATCTATCTATCTATCTATCTATCTATCGATCTATCTATCTATCGATCTATCTATATACATATTGTAATGAATATACACTATGTTACCAAAAGTATTGGGACACCTGCCTTTACATGCACATGAACTTTAGTGGCAACCCAGTCTTAGTCCGTAAGGTTCAATATTGAGTTGACCCACCCTTTGCAGCTATAAGAGCTTCAACTCTTCTGGAAAGACTGTCCACAAGGTTTAGGAGTGTCTATGGGAATGTTTGACCATTCTTCCAGAAGCACATTTGTGAGGTCAGACACTGATGTTTAACGAGAAGGCCTGGCTTGCACTCTCTGCTCTAATTCATCCCAAAGGTGTTCTATCGGGTTGAGGTCAGGACTCCATGCAGGCCAGTCAAGTTCTTCCACCTCAAACTCGCTCATCCATGTCTTTATGGACCTTGCTTTGTGCACTGATGCACAGCCATTTTGCAATAGGAAGAGGCCATCTCCAAACTGTTCCCCCAAAATGTCTTGGTATGCTGACACCTTAAGAGTTCCCTTCATTGATGAATTAGAGCAGAGACTGCAGCCAGGCCTTCTCGTCCACATCAGTGCCTGACCTCACAAATGCGCTTCTGGAAGAATGGTCATACATTCCCATAGACACACTCCTAAACCTTGTGGACAGCCTTCCCAGAAGAGTTGAAGCTGTTATAGCTGCAAAGGGTGGGTCAACTCAATATTGAACCCTGCGGACTAAGACTGGGATACCATTAAAGTTCATGTGCATGTAAAGGCAGATGTCCCAATACTTTTGGTAATATAGTGTGTATATATATATATATATTCATAATACTTTTTTTGCCTCTGTGGGTTGCCGATGCCACTGATGTCGAGAGAGAACAGTTGTGTAAATAGAGCTGCTTAAGAAAATGATGAATGAATGAATCACATAGGAAGTCTAGCTGAACTGTAAGCATGCTGAGTGTCAGTACATCAG
This sequence comes from Glandirana rugosa, assembly GCA_018402905.1. Classification (NCBI taxonomy): domain Eukaryota; kingdom Metazoa; phylum Chordata; class Amphibia; order Anura; family Ranidae; genus Glandirana; species Glandirana rugosa. The sequence goes on along the minus strand of BLSH010321871.1, from coordinate 97,380 downwards.
CATATAATACCAGCAAGAGCAGACTTCCAAGGATGACAATGCTGCTTCTACATAGACACAGTAAGGGAGCATTGCCACCCTAGTGGGGGTGTCCCTTGCTGACAGGATGAAAAGGTAAAAATTGAAAACAAAGCTTTAGTTACAATGCCAGTCCCTTAAAATACTGTACATCACAGAGGGTAAGCTGCTAATAGATTAATTAAAGTTTTAGGGGTTACATACACTTTAAGGCATAGTCTACTTTTTCAGTCAGGTTAGACATGACCCATAAACTTGCACTGAGATGAACATTTGAACATGCTCACTGTTAAACTTGTGCACTGCTAAAAAATTTGTTTGTTTTCGTTTCATTCATTTTTTGTTTTTTGTTTTTCAGTTTTTTTGGGTCATTCATAATTCATAATGAAATGATTCAAAAGTGTGTATATTCGTAAATTTGAAAATTCGTAAATTCGAAAATCCGAAAATTCTAAATAATAACTAACCAATAACAACTATTACTAACTATACAATTATAGGTATTGGAGTTTCCTTTCAAATTTGGCTGTTAGTGAACATAACGAATATGAATTTATCCAAAGTTACGAATTATTTGAAATAACGAATGCCACATCTAAACAAATGGAACGGAACAAATTAATAATAAATGATAATAATAAAACCTTTTTTATTATTATTATTATTATTATTGTTATTTATTATTATTATTATTCATTTGTTACGTTTAGAGTTGAGTGGACACATGGATGTTCGGGTTCGGCGGGTTCGGCCGAACTTCGCAAAAAAGTTTGAGTTTGGCACCGAACTTGACCCCGAACCCTGAACCCCATTGAAGTCAATGGTGACCCGAACTTTTGGGCACTAAAATGGCTGTAAAAAAAGTCCTGGAAAAGGATAGAGGCCTGCAAAAGGAAGCAAATGGGGGTAAGAGTAGGACAAGTGCCCTGCAAACAAATGTGGATAGGGAAATAACTTAAAATAATTTTTAAGTTAAAATCACATTAAAAAAAAAATGGAGGAGGTGGATGTGAAGTAGGAGGTTGAGGAGGCGGTGCCCGTGGCGGTATAGGTGGTGGAAATGACGGTGGAGGAGAAGTAGGTAGCCAACACTGTTTTTTGTTTGTTTGTTTTTTTTTTTTTTTCTAACTGGGGTAGCCCCCAAAATATTGAGACATATAAAAAAAAAAATCACTATCTGCAGACAAACCCAGAGATGTTGTAGCACGGGTTCGTTTTTCCATATAAAATGTACCATGGTTTATTTCTCCTGTTACAAATTCCAATAAAGCATTTCAAAGGCCAGGAATTTTGAAATGCTGGCATTCATGGCCAGGGATCGCAGGTGGGTAGGGGGGTATTTCCTCTTTCTCTCCAGTGTTAGGGAGATGGACAGCTGTAAGCTTCCATGGGACCATGTGGAAATGCTTGGGGATGGTGGCGGACATGGTGGCGTTGCTGTCATATCGTCTGTTTGCTGGGTGGCAGGTGACGCTGTCACTGTAGAGGTGGAGGAAGAGGCTGAGGCAGCAGCAGAAGAAGAAGCAGGAGGAGCCCGAGACCTTTCTTGGATTTTGAGGTGCTTATTCCACTGCAGCTCGTGCTTTGAATGTAGATGCCTGATCATGCAGGCTGTGCTCAGGTTTAGAACATTTATGCCTCGCTTCAGCCTCTGATTGCATAGCATGCAAACCACTTGTGTCTTGTTGTCAGCACATTGTCTGAAGAACTACCATGCCAGGGAACTCCTTTGAGCTGCCTTTTGTGTGCTAGGTCCCTGGGTGCGGTGGGTAGTAGCAGGCGTACTGTCTAGGGGACGGTCGCTCCGCTTTTGCAACCTGCTTCCTCTTTTGCTGTGCTGGTGCCTCTGTGCGACCACCACCTCTTCCTCCAAACTGCACACGCCACTCGCATTACCTTCATTCCATGTGGGGTCTAAGACCTCATCATTTATTTTATTTTATTTATTTATTTCAGGTACTTATATAGCGCCGTCAATTTACGCAGCGCTTTACATATACATTGTACATTCACATCAGTCTCTACCCTCAAGGAGCTTACAATCTAAGGTCCCTAACTCACATTCATACATATACTAGGGCCAATTTAGACAGGATCTAATTCACCTACCAGCATGTCTTTGGGGTGTGGGAGGAAACCGGAGTACCCGGAGGAAACCCACGCAGGCACAGGGAGAACATGCAAACTCCAAGCAGGTAGTGTCGTGGTCGGCATTCAAACCAGCGACCCTTTTGCTGCTAGGCGAAAGTGCTATCCACTACACCACTGTGCCGCCCATGTATCCTCCATATCATCTTTCACCCACTCTTCACCACTGCCCTCCTTGTCAGTCTGCGCACTGTGGAAAGCTGCAGCCGTTGGCACCTGTGTTTCGTCATCATCAGAGACATGCTGCGGTGGTGTTTCCATGTCCGCATCCTGAAACAGAAGTGGTTGGGCATCGGTGCACTCAATGTCTTCCACTTCTGGGGCAGGGCTATGTGGATGGCCCACGGAATGCACACCAGCAGAGTCATCAAAAAGCATAAGAGACTGCTGCATGACTTGGGGCTCAGACTGCTCAGCTGATTTACAAGGGGCTGAGGTGAAAGACAGATGGCCATGGGGTTAAGGTGCCAACTCTGAGCTTTCAGCAAGGGACCGGGTGGGAGACAATGTGAAGGAACTGGAGGCATTGTCTGCCACCCAATCTACTATCGCCTGTACTTCTTCTGGCCTCACCATTCGTTGAGCGGCATTTGGGCCTACCATATCACGTTGAAGGTTCTGTCGGCTACTCGCACCTGAGGAAGGTGTTTCACTTGTGCGTGTAGCTGGCACAGATCGACCACGTCCTCTCCTTGCAACAGGAGCTTCACCAACACCAGCAGCACCAGCAACGACCACGTCCCTTATTTGACGCTCTCCTCATTCTGAATGCAAATGTACTATTTAGCACAAATTTATATTATTTTTTAAACCAGCAATGTTGACGCACTTTTTAATTTTGTGCAAGAAATGCACAGCAAGGTGCAAATGTACTGTGTAGCACTATTTTTTATTCTTTTTTTTTAAACCAGCAATGTAGATGCACTTTTTATTTTTGTGCAAGAAATGCACCGCTGGCCACAAATGTAGTATTTCATTTTTTTTTTTTTTAAACCAGCAATGTAGACGCACTTTTTATTTTTGTGCAAGAAATGCACCGCTGGCCGCAAATGTAGTATTTAGACTATTTTTTTTTTTTTAAACCAGCAATGTAGACACACTTTTTATTTATGTGCAAGAAATGCCCCACTGGCCGCAAATGTAGTATTTAGAATATATATTTTTTTTAAACCAGCAATGTAGACGCTCTTTTTAATTTTGTGCAAGAAATGCACTTCTGGCCACAAATGTAATATTTTGCACAAAAAAAAAAAAAAAATTAATTTGTCTAACTGCAATGTAAAAGCAGTATTTAACTATGCCAAAATGTTGCTGACTAAACGAACAGAACACGATTAAAGTAGTGTCCCTGACACACAAGCAGTTGCAAGTGCACTTGCAAAAATGGTTGCAAACGCCCACCTAACAAACAGAAATATTGCTTAGGTTTTATATGAGGCACTTTGCTTAGCAAACAAAATGTACTCTAGCAAACAAAAATCTCCTCTAGCACCCACCCACCAATAAATCACTGCTTTTAACAGATTTTCTAAAGCTAATCTGTCCCTCACAGCAGCAGCAGCATCCTCTCCCTATACTAGTATGAGATAATGTGACATGCAGCACTATGTGACTCCAGCTTATATAGAGGCTGGGTCACATGATGCACTGGCCAATTGCAGCCATGCCATTAGTAGGCATGGCTGTGATAGGCTTCTAAGGGCAAACGAGTGAAACGCTTGTTGATTGGCTGCCCTGCAGCTATTCAAAAGGTGCAAAAAAATACCCAAACCCAGACTTTTTTTCAAATGTCCGGGTTCGGGACATGGACACCCTAAAGTCTGGTACGAACCTAAACTTTACAGTTTGGGTTCGCTCAACTCTAGTTACGTTCCATTCAATTCTTTACTTTGGATAAATTTGTAGTTGTTATGTTCACTAACAGCCAAATTTGAAAGAAAATTCCAGTAGCTATAATTTATTAGTTAGTGATAGTTAAGTTATTTTAGTTAGCTATTATTTCAGATTTTTGAATTTTTGGGTTTTCAATTTTCAGAATTTCTGAATTTTCGAATTCAAGAATATTCGACTATTCAAATTTACAAATAATTGGAAAAATTTGGTAAGTGGATTTGCGTTAATTCAAATACTTCTGAATTAATAAATTTGTCAAAATTCGTTAAAAAACGAATTCGGAATGAAACAAATTGCACATGCCTACTCACTGTACTGTGCTACAAAGAGGGAAGCCGACCTGCAGATGTAGTAAGGAATTATAACTGACCTCCGGTACATACAGTACACTGTACATGCAATAGAAACGTTTTTTACAACAGTAACCCTCAACAATCAAAATCTATATTGTATGAACCAGACAAAATAAGATGCAATACAGAATAAGGATCATGATCATAAAAATTGAAATAGTGATAACAACTGTTAGTGGAAAAGAACTGCTATGCTAACAAAATAGATTGTTAAACCCCTGTTAATAGCTGTATATTGGAAAAACGTAATAGTAAAGAAAACAGGCATGTTATAGGTAATCTATAATTTTTATAGATTTTTAGATAAACGTGTAAATTTGACCTTAGTGATGTGAATATTAGCATCAGTACTGTCGTTGGAAGATCCGCTCATCACCAGTGGTGGTTGGTTGTGCTCTGTGACTTTAATAGCAGGTATGGTGTTAGATTCTAGGTACACTATATGCATATCCTCTTGGCAACCTACAACCTATAAATACTGGTTCTTGCACCTTAATTTGCATGTGTGTGTCTATGATTGTGTCATTTGGCAACACAGTTAGGTATTGTCCGTGATACTTTTTTATGTGCATTAACAGTTAGTTTTAAGTACACGGGTGAGCTTGGGTTCGATCTGAACCCAGAAGTTAGCTGTATTGCTTGGCCAGTGAGCTGTGGCCAGGAGATTATACAATACAATGTGTTGTGGATGCTCTTGACATCATTGAACTAATGTGGCCACATGACACTGACATTGCCCTAATATGGCCATGTGGTCCTATGAGGTCATTAATGTCACAAGTATCTCTGACCCTTTGTTAACAGCAGCTAGGTGGAGAATCTCCCGCCACAAGCAACTCCCAGATACAAACCCAGTCCTGTTCAGGACAAGTTTTCAGGTGTCCACCCCCTTCTTTTTAGGTTTAAGCAGCACTGAAGATTGCACTGCTTGGGCCTAGAAGAAGGTAGGCCCCTGAAAGTATGTCCTGAAAAATTACCTATTAGACAGTTCTTAAAGCTGAAATCTGGCCTTTATCTGCTCTGTACTACCCCCAAGTACAACACAGTTTTTGGTAGGAGGCCTGTAGTAGGTGGTGTCTTTAGGGTCCCTTTCACAGCTCTATTCTCTGCACAGTATGTATGGCATAGCAATGATGACACTGATTGGGTGGTGTCATTGCTTGGGTGACATGGGTACTTCTTATTGACTGTCCAGTGGTGGTGTCCTTTCCAGAAGACTGCAGTGGAATGATGACTTGGCAGTGGTACAGATTGCAGTGCTGGATCACTGGCTTCCAATCATAGAAGAGGCACTAGCGAGGGACATGTGACCATGACATTGGACTATCATGACTTTGAAGAATTTTTTTCACATAGATTCCTAAATGATAAGAGCAAAATGGAAAGTAAGATGGATGAGGAAGTTACACATTTTGATCAGAGGTAGGGCTCAAATATGGTATCTGGCCTATTATAAATTACAAAAATATAGTAGAGCTTCCCCTCTAGTTGGTTCAGCTACCACTTCTGTAAGGTAATTGTCTCTATGATCAAAATCAATGTCTTTAATGAAATTAGATGGTACAATGTCCTTGTCAACATATTGATAGATAAAGTCTCAAAAACTGCCTTTCTGCCTCTCAATTTATCAAAATGACCAGTAGATCCACAGAAATAGGCAGCTGAAACTTTACTGTCCCCACCCCCCCATTGAGGTGGGAACAGGTGGGATGGGGCAAAGGGTGGGTAACACAACACTGGCTTTTTCTTAATATAGAGCTGGAGCCACATATCTAGATAGACAGAGTTATATGAAACCTACTTTGTTAAATTACTCCATGGGCCCTTAGCCCTTTTAGGCCTTTGGCTTCCACTGAAATTGCTTTCTATTCTTCTCTGTTAAAGGATACGTTCACCTTTTCACAAAAAATGAAAATATAGACTGATTTCCAAATATTCTGGCCACTCCTCAGACACATAGTTGTGAGGATACCCCATGCTGACAATGGAGCAGTCCAAGCACTGTACACAGCAATACACAGCCCCGGAGTGGGTATGTTTTATAATGCTCACAATGTCAACTGCTCGTTTGTTAGCACAGCCACGTAATCTTGCTGACCAATGAAAAGATCATCTAAGGCTGCTTCTGGTAAGGTGTCTCAGAAGAAAAAGTTTCTACTCATTGGTCAACATGGGGCACGTGATGGTGCTGACCAATGAGCATTGCCATTGTAAGCATTGTGATGGATACTCCCTCCAGGGCTGTGTGTTGCTGTGTACAGCGTACAGACTGCTGCACCAGCAGTATGAGGCATCATAGCAGCTATGTCACACAGGACCAGAGAGGTGGGTTGAATATTTGGAGTCAGTGTTGATTCCTTCATAGAGCTGCCCCAACCCCCCCTGCTGTAATTTCAGAAAATAAAAAAATAGGCCACCGGGACACGCTATCCCGGCTTTTTTTGGTAAACCTGCTGTCTTTTGACAGCAAGTTCCAAAGACCATTGATCTGCCTTTAAAGTGAATCTGTGTTCACCACTGAGGCGCACACAGATACACTGATTGGCTCTGGCCTCAGACTGGCGGACGTGCTGGTGCTTGGACTGGGAGTGTCCAGCACACACGCCTGTTTTTCCCTCTGCCCGGCCGTGTGAGAGAGAATGTCCTGAGGTATGTACTGCTGTGTACTGGCTGCAATATACCCCACCTGTGATGCTGAGCTGTATACTGTGTACTGGCTGCAATATACCCCACCTGTGATGCTGAGCTGTATACTGTGACCTGTGATGATGAGCTGTATACTGTGTCCTGTGATACTGAGATGTATACTGTGTACTGGCTGCAATATACCCCTATTTGTGATGCTGAGCTATATACTGTGTTACTGGCTGCAATATACCCTACCTGTGATGCTGAGCTGTACACTGTGTCCTGTGATGCTGAGCTGTATACTGTGTCCTGGGATGCTGAGCTGTATACTGTGTTCTGTGATGCTGGGACTGTATACTGTGTCCTGTGATACTGAGCTGTACACTGTGTCCTGTGATGCTGGGGCTGTGTACTGTGTCCTGTGATACTGAGCTGTATACTGTGTCCTGTGATGCTGGGTCTGCATACTGTGTCCTGTGATGCTGAGCTATATATTGTGTCCCGTGATGCTGAGCTGTATACTGTGATGCTGGGGCTGTATACTGTGTCCTGTGATGCCAAGCTGTATACTCCTGACACAATATGTGGAATACACGGGACGGAGTGGGTGGATTCTATAAGTGGTGGGGCTTATGAGAAGTAGGAGGGGTCAAAAAGGAAGTGCAGAGCCTGGCGCCCCCCGATCCTAAAAATTCACTAGCTGCCACTGTATGGAGTTAGGTCACCTATTTATTTTTCATAAAAAGTTGAACTCACCTTTAGGGCCAGTTCACACTGGTCCGACAGGCGCTCTGACTTTGAAAGCACAATTCACATGACATGTCAAAATCAATTGTTCCCTATGAGAGCCATCTTAACTGGTTCAACTTTTAACATAGCAAAGGAGACTTAAGGCTTGTACACAGGGTGCGACGGTCATATGAAAACGGTCGTACGACCGCTTGTTGTACAATCATCCGACCGTTAGTACGGGCAATTAGAACAGCCGAAATGCGACGGTCGTACAACGGAAGTTGGATGAACAGACTAGAAAACTTTGGTTGTACAACAAGCCGTCGTACGACTGTTGTATCGCGTGTACAGAAAAGTTGGTCCAACAAGACTGTACGTGCAAAACACGTATGCTCAGAAGTAAGGAACGCCCACAAGTGTGTGTTCGTGTAAACCTACGTTCCTAATTCACAAATTACATTCAACTGAACTTCCTCTTTATACGCTTGTAACATGTCACTACGTTCGGCTTGGTCGTACGATCGCTTAGTGCATGTCAGTACGCGAGATACAACAGCCAACATATGATTTGGGCCGTTCGGTCGTACGACCGTCGCACCGTGTGTATGAGGCTTTAGGATTTCTTTCCAGCTTTAATTGCTATCTGTATTATCTGGTGAGATTTTCCTTAACTTCCTGCCTCGGTGACACCCTGTGTTAGGCATGTCACAGGGTGATATTGGAAGCAAGGGCAAATCTCCCTGGGAAAACAGACATCTATAAAAACATATCTGGGGTTTCAACTCTTCCTTAGTTTATTCAAAACAAAACTTTTTGGCTAAAGATACATTTTAATTTTGTCTTCTTGGTTTTAGGACCATTATTTGATTCTTTGTACATTGTCCTAATTTCCTTTTTGTTTCTGTTTCTGCTCTTCATTTTTCATTTGGGGCTTTCCAGGATATCGAGCCAATATTATTCTTTTTATTTGTGAGGCTTTGCGTTTCTGCTGAGGTTGCCATTGGTTTATCACCATTCTATATATAGTGATCTTCGATTTTCTGCATACAGATTTTGTTCATAATAAATCACCCGGTGCAAAATAACCATAATTTGCTGCAGCCATTCCAGCTTGTACTGTATCTCTGCCAAAATCTCATTATTTTCTGTTATTAGCAATCTGAGATACTTAAATATGGAAGCTTCAGAACTGAGTCTTCAGGTCATTGATGCTCCTGTCTTGTTTTGTTTCTGTAGGCTGTCATATATTCATTCGTCATAATAATTACTTCCCTGCTTTCTTTTTTGGTTGTATGCAGAAGACTCCCCAAAATTTCTAATGCATTTTCTACTGATCTATTATTCCTGTATTCATGGCCAGATTCATGATTCTTACCCTATAAGCCAAGGATCTCCAAAATGTAGCCCATGGGTGGGATACGGCCCTTTCCTTACCTTTTGCATGGCCCTTAGGGAAAAATTCCTCCTACTGGCAACAATTAAAGTTGGGCTGAACACCCCCAGGTTCAGTTTGCACCATAACACCCGAACATCTAAAAAGTTCAGACCCGAACCACAAACCCTAATAAAGTCTATGGGACCAAAACTTGAAAAGTGAAAAGTCCCCATTTTTAAGGCTTATATGCAAGGTATTGGACATAAAAAGGGTATGGGGGCCCGGGTACTGCCCTGGGGGACATGTATCAATGGAAACATTTTTTTTTAAACAGATTATTTTTACAGGAGCAGTGATTTTAATGATGCTTAAAGTGAAACAATAAGAGTGAAAAATTACTTCAAATATAGTGTCTGGGGGTACCTTTAGTCTGCCTGTAAAGTGGCACATCTGTAATGTGTATAGAACCTGCTGCAGCAAAACTGACATTTATAAAGAAAAATGTTACAAAAAAAGTGACATGGGGATCCCCCTGCAAATCCATACCAGGTCCTTTGGATCTGCTATTCAATTTAATGGGAGCCCCTCACCAAATTGAAACAAAAAAAATGGTGTGGGGTCCCCTCCAGAGTCCATACAAGACCCTTATCTGAGCATGCAGCCTAGCAGGCAAGGAAAGGGGGGGGGCGAGCGAGCGTCCCCCTCCTGAACCATACCATATCACATGCGCTCAACATGGGGGGGTGCTTCGGGGCGAGGGGGGGCTCTGCCCCCTACCCCAAAGCACCTTGTCCCCATGTTGATGGGGACAAGGGCCTCCTACCAACAACCCTGGGCTGTGGTTGTGGGGGTCTGCGGGCAGGAGGCTTATCAGAACCTGGAAGCACTTTTTTACAAGGGTGCCCCCAAATCCCATCCCCTGATATGTATGAGTATTGGGTGCATAGTGACACAACCCATTAAAAAAAAGAATTAGAAAAACACACACAGTTTTTGACAATTCCTTTATTAAAAATAAAAAAAACGATGTCCCTGATGTAGATCAATCACAATGCCTGTCGCCACCATTGGACCCAAAAAAAGAAAAATAAGCTCCATCCTCGATGAAGGCTAAAACGCTTACTGCAGGCTCCGCCGTTCGACAGTTCGTATATAGGTAAGGAAAAGGGTCACTTGGCGACGTCACCTGGTGGCACCACCCCCTGTGACATCACCAACTTTGTTTTAACATTTTTGTATTGCCGGGAATGATTTTTTCCATTCAGCTATCAGCGGGGAGCCTGTTGACAGCTGATGACACATCCGTTGCTAAAGCGCAGTTCCACCCAAATATACAACTTGGTCTTAAACTAAAGACCACCCCATTCACCCTCTTTTGGATATATATTTTTTTCTTACCTTTTTGCAGCACAAAGGTGTATTTCTATCCCAACCTCGCCACGGAGAGGTACGTAATTTTACTCTTCTGGCTCGAGCCCTCCTCCTCCCCCCTCCCGCTGTCTTCTGGGACCTATGTGCGTCCCAGAAGATGACAGGGTCATTCAGAAAGTGCAGAGTGACTGGTGCATGCGTAGTAGGAAACCAACTGTGAAGCCTGAAGGCTCCACTGCTGGTTTTCCTTAGTTGCAATGGCGGCGCCTACACCCGAAACTGATGCACAGATCAGCTTCAGGGGGACAACATCGCGGGCACCATGGACAGGTAAGAGTCCCTATTAAAAGTCAGCAGCTACAGTATTTGTAGCTGCTGACTCTTAAAAAAATGTTTTTAAGGCGTAAACTCCGATTTAGTTCAATCTTGTTTTATAGAAGACGATAAACAACATACTGTTATTTAAAACACGTAGAGACGTTTTACAGATAATGCAGCTTAAGTACATATGATACATATAATTTGCCATAGTCAGCAGATAGGGTTAAGCAAGAATGCCTATATAATGTTCTAACTAGTGCGGTTTGTTTCGTTCAGAATTAAAATTCGAGCAAATTTTTGTTTTTAGGAAATTCGGATGTGTCCGAATTCCCGAATTACAAGAGTACCGAATTTAAACAAATCCGAAATAACGAAAAAAAAATTTGGAGGAAATTCATTTCATTTTCGAATCGTTTTTGAATACCTTTTAGATTCGAACACCCAGTATTGCTGTGGCCCTTCAGCCATATCCATCCATACTTGCTTTGCACTAGCATATTACTTCACAATATAGCCTTTCGCCTTGCTCTTGGGTTGACTTTGTGTCCTGCCATTGATTCTTGTGGGAGACTTTTGCGGACGCGCTGGGAGGACGCGGCAGGGCAGGCCACGTTTGGTTTTTTACCTTCCTCCATCATGTATGGAGGGCTTTTCTACCTGATGCTGATATAGTGTCTTCGGGCCATCTTTCTTGCTGGGTTCTGTTTGGTACACACCATACCCACAGCCTTACTCTGGCAGGTGTACGTTTTGTCCAAATCATTGGGAATCAAAGCTATACAGTGAATTCTTTCTCCCTGAGGAAGAAGTTTGTTACATAACCAAAAGAACTTCGAAACATGTTGGAGAGGAAGCCAAATCTTCATTACCAGGATACCTTCCTATTGAGGGTTTGCTAGCTTCCACACTGCTATCTTTGTATCCACTTGGTTTTATTTGTATGGTTGTATATGGCAATTTGTTCATTTGTCATGTGGCAATTTTAACCTTGATCTAATAAATTGTATACTTTTTTCACATTCCTTTGTATACCTTCTTACACTGTGGGAACTTTGTGCTGCGGCAAATCCCTGTGGGCCTTCCTCCTTGCAAATTCGATAATTGGGGAGGCAGCACAGTGTTCCCGACTATTTTAGTCAAGAGACATTATAGGTCCCATCCCCCCTCTTTTTTCTGTCATCCTGCAGTGTTAGAGTCTCTCCTCTCTCCCCCTCCCTCCCTGCTTGTCAGCTCCTAATATGTGAGCAATCTCCAAACCCGCCCCTCCCCTCCTGCCACTATTTCATGTTGCAGTAAAGTCAGTGAGTAGCATTACTGCCAGCCCCACTGTTAAAACAAAGGTATAATACACAGTGTTAATATTTTTTAAAAGTGATGCTGCTAACTATTTTTTTTCTGAGTATTGCTATGCGGTCACATGACCTCCAGCCGCTCTCCTCCCCCAATCTAAGGACTACAGCGGGAGGGGCTGAGCAGACAGCACAGCATTCAAGTGATCTTCTGGCTGACGTCAGAGGGGAATCTCAGCACAACGGCGCTCTGAAATAAGGTATTTACGCAGCATCATTTTAAAAAACATTGACACTGTGTATTATACCTTGTTATCACAGAGGGGCTGGCAGTAATGCTACTCACTGACATTACAAGTCAGTTTTACCGGTTTCCGACCGGCATACTACTATAAGCGGCGACAGCGTGGCACTGTCCACTGAATCGCCCCTTATAGTCATCACTTTAGTGAGCAGGGCCGCGAGCCGGGCAGACTCGATGTCTGCCGGCGACTCGTGATGAACCATGACAGAGCCAGAACGGGAAACTGGCAATGTAAACACAGCGGTTCCCCCCTCTGACAGGCGGCATGTCAGAGATCTACTGCTCCCTGTACTCGGGATCAGTTAGATCTCTGGTGCCCCTGCCAGCCCAGCCCCCATACAGTTAGAACACACCTAGGGAACACAGTTAACCCCTAGAGCGCCCCCCCCAGGTTAACCCCTTCACTGCCAAGACATTTATACAGTAATGAGTGGGTATTTACATTTCTGATCCCTGTATAAATGTCATTGGTCCCAAAAAAGTGTCAAAAATGTCTGACATGTCCGCTGCAATATCACAGTCCTGATAAAAATCGCAGATCGCTGCTATTACCAGTAAAAAAAAAAAATTTGTAAAAATGCCAGGAATTATCTCATGGCTTGTAAACGCCGCAACTTTGGGGCAAACCAATCAATAAATGCTGATTGCGATTTTTTTTTTTAACACAAATATGAAGAAGAACATAAAACGGTCAAAACTAAAAAAATTAAATTCGTTTTTTTTATATATTTTTTTGGATTTGTATTTTATTAAAAAGTAAGAAATATTGTTTTTTTTTTTGCAAAATTGTCGCTCTTTTTTTGTTTATAGTGACGATCAGAAATGACCCAGAGGTGATCAAATACACCAAAAGAAAGCTCTATTTGTGGGGAAAAAAGAAAAAAAGGGCACAAATTTTGTTTGGGTATAACGTCGCACGACCTTACAATTGTCAGTTAAAGCGACGCAGTGCAGAATCGCAAAAAGTGCTCTGGTCCTAAACTGGGAAATCCTTCCGGTCCTTAAGTGGTTAAGTGGGGGCCTTTTTGGTTCCTTTTATCCCACCTCACTATGACCTATATGGTTATCCACCTTTGTTTCAAAGACTGGAAATTCTCCTCCAACACCTTTGGGCATCTTATAATTCCTGATGATGTATGTTACAATTATCGCAAGCAAGACAGAGTTATAATAAGTATTTAAGGGCGGAATATCAGTGACTCCAGCAAGAAATGGGCCAAGTTATATATTCTAACTTTACCACACACTCTCTTTGTTCTTAGCAGTATGTCCTCCACATCACATAATATCATTACATCAAGACTTGACTCGGTGTGAATTCTAGAGGCCGTGGGCAGACGGAGATGACGGCTTCTTCGACAAAGCAGATACATAATTGTTATTATTATTATTTTCTGTCTGTATGAGCCGCTTGCCTGACATAGGTTGCTCTGGTAACCAAAGCGTAGAGCCTATCCTTACTTTAATAAACTTTTCTTCTAAAGGTTTCAGAACATTAGTTAGGTATAATGGGTCTTTGTCACATTAAAATCTCTCTTCAAAAATAACTGAAAATCCTATCATTTAAGGAGACTGGCAACTTTAAAAACAGAAGTAAGTTTAAATCAGAACTCCAGAGAAAATTCAAAATGACACTTGCTGTGGGGCTCCATCCACATTACATGGGTTAGAAGCTCCTTCTTTTTTCTAGGGTACCATTAACCCCATTTACTGCAGGTGAAATTTAACAGGCCATATCTATGCCTTGGCTGTGTTGTTCTAGGACAGGGGTCTCCAAACTTTCTAAACAAGGGGCCAGTTTACTGTACTTCAGACTTTATAGGAGCCAGACTGTGGCTAGTGGGAGTAGAAAATGTCCTGGTATCATTAGGAGTAAACAATGCCCTATTTTTAGTGGCAGGAATAATGCCCCATCATTGGTGTCAGTGGAAGGAATAATACCCCATTGTTGGTGTCAATGGCAGGAACTATGCCTCCATCGGTGGTGTCAGTGGGAGTAATAGTGCCCCATTGTTTCTGTCAATGGTGTATTATGCCCCCATTGTTGGTGTCAATATGAGTAATAGTGTCACAAGAGCCACATTTTGGCAACCACTGTTTTAGGACATGTTGAAAATGAATAGAAAAATGGGATTTTTATGGTGCCAACACAATGGGACTCAAATAGGTTAAAATACACAAAATTTTATTTCGTCATACAAATATAAAAAAGAGAAATCAAATATAAAATCCATCACATGTGGTAGTATACATTACAACACTACCACTGGGATACAGTTGATTGAAATGATCCGAATTGAATCACATTGCCTGTATGTTCGACATGTTTCGCAATTCTTTGCTTCATGAGGAACTTTTTATAGGCGTGCATAAATTCTAAATGGATAACAGATACTTTTTTTTTTTTTTTTTTTTATAATTGTAATTTTTATTAAGTTTTCACAGATATACAGAAGAGTATACAATATGCCAGCAAAGAATATTGGGACAAAATTGAAAAGACAAAAATTGGGCAAAACTCCTTATAGAAAAAGATAGAAATAAACATTGGCATGGAAGACTGCTATTTGAGGTAGTCATGGATATTCATGAAAAAGATAAGGCAGCTATATAAAGTTCAGGTTTACTACGACGGGGAGCTTCGTCTGTTTTTGGAGGGGAATCCACAGGGTACTCATTTAGCTCTACCCGAATGACTGACTGATGAACTATGTGGACCATGACGACCTCAAAGGATCTAGAACAGTATTTAGAAATATAACATCAACATGAAGGAGAAAACGCCTTATAGAAAAAGATAGAAATAAACATTGGCATGGAAGACTGCTATTTGAGGTAGTCATGGATATTCATGGAAAAGATAAGGCAACTATATAAATTTCAGGTTTACCACAGCGGGGAGCTTCGTCTGTTTTGGAGGGGAATCCACAGGGTACTCATTTAGCTCTACCCGAATGACTGAATGATGAACTATGTGGACCATGACGACCTCAAAGGATCTAGAACAGTGTTTAGAAATATAAAATCAACATGAAGGAGAACCAGGGAAGGGGGGGGGGTACACCATGGAACGTAGCCTCTGTACGGAAATACAGCAAAATTATCTCAAGTATAGATGTTTTCAGAAGAGTTAATCTGAAATGTCAGGCGAGACCTTGGGGTTATGGCTAGAGATATCCCATAATTCCCAGGTCTTCGTAAAAGACGTCATGGTATCGTGTAATGTGGCCGTCAGATATTCCATTCTACGGATATGGGCAACATTTTGTATGAGTTGAAATTGAGAGGGAGGAGTGGAAGATAGCCAACTTTTGGGGATCGTCCTTTTGGCTGCTAAAAGAATATAGGTCATCAGTTTTTTGGAATGTTTGGGAATACCTTGCATGGGTAGACCTAGTAAAAAGGTTACCGGTTCTAAGGGGATAGGTACATTAAGTACATCCTGCAAGAGGGTCTGAACTGATGTCCAGAATGGGCGTATTCTTGGGCATTCCCAGAAAATATGATAATGAGTTCCTATCGATTTGTGACATCTCCAACATGTACGGGAGGAAGAAGGATCGAATTTGTGGAGAATTTCAGGGGTCCTATACCAAAATAGGAGAATTTTGTAGGCTGTCTCTTTCTGATCTACACACCTGGACGATTTAGATATAGAGTCCCATATGATCTTCCACTGAGGAAGAGATATGGGCGTCTGTGTAATCGAGGCCCATTTTTGCATATAGGTGTGAGAGGTTATCGACAGTGGAGGAGTGTCTTGCAGAATTTGGTATATGAAGGAGATAAGCTTAGATTGGTGAGGACCTTGAGCACATAACAACTCAAATGCCGTGGGTAACTCTAAGGATAAGGTTGGGGATTTGGAACTAAAAAAATGTTTAATTTGTAGGTAATAATAGAAAAGGTTGTGCGGGAGTTTGAGTTTGTTGTGAAGCTCCTCAAAAGAGATAAACTTTCTAGTCACTGGGTGTACCAAATCTCGGAGCTGGAAGATGCCCGCCTGAGACCACCTGCGCACTCTTTCATAGAATAAACTGTCAGATATATCTGGGTTGAATAATATATTGAGAAGAGGGGGGCAAGGGGATACTAAGGGGAACTGTCTCCGACATTTCTGCCAGATGGTCAGGGTGAATAACATGGGACCTAAACACAGACCCTTCAATTCTAAGATTGATGATTGTAAGTCAGACCATAATAAAGAACACAAATGTACTGGTTGGGTGACACTGTGTTCGATTTCCGACCATCTACTGGACGCGAATCTTGCTGTCCAAGAGATGGTCGCCTTCAAGTGAGAGGCTAGAAAATATTTAACAATGTCTGGGGCCCCTAGACCCCCGCGGGAGCGTGGGGCAAAGACCACTGAGCTTGCTATCCTATGTGCTCTGCCTTGCCATATGAATCGCAGGAAGATCCGCTGGATGTGTTTAAGCTGAGTCATGGTAACATTTACTGGTAAGGTTTCAAATAAATATAGCAGTTTGGGTAATATAGACATCTTAAGAACAGACACCCTTCCCAAAAGAGACAGAGGGTAATCCTCCCATGTACGTAGCAGACGGGTGATTTCGGAGATTAGTGGGGGGAAATTTACTTGATAAAGGGTGTGATATGTAGTGGTTAAGTGGATACCCAAATACTTAAGAGATGAAGAACGCCAATTATATAGGAAGTTGGATTGTAATGTGGTTAGCAGGGGGTCTGGGATGTGGATAGGAAGAGCTTCAGTTTTGTCCGTATTTATCTTATAGCCCGACAGGAAACCAAATTTGTCAAGTACAGAATGAAGGTTTGGGAGGGAAATGTGTGGCTTTGTTAGGGTTAGAAGTATATCATCAGCATACAGCGACAATTTGTACTCCCTTTGTCTGAGAGAAACTCCGCCGATATCAGGGTGTGCCCTGATAGTTTCGGCCAGAGGTTCTAGACATAGGATAAAGAGAATTGGAGAGAGAGGACACCCCTGTCTGGTACCGTTGCTTAGTGAGAAGGAGGGAGATAAGAATGAAGACAGTTGCACTTGGGAGGTAGGGCAGGAATATAGTGCTCTAAGAGCCTAAGAGCCGCAAGAAATGGGCCTGTGAATCCAAATCTGGATAGGGTCGCAAACATATATGGCCAGCTGAGTCTATCAAAGGCTTTTTGGGCGTCTAAGCCCAGGACAAGAGAGGGACGAGATGTTTTATCTAATAGATCAATAAGATCAATGGTGCGCCTAGTATTGTCTCCTGCATGTCTATAGGGCACAAACCCAACCTGATCATTATGGATAAGCTTGGGGAGGACCTGTGTAAGTCTATTCGCTAGGATTTTTGTAAATATTTTATAGTCTGCGTTGAGTAAGGCTATAGGTCTGTAGTTGTCAGGGATGGATGGAGATTTGCATGGTTTCGGCAGGACGATGATGTGAGCGTGAAGGAATTGGGGCTGAGGGACAGTACCTTTCATTAAAGATTCATATAAGTTTAATAGGTGAGGGCTTATGACGGGTAGAAAAGTTTTATAATAAATATATGATAATCCATCCGGGCCAGGAGACTTCAGGGTGGGAAGGGCCTTCACTACATCAGCCAGCTCTTCTGGAGAGATATGGGCGTTGATCTGAGAGATCTGGGCCGGGGGCAGTTTTGGTAAATTTAAGGATGCGAAAAAGGCGTCAAATTTGTCTTGGGAAAAAAGATACCTAGGGTCTTTGTTTAGACAGTTATACAGCTTCTGATAGAATTCTCCAAAGACCCCAGTCATCCTTTGTGGGCAATGTGTGGGGGTTCCGTTAGGCTGCATAAGGAGATCCGGGAAGGAGTTGAATGGGCGAGGTTTGAGTTTGTTAACTAGCATTCTATGGTTTGTTTGATAATTCATAGAATTTCTGCTTGTTCCAAAGCAAAGCCTTGGAACATTTGTTCAAATCAAGGGACTTTAAACGATTGCGTAAAGATGTAACCGTGCGAAGCCTCGACACCGTGGGAGAGTCTAGTAATTTACCCTCGGCGGTACGTAGCTGCGAAATGAGGGAGGTTCTTTGTAAGTTTGTGTTCTTTTTAAGCCGGGAACCCGCCGAAATACACAGGCCCCTAAAGTAAGCTTTATGTGACTCCCAGAGCGTCGAGGCCCCTGACACGGAATGTTCGTTTATTTGGAAAAACTCTTGCAGGTCCCGAGATAGTTGTTCTTTAATGGCGGTGTTGTGGAGCAGGGTGTCATTTAGACGCCAGTGGCAAGACTTAGTGAAAGAGGAGAGTAAGGTGATCTCCAATTGGACAGAGGAGTGATCTGACCAGGTAATGGGGTTTATATCTACCGAGATTGTGGACCTTAATAGAGGAGTGGACACAAAGATGTGATCCAATCTTGAATACATCTTGTGAGGGGGAGAGTAGAAGGTAAATTGTTTATGTGTAGGGTGTTTTATTCTCCATATATCTAGTAGGTTGTAGGAACGCATAATTTTTCGAAATGCCTTGGATTGCTTATCTATTTTGGAAGAGGGAGTGGATGGGAACAAAGTGCGTCTGTCTCTTTTGGGGGACATAGTCAGATTAAAATCACCACCAAAGATCATAAAGGGTTGAGCATATTTACCTAGTTTACCAAACACGTCCTCTAGAAATTTGATCTGGCCCGAATTAGGGGCATATACATTAATTAGTGAGAATGAGCATGAGAGATAGTCACAGTCCAGAAAGATGAATCTACCGTGAGGGTCTATTTGAGAGGATTTAATCCGAATGGGACAGGAGCGTTTGATAAGAATTGCAACCCCTGCTTTCCTGGTGCGGTCCGATGCTATAAAAGAGGTTGGGAATTGTTTGGAGGCAAATTTGAAGGATCCCCCAGCTCTAAAATGGGTTTCCTGGACCATGACTATGTCCGCCGCGGAGGACCTGAATTCCTTCAGTGCTAGCCAACGTTTCCGGATGGAATTCAGGCCCTTTACATTATAAGTAAGAACCCGTAAGGCCATATTGGTAAGATAAGGATATAACATATCTGATACAGAAGCTAGACAAACGATCAGTAGATAAACATCCATGGTGTAACTTAGGGGGTGGGGTGTAGAAAGGAAAGTTTACAGAACCAGATGGTAGATTACCAAGGGGGTCTGCAAAGTACTTGGCACAAAACAGGAACATAAAAACCAATAGGTCTACCTTTGACCAAATAAGCAACATGAAAAAACAAAAAACATTAGTGCCTGAGGGGGTGAGACCCCTCAGGAGTCCAAGGCCGTGGCCAAGGAACCAAAGGGGGAGCATGGTGGGCTCCATGAACTGCAGGGTGTGACCCTGCCGCCTCCACACATGAATGAATGGGCAAACAGAAAAACATTGAATAGTCAGCTTTTGTTTGGGACAGCCCAAGGGGGCAAAGGAACCTTGTCAACATAAACAAAACGTGAAGGGCGTGATCGAAAAAGAGAAATCCAAACACATGAGCTCCAGCTTCCTTCAAGTCGGGTGTCTGGGTGAAAAGATACGTTGAGGTGGGGAGAAGGCCTTTTGTGGCTTTTGCCGTGAAGGGGTCCAGATCCTCCCAGGAGCTGAAAGGGGTCTTGGGGTAATGGGTATTGGAGCCATGTCAACCTCTGGGAGGGGTGGTAGGCCTAGGTTTTTAATGAAACTTTCACTTTCCTGCAAATCTCGTATAGAGAATTGGGTACCGTCTCGAGAAGCAGAGAGCCGAAAGGGGAAACCCCACTGGTAGGGGACTTGATGATTTTGGAGGTGCAAGGTAATTGGGCGGAAGCTTCTTTGTTTCGCAAGAGTAATAGGAGATAGATCGCTGAAGATTTGGATCTTTGCCCCCTTGAAGTCTAATCTAGATTTGTTGCGGGTAGCCATGACGAGGGCTTCCTTGCTGTCATAGTAGTGAAAGCGAACAATAATGTCTCTGGGATTAGCGCCTAGAGGAGGTTTCGGGGCTAAGGACCTATGGGCCCGGTTGAGGCACCAGTCTATATCTGGAATGTCAGGAGCTAAAGTGTTAAAGAGGCTCAACAGGCAGGAGCGAATCTCTCGGTCTCCAACGGTTTCTGGCACTCCCCTGATTCGTAGGTTTTGGCGTCTCTCTCTGTTTTCTAGATCTTCTTGTTGAGATTGTAGCATGGAAACTGAGTGTTTAAGAGATGCATTGTCTTCCTCTAGGGCATGTACGTATTGAAGAAGATCGTCAAATTTGGATTCAAGGGTGTCTGTGCGTTCCCCCAGGTGTGTTATTTCACCTCTCAGTTCTTGAGCAAGTTTCCCGACTTCCTGTGTGATGTTTCGTGTGAGGTTCTGTAGTAAGGATTGCAGCTTGAGATCGAGAACTTCAACAGTGACAGGAGGTGAGAGGGCGACATTTGTGAGGGGGGGATTGTTGAGAAAACCCCCCTAACGCCCCAGATGGAGCTAAAGGATCCGAGGAACATACTTGCATGTTTAGGGCTGGGGAGTCGGGTCTGAGAAGATAGTTGTCTAGGGTCTGGGAAGACTGTGGCACATTGGTTGATGGGAGGGTTGCTTTTTTTGGCCTTATTTTCACCATGGGCTGTCCAAATGGGATGACAAGCGGAGAATGGGGGCTCCCGGAAATAGAGAAGGTTGAAGTTAGCTATGCGGGAGCCTTAAGGAGGCGGCAGAGACAAAAGTGATAGTTCACATGGTTGACGTATGCAGGGTCTATACACGGGACTTTACCCCCCTAGCATGCAAATGGGTGAAGGTAGTGAAAGCAGTTTCCCAGGGGGGAGTTAAGTCTGTGAGTTTGTCCCGGGGTGCCTTGGTAAAAAGTCACTGAGATGTTAGACTTGACGGGGGGGGGGATGTGTTGAAGGTTTGAAACGTCTTTTCTGGAAGCAACAGCTGCAAGCTTGGGGGTGTATGGAGTAGAAAGATGGCCGCCGTTACTAGGCCTCAGTGGGTCTAGGCCAGTAAAGTCTCAAAAAACTGGGTCTCTGGGGACCCCTCCACTTTGTCCGGGGGGAGAGTGAGAGAAGATGGATCTACAGAAAGACCTATGGGGTCTGTATGATGGATTCTGGAGCTGAGCACCGCGATCGGGTGTAGCAAGATGGCGGCGACCTAGGCCTCAGGTGAAGCCGCGGTCTAAATTTAATGCAAGCGCCGGGCGTGTGGAGTTCCTCACCTCCGCCTAGTTTGTGGGGTCCTCCTGGGTCCCTGAGGGAGGGTAACTTGGGTGTTGAGTTTTAGCTCCCCGTGTGCTCCAAGCCCTGGGGCTTCCCAAGATGGCGGCCGCACTAGGCCTCGGTTAGTTCTGATCTAATGATCAGGGCTGATATGCCACTAAATCAACAGCTTGGGGCCTCAGCAGTGTTGTTGGTGGCGTTATATGTCCCCTAAGGCTGTGGATGAGCTGGAGTGGGGACCGCTGCGGACACCGCCCGAGTAGGCCGCAGAAGCCGCGGGCTCGATTTGGGGCCCAGCGGCGCCCACGGTCCACGATTTTCCGGTGCGAGGGCTCTAGGGCATCAGGGAGGTGTGAGTGGGGTGTTAGGTGTCTCACCCAGCCGCGGATCTCGTAGATTCCCTCGGATTCGTCTCCAAATTGCAGGAGCTCGCTGCAAACACGTCCTTCCTGGCTCGTTGCCGGCCACGCCCCTATAACAAATACATTTTAATAAAACATTGCCAACAAAATACAAAATACATAATATAATAATAAAATAATATAATAAAATAATAAAATAATATTATTCCTGCATTCCTGCAATAATTAATAATACATTCCTGCATTGTAAGTGAGCACACTAAAGTTGGGTACACACAGATCAAAAATCGTCCGCTTCAGCAGGGACAGGTGGAATTGCAATCCCTGTGTAGCCCTCCTGGTTCGACAGAAGCCAATTATTAGATCAGCTTCTGTTGAACGGTCCTGTTGAAGAACTTCCTTTGATTAGCAGCTTGCAGCTAATCAGTGGTAGCACTGATCAGTGTGTGGGAGTGGCCAACTTACCCAGCACCCACAGGGGTACCTCTCCTCCCGTATACATGCTCACAATTGCCAAGGTCCAGACGGGGTCACTACATACCTTCCTCATTGTATGTTGCAATTATGAAGGACAATGCAAAGACCATGCCCTCTCCACCAATCCAGCATGACTCTGCCATCTCACTCCCAGTGACAGTGTGGAGTCCTGCCCTGCACCTGGCATGGACCTCATGTGTGCACTTACTTAAATCCATCTACTCTCCTACCATGCAGCCAGGTAAATGAGGTCCCAGATGCTTTGTGGGAACCAACCACTAGGGAGGGAGACAGGCTACCTACCCCTTTGCTACCGGAGGACCCGTCACCTACGCCAAGTTACATATTACATACTTTGTTGACTGGTTGCTATACATTCCCACTAGTCTATGGTTAACCGTGGCAACTACTCTCCAACTCTGATTCTTCTGCCACATTAACACTTCGTAGTGGCTTTTCTCCTATACCCTGTGAATGTCTTACAGGTCCTGTTCTCTGATACGCCATGTTCCACCATGCACCCATTTGAATAACTTCAGGCAAGGCTTTGAACAGTTCACAATCTTTTACTGCACACTTCTGCAATATTTACAGATCACAATGCACACTTGGTTCTCCACAATAACTACGCTGTGGCTGCCCAGGCAAACCTGTATTGATGTAAGTCCAAGATGGGCAGAGTCCATTAGTGGAGAATCCCTTTAGGGTGGAAGATGGCTGATGCTCCGGGTTACATCTTTTCTGGTGATCCAAACCTTCCTGCTTTCCATGCAGTCCCGCTGACAGCTTGGTGGCCCTCTGAGCCTAGCGTTCACACTATTTATACATAAACCAGGGTGGAGGGCACAACCGAAAAAGTCTGGGAAACCAACTGACCCAAAGCTTAACCCTTCCCTTGTCTTGGCAACTTACTCTCGCTTACTAACAGCACACTTAGTAGGATTTTTGGATTCATTGGTTATGTTATGATTCTGATAGATCCACATCTATCCAACCCAAATACAATAAGTAGGAATCATCTCATTTCACTTTTATACCTGTATTTATTTCATTTCTATTTCGTATGTAGTGCATTTTTTATAATAATAAAAAAAAATGTTCCTGCAAAATAAAAACAAACTTAATTTGGATCATTCTTTATGTCGTTATCGTTATGGATGCTTCAAACATTAACAAAAGGCCCAAACGATGGCTTCATGTCACCAGACTGAAACAAATGAATACAGATGAATTCATTGTTTTGTTATAATTAATTTTGGATTCGTTGAAATTCATTACTATTGTGATTT
Source organism: Glandirana rugosa (assembly GCA_018402905.1). Taxonomy (NCBI): domain Eukaryota; kingdom Metazoa; phylum Chordata; class Amphibia; order Anura; family Ranidae; genus Glandirana; species Glandirana rugosa. The sequence goes on along the minus strand of BLSH010321871.1, from coordinate 73,687 downwards.
GGAGATTTGGATATTCAGACACATCCCAATCTCAGAATAACAAAAATTTGTCCGAATTTTGTCTGAATTTTGCTTCATAATCATAACAAAATAAATCGCTCATGTCTACCACTCTGACTTTTTCAAACAGATTTGCCCCACTTTATACACATTTCTGTCTCGTTTTCTTGATCGATCAACTTAGCATCCCCATACATGGTTCAAACAGTTTATGGCTGGCTTAATCACTTGCTGACCACCTCGCGTAGATAAATGGTGACAAAGTGGCTACGCTGCACAAATCGCCATCTCGTGCCCGCCACTCTCGTGCTTGCCGCAAGCTGTGTGAGTGCAGCCAGGGGTCAGGCGGATTCGATGCTGGCCGATGACCCGCCGATGACCCGCGATTGCCTAATACAGGGGCAGAACGAGGAACCACCAATGTAAACATGGCAGTTTCCCGTTCTGTCCAGGGACATGACAGTGATCCACTGATCCCTGTAATCGGGATCAGTGAGATCTGTCATGCCCCTGGCAGCCCAGCCACCACACAGTTAGAACACAATGAACACATTTAACCCCTTTATTCCCCCCTACAGCTTAACCCCTTCCCTGCCAATGATATTTATACAGTAATCAGTGGCTATTTTAAGATCTGATCGCTGTATAAATGTCATTGATTCCAAAAAAGTGTCAAAAGTGTTCAATCTGTCCGCCACAATATCGCAGTCTTGATAAAAATCACAGATCGCCTCCATTACCAGTAAAATAATAATAATAATAATAAAAACGCCATAAATCAATTATCATAGTTTGTAGACTCGATAACTTTTGCGCAAACCAATCAATAAACGCTTTTTGCGATTTTATTTACCAAAAATATGTAGAAGAATACATTTTGGCCTAAACTGATTAATAAATTAGTTTTTTTTTATATGAGAGGTGATCAAATACCACCAAAAAAAAGCTCTATTTGTGGGATCAAAAGGACGTCAATTATGTTTGGGTACAACGTCGCACGACTGCGCAATTGTCAGATAAATCGATGCAGTGCCGAGTCGCAAAAAGTGCTCTGTTTAGTAAGGAGGTAAATCCTTCCGGGGCTGAAGTGGTTAAAGTCACAGAAACATGACAATAGATAAAAGAATTTCCGAAATATCATCAGAACAAAAGAGAAGCACAGTGAGCGTCCAAAAACAAGTATAAAAGGAAGCATGATACAGAGATTATAAATATCAAATGTTGGGGAGTGATGCCTCATGATGACAATTTAACATGGATCCAAAAGGATCAGCGTTATAAAAATGTTTTTTTTTTTTTTTTTTTACTGTCAATCAGATTTTATTTTAGTTTTTATTGTTATAAACACATACACATATACAAAAAAATAGACAGAGCATACCTTAAAGCAGTGTTTTTCAACGCCAGTCCTCAAGGCACACCAACAGGTCATGTTTTCAGGATTTCCATGAGTTTGCACAGGTGATTTGATCAGTTTCACTGCCTTAGTAACTACCACAGCTGTTTCATCTGAGGGAAATCCTGAAAACATGACCTGTTGGTGTGCCTTGAGGACTGGAGTTGAAAAACACTGCCTTAAAGAAGCACAACAAAGCAAAAAAAAAAAAAATCACAAAATACTCAAAAAAAATAACACAAATAAAAATTACAGTGATCACCAAACATCAGACAATGCAAGTTGAACTTTCTTTAATAACCTGTAGTTATGACTAGAGAGGCATGTAACCTAAGTCTGAATCAGACCTTTTAGATCAGTGGTTCTCAACTCCGGTCCTCGGGACCCACCAACAGGCCAGATTTTAAGTATTACCTTGGGGAGATGCAGACTAGAATACTGCAATCAATGAGCAGCAAATGATATCACCTGTGATGTATTTCAGTTATCCTGCAAACCTGGCCTGTTAGTGGGTCCCGAGGACCGGAGTTGAGAACCACTGTTTTAGATGGATTTCTAAGAAAATATGTCTCTCATAGGAATTACTCTTACTGATATTAAAGTGGTTGTAAAGGCAGAAGGGTTTTTTTTTTATCTTAATTCATTCTATGCATTAAGCTAAAAAGCCTTCTATGTGCATCAGCCCCCCTAATACTTATCTGAGGTCCATCTAGATCCGGCAATATTGCATGAGAGCCTAGGACTTCCCTTCTCGTTGGCTGAGACAGCAGCTTGGCTCCATTGGCTCCCTCTCCTTTCAATCAAAGTCAGTTAGCCAATAAGGAGAGAAAGGGGGGGGGTCTGAGCCACAGCTTCATGTCTGAATGGGCACACGGAGCAGCAGCTCGGCTCGGTTGACCCCCCCCCCCCCCCCCATAGCAAGTGTTGTTTGGAAATCCAAGTATCCCGTTTAGTAGAAAATGGAGACATTTAATTGTGTAGGGTGTAGAAAATGATTTCCATTAGCGCATTAACAGTATCAATTCTATCAATCATGGAAGAGAAGGGGATAACCAAAGATTTCCAGTGCAGCATTATAGAGTTAAAGTTAAGGTTTAACAAGTTAATCACTTCTAAATGATGCAGACCCTGTAACTTTTCTTATTAGAACACCGAAAGTGCACCAGGTAATTATAATGAACCAGATTCCCCCTTTCAGAATCAGTCTGCAACGAATATGGTGACACAAACAGCTATTTCTTCAGAACGAGGAAAGAATCTGCAACAAAGTTGGCTACAATGTTTGCAATGTACATTGAACACCCAGAGGGGTTTTTTTTTTTTTTCGAACAAAAGTGGAGACACCGTTTAAATGGAATGTGTTTGATTTTTAGCCATAGCTATATACTTAGGACATTCCACGACAATCTATTTACAAATTCAAAAATTCAGCGGCCATCTTTTTGCTCATCATTATACAGTTTACTATAAATGCCTTTTCTTGTTTTCTTTTTTAATTGTAAGGACAGAACACACAGTGGGGAGACGCCGGCAATACTCAGAGGCTCTGAAAACAAGAAAATATATTGTTGATGGGATGAATAATTCATACTTTATCTGATTGAGGAAAGATTTTGGTTTTGGGAAAAGCAAACTTAAATTCCCACCTCTCTAGAAAGCAACGCAATGCATTTTCCACCCTTGAAAGGAACCGTTCTGAACAGATTTAATGCAGTGTATCATACAAATAAATGACAGCTATGTGTAATTATTCACTAATTGCCATTGCAGCACACAACAGTTTCTTTCAACAATTTATTGTACAATTACCGTGTGATCTGCAGGCATTAATAACCTTCTAATCAGTACATAATGTGCAATTAAAATGAAAGCCGTGGAAATCTGAGCTAGTCACCGGAGAGTCAGCTTCGCCGCGCAAGTTCACAGGCTGGAGTTTTTTCATTTCCTGACAGGCGCTTTTGAGCCTCTGCGTGAAAAGTATTTGTGAGATATTTTTTAAAATCATAATCGACATCTACAAAAGAAGAAAAATGTATTCAGAAACATGAAAAACAAAAGTCGAAGCGGTGGGATCAGTTGATTTCTACCACGGAAAACAACATAAACATATACAAACAAAAAACAATACTCGAAGTGTAGAGAATCATCAATCAAAAAATGGTGCTGTGATTTAACCTGATTATAGGTTTTCACCCATAGCAACAAAGAATTCCATAAAATAAAGTCCACCAAAGTTGTGCAAAACAAAGTGCTGAGATCTTAAATATCAATCACAGACCACCTCATATGCACTGCTGATCCCTCGCTCCAGTAGGTATAAACTTATCAAATCGCGATGCCGCCTACTCTCATGGTTGGTATAAAACACAGCCATTCGGGTATGGAATATTAACAATGTCATGGATCTGCACTAGCAATCCAGTTCCTGTCTGTTTGCTTACCTCTCTGCTCTGTGTTTCAGCTTAGGGACCGAGCCCTCACACCTGAATGATTAACCACTTGCCGACCGCCTGCCGCAGTTTCATCGCGGCAAAGTGGTTCGTTATCACCGCAATAACGAGTGTTGTGAGCTAAAACTGGCAACCCGCCAGACTTTTAAGAAAGTTTAGTTTGTTTAGTTTGCAAAAGGTGTGTGTGCCTTGGGCAGCGCGTATCCTCTGGTTATAAGATCTGGTATCTATATGCGAGCTGCTGTTGTAGCCCAAAGACTGGGAAAATGAAATAGTGTATGTGACGTCACAGGAAGTGACGAAACGCGTCAGGTGACCACACGGTGAGAGAGAGGCCACGCCTACCAGTCTTGCTAGCAGGAAGTGTCAGCACTGAACGCAGCACTACTGGAACTGAGCAGTCACACGCACCGGAGAGAGAGTGGCACACCAGTGGACTGCGCAAAGCAGTGAAGGACACTGCAGTGTATGTGATAAAGTAAAAGGGTCAGAAACCCGATGTTGTCGTCGAGCGTATATCTATGGTCTAGAATATTGGTCTCCTATGCGCGACGGGTTCCGTGTGTGTGGAAAACGTTTGATTTGTTTGATTTGAAAGAATTTTCAGACCGCCCAACGGTCAAAATCGAGTGTTGTGAGCAATAACGCCACTATTGCTTGGTGAAACGGCGCTACTTTGACGCCGTCCGCCAGCCGTTCACCAATTAGTAAG
>BLSH010321871.1:35944-55452 GCA_018402905.1 Glandirana rugosa | reverse complement strand
CCTTCCCATTTTTTTATTTGATTTTAATTTATTTTCCCTATCCCCATTTATTTGTAGGGCACTTGCCCTAGTTTGAAGATGATTTTAGAACAGTTATATGGCTTCTACCGTTAATTAATACTTTTCAGACACAGTTTGAAGATGAACCACATTCATCTCCATTTTTGCATTTTTTATGTTTTTATTTTTTTAAAAATATTTAAAGTTATTTCCCTGTCCCCATTTTTTTTTAGGGCGCTTGCCCTACCCTTACCCCCATTTTACTTCCTTTTGCAGCCCTCTGGGGCTTTCCAGGACTTTGCTACAGCCATTTTTGTGCCTAAAAGTTCGGGTCCCCATTGATTTCAATGGGGTTCGTTGTCCGTGCGATCGTTCGGGTTCCGTCCGGACCCGGACCCGGACTTTGTCCCGAAGTTCGGACGGACCAGCAGAACCCGAACTTCCAGGTGTTCGCTCAACTCTATTAGCAACCTCTTTCTCCCACACCTGGAAATGATGCCTATACACGTTTATGTTGCTTGTAAATTTTCTTTCATGATCTTCCTGCAGGGTCATTCCATGTTGTTCTTTACCACTCCAGATGACCCGCTTTGCTTTTCCACAGGGGTGCCTCTACTAGTACGAATCTAGCCTCTCAGCGGTCTCTAGCTCTATGCTAACCTCTCAATCTCCTACATACAAGTCTAATGACCAGGCTACCTGCCATATTCGGACTTAGCTGGGCAACCTTACCAACTATTACCACGGGGACCCTGCACTTGGGAGCCGTGCACGTAGTAGTCACAACATCTGGAAAAAAGTGGAGTCACAAGCATTTCTTTATGTTGTTTATGACATTTATAAGTTATTGTTCTTTTATGTTCTCCCCCTTAGGCTGCTTCAATACCCTTACTCAGTACATGACCACCCGCAGCTCGCTCCCACAGACCACAACTTTTCAGCATACCGTATGCTCACCTACACAAGTTATATTAAATACCTCCACCGCCTACTCCTACTATTTGCCATCGTTACATACCACGCTCCCATAGGTATCACATGAAAATAGTGACCTGGGATGTTAAGGGGTTGGGGACCCCTAATAAATGAACAAAGATCCTACGCCACCTCCAACGTCTCAAAACGGATATTGCCTTAATACAGGATGCCCATTTATCCTCACAAAACTTCTTTAGGATGAAAAAAATGTGGGTGGGAACAGTTCTAGGATCAGAAGGCACCAGCCGCAAGGCGGGTGTACTTATATTAATTCATAAAAACTTCCAAGGCCGAGTCCTTTCCTTGGACACAGACTTCCAAGGGTGTATGGCCACAGTACATCTGCTTTGGGGACAGAGAGAATTAAGAAAACATATATGCTCCAAACAACCCAGGGAAAAATGTATTTTCTGATTTAACTCTACATTTACTGAAACACCCAAGCTCCCCACACATAGTGGGTGGGGATTTCATTTCCGTCATGAGCGAAACTGAAGACATATCCCAGCTTAGACACCCACGCCCCAAAGCACACCTTTCCGCCCGCCACACTTTTCTATCCGAAACCATGGCCTCTCTCAATCTCACGGATGTGTGGAAACTACACCATCCGGCAGGTAGAGCGTTCGCTTTTTATTCCCCTCCACACAAGATCTTTACAAGGCTGGACTATCTTTTTAGCTCAGATCACCTCATCTCACAGATAAGGGAGACAGAAATTAAGGAATTGGTTATATCAGACCATGCACCAGTCACTCTAGTCCTCACAGACCCTAACCCACACACAAAGTGTCATCTCTGGCGCTTCCCAGGCTATATCACACATAACAAGGATTTCCGATCCACCCTCAGGAAAGCGTGGGATGACTATGCTCTCACGAATACAGAACATCAGAACAACCCTGCCCTCTTTTGGGAGACGGGAAAGGTTGTCCTCAGAGGACAAATTATGGCTTACGCCACTTCATACAAAAGACACACCTTAAGTAAATACAAAGAAGCTAGCCTCAGGATGAAAAATGCACAAGAAGTACTAAGCATATCAGATACCCAGCCTCGAAGGGAGGAATGGCATGAAGCCAAATGCTCTTTTGATCTCTGGGCACACTCTTTAGAAGCTGTGCATCAAGCCCAGGTAGACACCACCCTGTTCAAATTTGGAAAAAAAGCAGGCAAACTACTTTCCAGGTTATGTAAAGGGCAGCACAAACCCACTCGCATTACTGCCCTGAGAGACTCCCAGGGAAAAATATACATCCAACCTAAGGGGGTTGCACAGGTGATGTACAACTTCTACTCCTCTTTATATGCCCAAGATCCCATGGACCCTGACATTGCCCAGCAGTTCTTAGGCTCCATAACATTACCAGCAGTATCCCCTGACCAACTGACAACTTTGAATGCTCCCACATCCCAGGCTGAGGTAAATCAGGTCATAAAACACCTCCCCCCGGCTAAAGCCCCTGGCCCAGACGGTTACACGGGAGAGTTTTACAAACTCATGCTGGACGTAGTCGGCTCTCCACTCCTTAACGTCTACAATGACATCTGGTCTGGTGGACCGTATATGAAATCAAGCGACCAAGCCATTATCAAACTCTTAGAAAAAAAAGGGAAAGACCCACTAGACCCAGGATCATATAGGCCCATATCCCTTCTTAATTTAGATTCCAAAATCCTGTCAAAAATCGTGGCGAACAGACTAGCAGAGATCATACCCACCTTAATCCACCCAGCCCAATCAGGCTTTGTTAAAGGCAGAATGGCATCCCTCAACATACGAAAGGTGTAAAAAATGGGGAAGTGGTGGTACATATAGACAAAGATAACCGGCACTTCCAAATGAATACAAATAACTGATAAATGGGAAAATCCCAAATAAATAAATTATCCCCCTGGACTTTAAAGGCGGATCAGGTAGTCAAAGTATTTCCAAAAGAAAAGAGAGAAAAAGAAATAAAGTAAAAAGATATAATTTTATTCATACAAAAAAGTATTGATGGATAAAAAGCGAAACAAGCAAACAAAGCAATACATGTTTCATCAATTTGCAGAAATGCACATGAATATAGTTTGAAATTACAAAATGTAGGATGTAAAATATAAAATACAGAGTACCACAAATTAGTCAGCACAAAGACAGTTGGACTCGATGCATTTGGGATATGTACACTGGAGTGACCACTGTGGCAGGGTCCAAGGGCAAAATCACAAACGTCCCAACATGTTTCGGTTATTCCTTCTTCAGGGGATAAAGAGGCATCAAGTGCAACAAAGGTAAACTGTCTGTAGAAGATCAAGTCGTAAATAAGACAATGTATGGTATAAAGGTATTGTAGAGACAAATTAATAAAATAAACTAGGTAAATAAGCGTTCATTGAAGGAAAGCATAACGCACTTACATATATGCTGGCGGCACCCAACAACCAAGCAAATGTCAACCCGTAAAGATCTGGACATGGAAAATCCAGACAAACGCAGGGGGTGCGTGCAACCCGAGGGGGGGGGGGACACAAAAGGGTATTGTGCGACCACAAGGGGCCCAAAGAGGCCATGCCAGCTCACCCACACAGGAGGTGTGGATTATACTAAAAAGAAAAAAAGAAAAAGATGTAGGGATATGTATGTAAGGTATGAAATAAATACCATAGTTAGAAGATGTGTAAAGGTGGTAGGATACCTTAGAGCCATATAGTGCCTAATTGAAAAAGTAGTAATTGAAAGTAGTGATTAAAACAAATTTGATAAACAGAATTGTATAAAAATACTGGGGATCAAGTATCGCCTAAGGAGGCGAATTAGTATGTTAAACAAAACTTGATTGTGTCAGTGGTAAGTGTAAAAACATACCATCCACATGCAGATTTTCAAGGGGTTAACGGCACTGAGGCATAGATCAAGGAAAAAGGTATACTAATCCTGTTGTTGCATTACCTGGTCCATGCGGTCGATATGAGTACGGGCTGCATAAGAGCGGCTAAGTACTGACCTGGCTATAAATGGACGTGAGTGTCTACGGCAGCCAATCTGGAGAGACACTAACAGGTGCGGGCCGTTAGCAGAGAGTGGGCAATTAAGTCCGCACAAACGAACGCCTTGGGTCCCTCCGGATCGAGCGGCGCGCGGTGTGACCCCGCCGGGTGGCGGGATGACGTCACGCGTCGGACCTCCACCGGCGGGTGTGTCCGAGCGGACGGGAACCCGCTCTGACAAAAAGCGCGCTCCGACAGGGAGCAACCAAAGCGGCCAATGGGCCGAAAAGGCAAGCTCCAGTGGAGCCTACCCGCCGGGTGGCGCACAAATGCCCCCAGATCGGGGAACACATGCGACCCCCGGCGGTGAATGATGGAATTGGGCATGTAGGTTGGTAATGCTGGGAGTATGGGTGCAAATCAGCATGTAAACAATAAATATAGAGGAAGAATGGAGCGGAGGAGAGGAAAAATAGGCTGAATGAAGGGAAGGGGAAAGGGAAAACAAAAATGGAAGGTAATAAAAACGTATGAGTGTTTATAAAGTGAGTTCACACGCCCCCGATGTGAAGCCCGGGAGGAAGGGTTTGAAACTGCAGATCTCATTGAGTCCAGGGGGAGATGTGGCCTGGAGGGTATGGATCCACCACAGTTCACGCTGGAGGAGCTGTTTATTAAAATCACCCCCGCGTGAGCCGTAGTGGATCCGGTCCAAAGCTAGAAAATAAACTTTGGGAAGAAGGGTAGGATGAACTGAGACAGTGTGTCGACCTAAAGGAGTGTCAGGGTCACGTTTGGTTATAGACAAGGTATGTTGGTATATCCTCTTCCAAAATTCATTTTTGGTTTTACCAACATAGTAGCTTCCACATTTACAGGAAAGGAGGTAAACAATGCCGGGAGTTTTGCAATTCACAAAATGTTTAGGGCGAAAAACTTGTCGGTTGGGCAGTATGATTTTGGTACGTCTGTCCATATATTGGCAATAGTGGAACCCCCCACAGGAGAAAGTGCCATGACGTATACATGGGTCTCTCCTGTGGGTGCTGATTTCACTAGAAACCAGTCTGTCGCCGACCGAAGGGGCCCTGCGGTAGGCCACGGCTGTACATCGGGGACAAATGGAGATAATTGAGAGTTAATGGTGAGGAGATGCCAGTATTTGCCCTTTTGCACACACCCTGTTAGAAGAAGAGTGTGATAAGGGTTAATTGCATGTGGGTGTGGTTCCCTCTGAGTTGCTGAGAAGCAGCTCTATTTAAACTTCCTGTTTCCTGTAGCAAGTGTTGTTCGATCTATAACGTTACCGTGACCTGTATCTGCTCTGAAGTGACTTCCTGCATCTGTGACCCCGGCTATCTTTGGACTTTGTTTGCTTTCTGCCTGCCCTGACCTCCAGCTTGTCTACGACCCCTCTCCTGCCTGATCCCGTGTACTTCCGCTGCCCGCACGTTGCCGACCCTGCCTGCATCCCGACCATCCGCCTGTCTCATCCTTCTGTACCGCTTTGCCAGCACGTTGCCGACCCAGACTGTACCACTACGCTTCTGCCAAGCATGAGCTTCAGCGGACCTGCACCCACCACCAGCGACCACGTCCAGCCCTCGTGCTCCCCTGTGCTCCCGAGCTCCCTGTCTACACTATCAGGGGTTCGCGAACCAGGGCCGTAAGAGAGGTTGTCCCCTGCATAAGTCAGACTCGACCACCAGGTACGTGACACACCCCCTGCGTTTGTCTGGATTTTCCTTGTCCAGATCTTTACGGGCTGACATTTGCTTGGTTGTTGGGTGCCACCAGCATATATGTAAGTGCGTTATGCTTTCCTTCAATGAACACTTATTTATCTAGTTTATTTTATCAATTTGCCTCTACAATACGTTTATACCATACATTGTCTTATTTATGACTTGATTTTCTACAGACAGTTTACCTTTGTTGCACTTGATGCCTCTTTATCCCCTGAAGAAGGAATAACCAAAACATGTTGGGACGTTTGTGATATTGCTCTTGGACCCTGCCATCTACAGTGGTCACTCCAGTGTACATATCCCAAATGCATCGAGTCCAACTGTCTTTGTGCTGACTAATTTGTGGTACTCTGTATTTTATATTTTACATCCTACATTTTGTAATTTCAAACTATATTCATGTGCATTTCTGCACTCACTGTGTTCGGGCAGGGCCAGGGAGCGGGTGCGGCGGCTTCGATTGCCGCCAGCTACCCGTGATGGCCCCCCCGAGCGGAGGAACGGAGGTCCGTGTATGTAAACACGGACCTCCATTCTGTGTGAGGGGGAAGGGCAGTGATCACAGCCTTCCTGTATACGAAGGCTGTGACCACTTCCCTTCCCCCGCCAGGGCAGTCCCCCTACAGTTAGAACACGCCCAGGGAACATAGTTAACCCTTAGTGCGCCCCCTGCAGGTTAACCCCTTCACTGCCAATGGCATTTACACAGTAATCAGTGTATTTTTATAGCACTGATCGCTGTATAAATGCCAATGGTCCCAAAAAAGTGTCAAAATAGTCCGACATGTCTGCCCCAATATCACAGTACCGCTAAAAATCGCAGATCGCCGCCATTACTAGTAAAAAAACAAACAAAAAAAAACCCAAAAATGAATTCTCATCATCCGTAAACGCGACCACTTTTGCGCAAACCAATCAATAAATGCCGATTGCAATTTTTTTTATCGCAAATATGAGGAAGAATATAAATCGGCCAAAAACGGTGAAAAAAAATGTTTTTTTATATTTTTTTTTGGATTTGTATTTTAGCAAAAAGTAAGAAATTTGGGTTTTTTTGCAAAATTGTCGCTCTTCTTTTGTTTATAGCGGCGATCAGAAATGACACAGAGGGGATCAAATACCACCAAAAGAAAGCTCTATTAGTGGGAAAAAAAGGACGCAAATTTCGTTTGGGTACAACGTCGCACAACCACGCAATTTTCAGTTAAAGCGACGCAGTGCCGAATCGCAAAAAGGGCTCCGGTCCTAAAGCAGGAAATCCTTCCGGGGCTGAAGTGGTCCAGCGGGATAATTTATTTATTTGGGATTTTCCCATTTATCAGTTATTTGTTAACATACGAAAGGTGATGATGGCAATGGATTATGCCACTAAAAACATCTCTAAAGACATTACCATCGTCACCCTAGACGCAGAGAAGGCATTTGATAATGTCAATTTTGATTGGCTGTTCCTGGTCCTCACCAAATTTAACTTCTCAGGACCTTTCACGCATCTCATCAATCAAATGTACGCTTCCCCGTCAGCCTGCCTCGTAGTAGCAGACACCCTGAGTGATGAATTCCATCTCCACAAAGGAACCAGACAAGGCTGCCCTTTGTCTCCCCTCCTCTTCAATCTGGCCCTTGAACCCCTATCCAGACACCTCCTATTTAAAGCTCCCCTACATGGTATTCCGATAGGAAACCAAGAACTCAGAATGGCTCTATTTGCCAATGATGTGCTCATCTTCACAACACGTCCACAGGAAGATGCCAACACCATCAAGGAAGTCTTCGACACATTTAAAAAATGCTCAGGTCTGAGGATAAATTATAATAAGAGTGAATTTCTCCTCCTAGGCACTCAAAAATTAAAACCGACATGGACCAAATCCCTTCCCTTCTCCCAAGCAACATCACACATCACATATTTAGGGATAAAAATTGGGAAGCCCCCCTCCTCCATCTATCAACTGAACTTTCCACCACTGCTGGACAGAATAGCAAGGGAACTAGAGGGTTGGATGAACTTGCCGCTCTCGCTCATGGGGAGATGCCACCTTTATAAAATGCCGAGTTTCGCCAGACTATTATACCCCCTGCAAACAATCCCAATGCTATTGAAGCATAAAGATGTACAACGCCTTAACCACTCAGTGAATACATTTATCTGGGGCAGCAAGAAACCAAAAATAGCCTTAAAGAAACTACATCTCCCCAGGGGCGAGGTTGGTGCAATTGTCCCGAATGCTAGGTTGTATAATTTAGCTTGTCTATTGCGTGTGGGAATGGACTGGATTACTCAGAGTTCTCGCTATTCCAACTATCTACTAGAATCCCATATGGTTACGCCTTTTTCCCTGTCTGCTCTCCTTCATTGCAATTGGAACTCCTTGATGCCGGACTACAAATTGAGTATCCTACTGCGGGATACTATCATTGCTTGGAGGGAAACTTGCAAACTACTCAAGCTTCCACTCTATTTCTCCAAACACCTCCCAATAAGAAGACACCCAGACTTCCCCCCTGGCCTGCTCTATGAAGCTTTCAGGTTATGGGAACAGAAGGGTCTCACTACCTTTGCTTCTTTGTGCTAACCATCAACAGGAAAACCACTACCCTTCCATCATTTAGCAACTGTCTTTTCTTTACCACCATCACATATCTACTACCATTCTCAATGCCTAAGTTACATCATAACAGCCTGTAACAAAGGACAAAAACATGCTAATTCTGTGCTGGTTGACATACTGATCAGTAATGGTTCATACAAAATCTCTGACATTTACAGATCTCTGGGGCTGGCCTCCCCTATCGCCCAATCTAAGATCACTTCAACTGCCTGGTCAAAGCACTTCAAAGTAGATAATCTGCCAGACTGATTGCACGCAGAATTATTCTAAAGAATTGGGTGGGTCCCACCAAACCTATGCTGGACCAGATCAAAAAAAAAACTACTGCAGCTCCTCTACAGAGAGAGACTCACACAAGACCTTTCCCACCCCACAGTCAATAAAAGCTATTTTAACAAATGGGATCCTTTCATATCCAAAACCCTATCCACACAAGAAGCGGAATCCCTCAAAAAGCCGCCCTATCAGTACTATGATGGCCTACGCAGAACATCTGACACCGTGGACGAACTGCAAAATGTATGGGGGCACACTCTCCACGTCAGATATTTCAAAATGTGCCCGAATACAGGACAGGCCAGGTGGATTTGGTTTATTCCAATGGTATTCTGAGTATTATTACTACACTACGTGGTCAATGTTATATTACATTATATGGTGTATGTTGTGGTTGGTCCATTCAACCCTCGCTGGAGTGGCGTACCCTCCCCCCAATCAAGGGGTAGAGAATACACCACCCTATAGTACTCTATACTATAGTTCCCAATGCACTATGGTCAAATGCAGCCTCCACCCCCCCCCCCTTTGGTCTATCCCTTCTCCCGGTTTTCTTCCATACCCTCCTCCCAAGTTACAAGGTTTCTTTCTTAACAGATATACCCAACAATGACAGACCCGACATTCATATACTTTGCTTTCCTCAGGTCGAAAAGTATCATTGGACTATATGGTCCTTTCAAGTTTTTCTCTTCTGTCAAGTTTTGATACTTAGTGAATGGTCATTGGCAAATTGTTGTACTATTCTGCGAAAAATTAATAACGTCTTTATAAAAAAAAAAAAAAAAGCAGAGGAGAAGAGATATTGTCATTGTGTGTGTTAACCACTTCAGCCCCGGAAGGACCAGAGCACTTTTTGCAATTCAGCACTGCGTAACTTTAACTAACAATTGACCGGTCATGCGACGTTCTACCCAAACAAAATTGACGTCCTTTTTTTCCCACGAATAGATATTTCTTTTGGTGGTATTTGATCACCTCTGCGGTTTTTATTTTTTGCTCTATAAACAAAGTGTGACAATTTTGAAAAAAAAAAACAATATTTTTTACTTTTTGCTATAAAACATATCCAAAAAAAAAATGTAAAAAAACAAATCTATTCATCAGTTTAGGCCAAAATGCATTCTACATATTTTTGGTAAATAAAATCGCAAAAAGCGTATATTGATTGGTTTGCGCAAAAGTTATAGTGTCTACAAACTATGAGAATTGATTTATGGCGTTTTTATTATTTTATTTTTATCACTGGTAATGCCGGTGATCAGTGATTTTTATCGGGACTGCGATATTGCGGTTGACAGTTGGGATACTTTTGACACTGACATTTATATAGTGATCAGAGCTAAAAATAGCCGCAGACTACTGTATAAATGCCACTGGCAGGGAAGAGGATAACACTAAGAGGGCGATCAAGGGGTTAAATGTGTTCCCTCACTGTGCTCTAACTGTGTGGAGGCTGGGCTGGCAGGGACATGACAGATCTAACTGTTCCCGATTACAGGGATCAGTAGATCATAGGCACGGCCCCTGTTGGAACAGAAACCCGCTGTGTTTACATTGGCAGTTCCCCATTCTGCCTCTGCATTAGGCAATTGCGACTCGCTGGTGGACATCGAGTCCGCCCGACCCGCGGCCACACTCACACAACGTGAGGCGGGCACGAGAGTGCGCAATCACGTGCACGCCCGCAACTGCGGCTGCGTGAATCGCAGTATATGTATGGCGATTCGCGCAGGGCTGCCAGTTGGGAAGTGGTTAATGGATTCAATAAACAAATCACTTTCTGAACTACAAATTGTTATTATGAATATATATATAAACATAAATAGTGAATTATCCAAAAACGAATCGATTCGTTATAATGAATATCTATACTTTACAGAAATAACAAATTATCCTTATAATACTCCTTACCCCAACCTGTCTGAGTATCTCCTACTCTGCTAGCTTTTAGATGATCCCTGAAAACCCTCCTCTTCAGAGAAGCTTATTCTACCCACACCTAAAAAATGTATTTTCATTTTCTTCATCAGTTCATCCCCCACAGTTATTACCTTTTGTTTCACTTGACCCTCCCTTCTAGATTGTAAGCTCTAACGAGCAGGGCCCTCCGATGCCTCCTGTATTGTATTGTAACTGTACTGTGTACCCTCATATTGTAAAGCGCTGCGCAAACTGTTGGCGCTATATAAATCCTGTATAATAATAATAATAATTATCCGAAAACGAATTAACGTAACATAACAAGTATAACAGAATGAAATTATTTATTTTACGAATGAAAACAAAACAAATGAAACAAAACGTTATATTGTGCCCAAGTCTATTGTGTGATTGATATTTATCTCAATTGGAGAAGATCTCAACACTTTATTTTGCACAACTTTGGAGGACTTTATTTTATGGACTTAATTTATGGACTTTTTTGTTACTATAGGTGAAAACCTATAATGAGGTTAAATCACAGCACCACTTTTGGAATGATAATTCTCTACACTTTGAGTATTGTTGTTTGTATATTTGTATGGTGGCAGCAGTGAGAGACAAAATATACGCAGCAAAATGAATTAATTACACGTTGTTTGCTTTGTAGATAGAAAAAAATTGTTGTTTTTATTGGATTGTCTTATTTGATCCTCCACAGCACTGAGACTATTTTGCACATATACAAAAAATAGTTTGTGCACATATTATACAGTACTATGCAAAAGTTTTAGGCAGATGTGAAGCAATGCTGTAAAGTAAAGCCTCGTACACACGGTGCGACGGTCGTGCGAAAACGGTCATACAACAGCTTGTTGTACGATCATCCGACCATTAGTACACGCAATTGGAACAGCCGACGTGCGACAGTCGTACAACAGAATTTGGCTGAGCAGACTAGAAAACTTTTGTTGTACAACAAGGCGTTGTACGACTGTTGTAGCGTGTGTACAGAGAAGTTGGGTCAACAAGTTGTACGTGCAAAACACTCATGCTCATAAGTCAGAAACGCCCGGAAATGTCAGTTCTGGGAAACCTACGTTCCTAATTCACAAATTACATTCAACTGAACTTTCTCTTTATACTCTCGTAACACGTCACTACATTCAGCTTGTTCATACGATCGCTTAGCACACATCAGTACGCGAGACACAAGAGCCAACATACGAATTTGGACACCCGGTCAAACGACCGTCACACCGCGTGTACGAGGCTTTAGAATGCTTTCAAAAATATATATTTTTTTATTTTTATCAATTTACAAAATGCAAAGCGAGCAAACAAAAGATATAAATCAAATCAATATTTGCTGTGACTACCGTTTGGCTTCAAACCAGCATTGATTCTTACATTTGCACTCTTTGTACGCTTGCACATAGTCAGGGATTTTGTAGGATTAAGCCTCATACACACGCTGCGATTGTCATACAACCGCACGTTCAATTTTTCCCAAAATCAGCTGTCCGTGAATTTGTCTAGCGTACTGACGTTAGTAAAATTATCGTTCAACAAAGGTGAACATAACGACGTGCTACGAGCGTATAAAGAGGAGGTTCCGTTTTTGTGCATCACCCTTTGGGCCCCTTCCGCTAACTTTGTGTTTACACGATCGAACACTTATGGCTCGTTCCTGGGTTCTGAACATGCGTGTTTTGCACTTTCAACTTTTGTTTGTCCAACTTCTTTACAAACAAGCCGAAAATTGGACGTGGCCTTGTCGGCAAACCAAAATTTTGTAGTTGGCTCATCTATCTTTTGTTGGACAATAAATAAAAACTGGCTGTCGAATGGAGCATACTAACAGTAAGATTATCGGATGACAGGCTGTCATATGAAAATTTTCAGCTGATAATTGGACCGTGTGTACGGGCCTTTAGAGTCAGGTGTATGATTATACCAAGCAGGCGCTAATGATCAGCAATTTAATATGTAGGTTAACTGAAACAGCTGTGTAGGAGACTTACAACTGGGTGAGGAACAGCCAAACTCTGCTACTAAGGTGAAGTTTTGGAAGTGGGTTCATGTCACAGGTCATACACCATGGCAAGACTGAGCACAGCAACAAAATACAAGGTAGTTATATTGCAACAGCAGTCTCTCCCAGGTAAAAATTTCAAAGCAGACCAGGGTTACAAGATGTAATGTTCAAGCTCTTTTGAAGAAGCACAAAGAAATGGGCAACATTGAAGACCGTAGAGGCAGTGGTTGGCCAAGAAACCTTAATGCAGCAGATGAAAGACATATCATGCTTACTTCTCTTCAACATCGGAAGATTTCCAGCAGTGCCGTCAACACAGAACTGGTGGAAGTCAGTGGTACACCCATCTACTGTCCAGAGAAGTCTGGCCAGAAGTGGTCTTCATGGAAGAATTGGAGCCAAAAAGTCATTCCTTCAACATGGAAACAAGGCTAAGTGACTTAACTATGCCTATTGCTACAGCAAAATATTTCACATGTGGACTCATCAGTACAGAGCACCTGCTGCCATTTTACTGCACCCCACTTCCTATGTTTTCATAGGAATGGATTTTAGTCAAAACATTATTGCAAGTAACCTTATTCTGAGGACAAACCAGAGAATGTTGTTATAGGAAGTTTCTAGTGTTTGTATATTTTGGTATATAGGTTGTAGGTGTGCCCACAGGGGAAGGAAACACACAGAGACTGGTTGATTTAGTAAGGTATATTAATTGTATGATGTGGAAAGAGAACAGGGAACTATGCAGACACGGCTACACCAGACGTGAACACTTACAGTGAGCCAGGCAGAGATCACATTGCACAATGGAGACATCCAACATCATTCAGCAGTGGAGGTGGCTAGAAGGCAGACCAAAAATCGGTCCTACCACAGGAAGAGTTTGTGCTACCCTGACTGATCCTAGTCAGCTGGAGATCTGTCCCTAACCTATCCACTACGCTGAATGTGAGCCAACCCAAAGGGAACAGTGCTTTTTATAAGCACTGCCCACTTCAAAGATGCCCCCCAGGTCTACAAGAGCAGGAGTGTCCAATTGGACAGCTGCTTCCCAAAGAGACCTATGAAGGCTTCAGAGGGACTGAGTTCCCCCTTGTCCTCCACTGTCTCTGCATGGCAGCCGGTGAATAGCGCCACCCTTGTAGGGAGGCTGCACTGCCCCTGCCTACAAGGTAGTAAAAACATTTGAATTATAAATTGTGCGATACATTTATTTGTAAGTAACATAATCTTTATAGGTTTTTGAACTCGTTTAGCACTTTTAACTCTGATTTCTTACAAGAGTAAGTAAGCCTACAGTTTATTATAACACTGAACATTTAAATTTGTGAAGAAGCCTAATTGAGACTGGTCCTCTTTAAAATACATTTACTGCGCTTGTATACAAACACGGCAACAGGATTTGTACATCAGTAATCTCATTGTTAATTCATCATAAGAAGTGCTCTTCATTGTCTGATGGAATAATTGCTAAGAGTATGTTGTTTAAGAACTTCAGTTCAATTACCAAAGTACCAAATTTACATTTAAATGTGATGATATTCTATTATGCTCTTGTCTCCCATTTTTCTTTATGATAAAAACTACGGTCATGTAATAGTTTCTGATTATTTAAATTTATACGGGCATATTAAAAAAAAAAGAAATAGGTATTTCTATACAAGGCCACTGTATTTGTGTGTTGCAGTGTGTGTTTTAAAATGAAAAGTCCTTCACTTTTATAATAATAAATTCTACATACAAGCTCAGGATTTTTGTAAAACTTTAAGATAAGCTACCAAAATAAGCACACCTAATTTAAACATATCATGGAGATCCTAAATTTATTGAGCTGTGTGCATTTAACATACACTACACGGCCAAGTATGTGGACACCCTTTCAAATGCTCCGGTGTTTCCAGTGAAGGGTACTGTTAATACTATAGAATTACAAGTGATTTTTAGACAATTGGGTGCTTCCAACCTTGACAACAGATTGAGGAAGATAATTTTCTGTTTCTGAATGATTGAGATCCTGTGCACAAAGCCAACCCCTTAGCCAGTTCCCGACCGCCGTATGCAGAATGATGGCCGGGAAGTGGCTTAGTTATCCTGACTGGACTTCATATGACGTCCTCAGGATAACAAGCCGCCGCGCGCCCGATTGGTGGTGTGGGAGGTCAGTCTGACCCCCCGCAATACCGATCTCGGTAAAGTGCTTCCATCCGAAGCACTTTACCATGTGATCAGCCATGACCAATCAAACGGCTTTCCTGTGCTCGGGTCTGCAGACCTGAGTAGTGGAGTAGTGGAGAGCCGATTGGCTGCTCTCCTGACAGGGAGGGTTTGTGCTGATGATTTATCAGGACAGCCCCCCCCCCTCGGATCGCCACACTAGACCACCAGGGAGCCTGCCCAGGGACCAACAGCAATGTCCCCACCCAGGACCCCCAGGGAGTCGACCAGGGACCACCAGGGAGCCGATCTGCCCAAAATGAATGGCACTTAGTGCCACCTTCAGATGCCACCCTAGACCACCAGGGAATGGGCCCCTTTCTTTACATATGCCCACCAGTGCCCCTATCAGTGTGTACCAGTGACCCTATCAGTGCATACCAGTGCCACATATCAGTGCCCAACAGTGCCACCTACTAGTGCCCACCTATCAGTGCCCACCAGTGCCACCTATCAGTGCCCAGTGCGCCTATGAGTGCCAATCAGTGCCGTCTATGAGTGCCCATCAGTGCCGCTTATCAGTGTCCATCAGTGCTGCATATCAGTGCCCGTCAGTGTTTCATATCAGTGTCCGTCAGTGCTGCTCATCAGTGCCGCCTAACAGTGCTCATCATTGCTGCATATAAGTGCCTCATCATCAGTGCCCGTCAGTGTAGCCTCATCAGTGCCCATCAGTGATGGAGAAAACTTACTTCTTATTTACAAAGTTTTGTGACAGAAATAGAGAATTTTTTTTTTTTTCAAAATTTTCGGTATTTTTTTGTTTATAGCGCAAAAAATAAAAACCGCAGAGGTGATCAAATACCACCAAAAGAAAGCTCTATTTGTGGGAACAAAATGATAAAAACTTTGTTTAGGTACAGCGTCGCACGACCGTGCAATTCTCATTCAAAACGCAACAGCACTGAAAGCTGAAAATTGGTCTGGTAGGAAAGTGTTCTAAGTGCATAGTATTGAAGTGGTTAAAGAGATGGTTTGACCAGTTGTCTGTAATAAAACTCCAGAGGTCTATAGAGAGCCTTGGCATCAACCTTACTGAATGCCTTTGGGATGAATTGGAATTGCAATTGTGAACCAGGTTTTCTCATTCAACATCGGTACCTGACTAATGTTTTTTTTAACAGACTGATTACATTCAAAATCTTTGGCTTAAAAATCTTGTGGAAAATCATCTTAGAAGGGTTGTTACAGCCTAAAATGTGAGGTAATTCCATGACCTATGTGTCACGCACCTGATGGTGGAGTCTGTCTTGTGCAGGAAGCAACCACTCTTACATCCCTGGTTTGGGAACCCCTGATAGAGCAGACAGAGGGTTCCAGAGCACAGAGGGGCATGAGGGCTGGACTGGAACACTGGTGGCAAGATAGGTCCGTCAGAGGCTCGTGCAGGTGTAGAGTAGTGAGGCAGGCTGAAGTCGGCAACTGGCTGGCAAGCGGTACAGAAGGATCAGGCAAAAGGGTCGTCAGGTGCAAGCAGGGTCGTTAACGAGCAGGCAGCGAGGTACAAAGGGATCAGGCAGAAGAATAGTCGTGGGCAAGCTGGGGGTCGGTGCAGGCGGAAGTCAATCAAAGGTCAAACAAGCCAGGTCTCAGGAACAGGTCAGGATACAGATTCAAGGAATAGGTAGCTCTCTGGATACACTCCGACGCTGTAGAACGGACAGCACTTGCTGACAGGAGCAGGAAGTTCAAATAGAGCTGCCCGGCACCGCCCCCTCCGGGAGTGTGAGGAAACAACAACAAACTGCAAACAAGGTCTCAGGACAGTCTTCTTCTAACACTATGTCTATGATATTTGAATGGGATGTCCAACAAGCTCATACAGGTGTGATTACAATTAGGTGTCCACAAACCTTTGGCCATATAGTGTTACACCATAGCTCCCAACTGTCCCTGATTTCGAGAGACTGTCCCTGATTTGGAACAAAGTCCTCCTGTCCCTCTTTCCTCCTCATTTGGCCCTCATTTTGATCTGATCTCTATAATTGTATATAAAATGCACTTTTTATCTTTCAAAAAGTGTTTCCCAGTGCTAAACCTTTCATCCAATTTCTAAATTGCTACATTTGTTCATTTCAAAAGCCAGTATAAAGTAATAGTAGTGGTAAAAAAAAAGCACTTGTGGGTTTAACTATCCTTTTTTTGCATAATTTTCCTTTAATGGGGCATTGCAGGGGGTGTGTCCTATGCCTACATGCTTTTGCTAATAGGTGTCCCTTGTTCCCATCTCAAAAAGTTGGGAATAAATGTATGATCACAATGCTAGAGTGTCTTCAGTTAAAATAGTGTAGCCTAGTATGTAGCTCCTTTAACTTACCTGTAGAACATTTGGACTACTATCTTTGGGCTCTTTACCAGTTGGCTGTAAAAAAACTTTAGAGGCCTACACAGAGCCCTGGCCTCAACCCTACTGATCACCTTTGGGATGAATTGGAATGGCAGTTGCGAGCAATATCTTCTCATCCAACATCAGTATCTGACCTCAATAATATTCTTTTGACAGATTGGTCACATTCAAAATCTTTGACTTGAAAATCTTGTGGAAAGCCTTCTCAGAAGGATTGTGAGAGCTGAAAATGTGTAGTAACACCATGGCCTACATCTATAGTTTTGAAATGGGATGTCCAACAAGCTCATACAGGAGTGATTAGAATTAGGTGTCCACAAATATTTGGCCATATAGCGTTACAAAGTTAGAGTGTTTTCAGTTATTATAGCATAGTCTAGTTTGTGGCTCCTTTAAAGCTGAATTCCAAGAATTCAGCCACTTTGTAAAAAGTGAAGACACACTATGAGTTAAGTCCAAGGAGCTGCAAGGGTTCTCCTGGGCTTATCTCTATTATTTATATCTGACAGGTTTATTCTGCTCTTTCAGAAAACACACTCTAGACACTTGGGGCTGTGAGAGAGGAGAAAAGCACACAGAACTACTATGCCCACTCTTCCGCTCTGTTGTCCATTCAGTCTTTGTATTTTGTGAATGTTTTCACATAATACAAAGGCTTCTGTAAATGGGTAGGAGGAGGGGAGGGGAGGGCGGGCATAGCAGTTCTAGCTATTTTCCTGTTCAAGGTGTAGAGCTCCGAAGAATCAGCATCAGGCTCCTGGAACTACAGCAAAAGCTGTCTTCTGGGAGTACTATAAAGCGGTCATATATAAATAATAAAGCTAAGCCCAGGATGTGTCATGCACCTTGCTGGATTTAACTCATAGTGCACTGTTATTTTTTACAGGGGAGCTGAATTTTTGGAATGCAGCTTTAAATTACCTGTAGAACATATGGACTATTATCTTTGGGCTCTCTTCCATGCTAATATAGTACAGCCAAACGCTAGGATGGAGTGGATTGCAACAGACAGGACATTGACCACACTCACTGCATATTAATGAGTTTTTATAGGATACAAAATAATAATAGCAGGTGGCTAACTGCTTTCACTCAACCTCTAAATTTCTGCATTTGTTATTAAGAAAAGCTGGTATAAAGGAAAAGTTGTGTTGAAGTCTATTTAACCAGTAATTATTGGCATATTAGTTTTTCATGGTACTGTACTTATAATTGGGGATGTGGCCTTTGCCTACATCATCTGTGCTACATTGTGTCCCTTCTTTCCATCTCAAATAGTTGGGAGGTGTGCACATTACTCCCTCAATGTTTTGAAGAGCGAACTCCACTAAAGTGATTTGGTAACTGGTCGCGGGCCACAATACAATGAAATGGTTCAGAATTTCATTTTTTTTATTTTCATGGAGATTTTAAACAACAATCAGCATTATCCTTTTCCTTGGGGCCAATCCCCATTGGATGTTTACCCACTATTACATCTTTTGGGCGTAGTGCACTTTCCGAAAACCACGCTCCTTGATCCTGCGATAAGTGGTTTGCCAACCTGGGCATATGCTTCCTTGGTTTGAGGTCACAGGCCCCATCAGAGGACTCACATGTGACGACTGCTATATGAGGAGCATTGTGCCCCTATAAAATATAGTCTAGCTCTAGTGTAAATTATTAGAACCCCTCAGATGACAGTAAACAGCATGGAAGTCACATTCAGCAGGCTGGAGTTAAAAGTTCACAGTTCTTTATCCATTCATAAGGCCTAGCAGATCATCACACGGTAGGATGACCACATGTCCCAGATTGCTCAGGACAGTCCCGCAATTAGCAGGTCCCGGAACAATACAGTGTCCCAGAATGAACTGACAGAGCGAGCAAACCCCATCATAGCAACGGCGCTCGCTCTGCCTCCAGCTCCACCTAAGACTCCGGCCACTGGTTGCTAGAGCCACAACCAATGACGTCACAGCCGCAACTCTGCCCAGCATGCAAAGTGTAGGAGGATTTAATTTTTTCCTCCTCGCTCCTCCATGCCTAATGCTCTCCACCATGCTGGACAAGGCTGTCAGCAAGGGCAGCACCAAAGACACTAATCCACCTGTGCAGCAGTCTGGGTCACTATGATCTCCATCCCGCCTGTCTCCCTGCCTCTATCAGTAGAGTGGACCGAAGCCACCTCCCCTTCTTGGCTGTTTACATGTACACAAGAGCCATAGGAGGGACACCACTGTGCATTTCCCACATACATATATGTATGTAGATGGACAGAGGAGGGGGACAGGGACAGTGACCAGGAAAAAGTTAAAAAGCACCCCCAGCACATTTCTGACCCCCCACTTCTCTACTAGCACAAGTGGAGGGGGGGTCCGTACTGAGGTGGGTTTGTACTTAGTGGGGGGGGGGGGTCT
>BLSH010321838.1:6166-17929 GCA_018402905.1 Glandirana rugosa | reverse complement strand
GTAGGTGACGAGACTGTGGCAGGTTACGAGATGACTGTGGTAGGTGACGAGATGACTGCGGTAGGTGACGGGATGACTGTGGTAGTTGACTGTGGTAGGAGACGGGATGACTGTGGCAGGAGACGGGATGACTGTGGCGGGTGACGGAATGGTGTCAGTAGAGCATTGGACGGTGTCAGAGCAGTGGATGGTGTCAGTAGGGCAATGGACGTTGTCAGTAGGGCAGTGGATGGTGTCAGTAAGGCAGTGGACAGTGTCAGTAGGGCAGAGGACGGTGTCAGTAGGGCACAGGACGGTGTCAGTTGATGGTGTCAGTAGGGCAGTGGATGGTGTCAGTAGAGCAGTGGACGGTGTCAGTAGGGCAGAGGACGGTGTCAGTAGAACAGTGGATGGTGTCAGTAGAGCAGTGGATGGTGTCAGTAAAGCGGTGGATGGCTACAGTAGAGCGGCGGATGGCATCAGAAGGGCAGCGGATGGTGTCATTAGGGCAGTGGATGGTGTCAGTAGAGCAGTGGATGGTGTCAGTAGAGCATTGGACAGTGTCAGAGCAGTGGATGGTGTCAGTAGGGCAATGGACGTAGTCAGTAGGGCAGTGGATGGTGTCAGTAAGGCAGTGGGCGGTGTCAGTAGGGCAGAGGACGGTGTCAGTAGGGCAGAGGATGGTGTCAGTTGATGGTGTCAGTAGGGCAGTGGATGGCGTCAGTAGAGCAGTGGATGGTGTCAGTAGAGCATTGGACGGTGTCAGAGCAGTGGATGGTGTCAGTAGGGCAATGGACGTTGTCAGTAGGGCAGTGGATGGTGTCAGTAAGGCAGTGGACAGTGTCAATAGGGCAGAGGACGGTGTCAGTAGGGCACAGGACGGTGTCAGTTGATGGTGTCAGTAGGGCAGTGGATGGTGTCAGTAGAGCAGTGGACGGTGTCAGTAGGGCAGAGGACGGTGTCAGTAGAACAGTGGATGGTGTCAGTAGAGCAGTGGATGGTGTCAGTAAAGCAGAGGACGGTGTCAGAAGGGCCGTGGACTGTGTCAGTAGAGCAGCGGATGGTGTCAGTAGGGCAGTGGACGGTGTCAGTAGAACAGTGGACGGTGTCAGTAAGGCAGTGGACAGTGTCAGTAGGGCAGAGAACGGTGTCAGTTGAGCAGTTGATGGTGTCAGTAGGGCAGTGTATGGTGTCAGTAAAGCAGTGGATGTGTCAGTAGGGCAGAGGATGGTGTCAGTAGAACAGTGGACGGTGTCAGTAGAGCAGTGGATGGTGTTAGTAAAGCAGAGGACAGTGTCAGTAGGGCCGTGGATGGTGTCAGTAGTGCAGCTGATGGTGTCAGTAGGGCAGTGGATGGTGTCAGTAAAGCAGAGGAGGGTGTCAGTAGAGCAGTTACCGGTGCCAGTAGAGCAGTGGCTGGTGTCAGTAGAGCAGCGGATGGTGTCAGTAGAGCAGTGGACAATGTCAGTAGAGCAGTGGACAGTGTCAGTAGAGCAGAGGATAGTGTCAGTAGAGAAGTGGACGGTGTCAGTAGAGCAGCGGGTGGTGTCAGTAGAGCAGTGGGCGGTGTCAGTAGAGCAGTGGATGATGTCAATGATGAATGTACAAATAACAAGCAAATAACATAAGGAACATCAATAACAGAGATCATTAATATCCTACTGGGTATTACAACTAAATACACCAGTGCTGAGCATAATTAAAGATGTTCAAACAAAGCGGAATAAATAGATAAAAAGGAAAACTTCCATATACAGCTCAAATTCATCATTTGAAGTTCAAGTGACTGTGCAAATAACAAATAAATATATAAGACATACAAATCAATAGTACCCTACTGCAGTGTTTCTCAGCCTTTTATGGTGAAGTACCCCTGCAGGTCTAAAATAAATTTCTAAGTACCCCTGTCTTGAGAAAGTAATTTCTATTGTTTGAGTGTCATGGTTTCTGTTTGTGTAATGTCAGTATGTGTTTGTGATGAAAGACGGCACTGATGAGGCTGCACTGATAGGTGGCATTGATGAGGCTGCATTGATAGGGTGCACTGATAGGCGGTATTGATGAGGCGGCACTGATAAAGCTGCGCTGATAGGGTGCACTGATAGGCAGCATTGATGATGCTGCACTGATAGGCTGCACTGATAGGCGGCATTGATGAGGCTGCACTGATAGTGTGCACTGATAGGCGGCATTGATGAGGCTGCGCTGATAGGGTGCACTGATAGGCAGCATTGATGAGGCTGCGCTGATAGGGTGAACTGATAGGCAGCATTGATGAGGCTGCACTAATAGGCGGCACTGATGAGGCTGCACTGATAGGCGGCACTGATGAAGCTGCACTGATAGGCGGCATTGATGAGGCTGCACTGATAGGGTGCACTGATAGGCAGCATTGATGAGGCTGCACTGATAGGGTGAACTGATAGGCGGCATTGATGAGGCTGCACTGCTAGGCGGCACTGATAGGGTGCACTGATAGGCGGCATTGATGAGGCTGCACTGATAGGAGGCACTGATAGACGGCACTGATGGGTACTGATTGGTGCCACTGATAGGAGGCACTGATAGGGGGCACTGATGGGGCTACACTGATAGGCAGCACTGATGAGGCTGCACTGATAGATTTAAAGGCACTTGAAGGACTCTCAGACCATGGGAAACAAAATTCCCTGGTCTCATCAAACAAAGATTAAACTTTTTGGCCTGAACGGCAAGCATCATGTCTGGAGGAAACCAGGCACCGCTCATCACTTGGCCAATACCATTCCTAAAGTGAAGCATGGTGATGGTAGCATTATGCTGTGGGGATCTTTTTCAGCGGCAGGAACTGGGAGACTAGTCAGAATTGAGGGAAAGATGAATGCAGCAATGTACAAAGACATCCTTGATGAAAACCTCCTCCATAGCACTCTGGACCTCCAACTGGGGTGAAGGTTCACTTTACAACAGGACAACAACCCTAAGCACACAGCCTAGATAAGGAGTGGCTATGGGACAACTCTGTGAATGTCCTTGAGTGGCCCATCCAGAGCCCAGACTTGAACCAGATTGAACATCTCTGGAGAGATCTGAAAATGGCTGTACACCAACACTCCCCATCCAAACTGAACTTGAGAGGTTGTCCAAAGAAGTTTAGCGCACTCTACTTTTAGGTAGGTGCTAGGCGTTAGGATTCTGGTAGGTGAGGTAAATTTAGTCAGGCCTGATGGTGTTGATCCTGGGCAGAGGAGTGGCCTAGTGAGTGGTTGGTGACTCACAGGCAATGACACCTCTTGGTAACCTTCTCTCTGCTTCTACAAGTTTCTGGAAGAGAGGGTGGGGAGGAGGGGTGGAGCTGCCTGGGGTATTTGAGGAGCTCTGACCAATCCCCAATCTGGATTGGCAGGGGGCAGGCCCCTAAATACCTGGTGTCAGTCCAGCCAGGGAGGAGAGTTAGGGTGGAAGAACTGGGAGATGGAACACTAGTTGAGGAGTCATTTGAGGGAGCCCCCAGTCTTGGGGGGGGGGGGGGGGTGGCCTTTGGAGGCTCAGGAGTGGAAGAGACCTCTCAGTACATCCCATGGAGAGTCCTGACCAGGGAGCAGGAGAGAGCAATGGAGTGGTGCTGCTGGGCAAGTCACTGAAAGGGATCCACCAGGTGTCAGTGAGTGACACGCACCCAGGGAAGCTGGAAGAGGCACACCGGAGCAGATTGGGGAGAGAGAGAGAGACAGTCTGAGAAGGGTGCAAGAGCCAGTTGGGACTGTGATGTTACCGGGCAGTGGAGTTGGGTTGCTGCAGACAGGAGGGTTGGCAGGGCCTGAAGAGGGATTGACAGGGAGCAGTAGTCCACCGAGGCTAGCTAGCACACTTTTCACTTTTTTCTACACCAGAGGGGTCTGAGACCCCTGCCTGTAATGGGCGGTTCACCAATGCCTTGTCAGAGCCAGAGGCGGGCTTTACCATGTGCTAGCTAGGCCTGAGAAGTGCTGTGCAGGAGAGAGGAAGAAGAGTAAACTGCGAGCAAGTTTGTGCTGGAGGAGGAAACAAGTGCATATACATGGTCCCATTGAAGAACTGTTTAATCTGCTGGGCATCCCATAAACATCCTATATCCCATCCAAGTTAAATCACCTAATAAAAAAAAAAAAGTACTGGCCTGTTCTTCCTGACTCCGGCTGTGTGGAAAAGAGTGACTGGGGGCAGTGTGACAGCAGATCCACTACTTCCAGCAACCCCTACAGGGGCATGGCTACAGAAGAATGGGAGAAACTAGGTGTGCCAAGCTTGTAGCATCATACTCAAAAAGACTTGAGGCTGTAATTGGTGCCAAAGGTGCTTCAACAAAGTAATGAGCAAAGGCTGTGAATACTTATGTACATGTGACTTTTTTTATTTTTTTATTTTTAATACATTTGCAAAGATTTCAAACTTCTTTCACGTTCTCATTATGGGGTATTGTTTGTCGAATTTTGAGGAAAATAATGAATTTAATCTATTTTGGAATAAGGTGACATGACAAAATGTGGAAAAAGTAAAGCACTGTGAATACTTTCCACATTTTAAAACAGAGGGGAAATGCCCGCGCACATTTATGTTCGCAGGGCAAAGAAAGATCAAAAGGTACAATTTAAAACAGAGGGGAAATGCCCGCGCACATTTATGTTCGCAGGGCAAAGAAAGATCAAAAGGTACAATTTAAAACAGAGGGGAAATGCCCGCGCAGTATTTATTAATACTTTCCACATGCTCTGTAGGTGATAATTGCTCATTTATCATAATCCAAGAAAGTTTATTTTTAAACTGTTCGAAAGGTATAACAGCTGACTTCTAGGACCTGGCTATAGTATTTTTTTCAGATACAAAAATAAAATTAATGAGTTTCCTCTGAGGTCTCGGGACTTCTTCCACCATCCAACCCAGTAGGGCTTGCTTCGGAGACTTAATCAGATCACTTGGGTGATGGTATATATACAGTTGTACACTCTGATCCAAAAGCATCTCACCTTGGTGCACTGCCACCAAAATGGATCATAGTCCCCTCCCGACCCCAATTTCAGAAACGTAGTGGAGACACTCCTAGGACATATGTTGCCAGCCTAACCGGTACCATGTACCATCTTAGTAACATTTTATAATTTGCCTCGAGAATGGAAGTATTAATGAGTGACCTTAATGTTTCCTGAGCTATGGAATGCCATCATCTAGGTCAAGACAGGGCTGGCTCTACCAATAAGCGGAGTAGGCGGCCGCCTAGGGCGCACTGCCGCCTAGGGCGCCTGGCCACTGTTGATCTGTCACTGGCTGCTCTGCATAGATTCATGTAAAAACTGGCACTGTCTGACTGAGATAATGAGATTGTATTATCACATGCCATTTGCAAATGTATATAGACTGATCTGCCAAGTACCCCTCCCCCCCGCCCCCACCACCTGTGAGGCTGTATTTGATGGACACAGGTGAAGCTGTATTTGGTGGGCACAGGTGAAGTTGTATTTGATGGGCGCAGGTGAAGCTGTAATGATTGGCGCTTGTGAAGTTGTATTTGATGGGCGCTGGTGAGGCTGCATTTGATTGGCGCTGATCAGACTGGGCAGTGAAAATGGGGTGGAGTCAGGGGTGGAACCTGGGGGGGGGGCGGCAAAATGAGGTTTCATCTAGGCTGTCAAAAATCCTTGCACCAGCCCTGGGTCAAGAATATTATTGAGGTCCTGTTCCCATTTATCCATATACCCTATTTTAGCTGAATTTTGATTTATAACAACATACATCTCTAAGATATGACCTCTGATTTTATCACACTTGTGACATAAATATTCCAATCAAGTCATAGAAACAATATCAGAGGTGCGAGCCAAGGTACTAAACTAATGAGCTATCTGAGCATATCGATACTGTAGCTGGTATTTCTCTAACAAAGCTTGTTTCGATAAGAGAGCCCTATCGTCATAAAGGTCAGCTATATGCAGGAAACCCTTGTTTGTCCACCATGCAAATGCTCAGGGAGCTTTATCATGCATGGGCCATGCTGTGCTCCTGCAGCCAATACATTCTGAATGGGCATCAATGCAGGAAACATTTCTCCTTTTTTATTAAATTATTTAAAGCAACACATACCAATGCATATCATTCACAGTGGTGTGCTTTAGTGCAGATGCCTTCTGTGCAGGGGTGTCATTTAAACTAAAATGCACTGTAATGCATCATGCTTGGTGTGCTAATGTGCATTGCACCAGTTGCAGTTACAAAAAGTATAGAGGTGTATTTAGACATCATCCCATCTTAGGGATACTGGAATGATGACACATTTTTGCACAAGCATTATTATCAAGTGTGTCAATGATGCCATGTTTTGGTAAAACTATAGATAGTATAAGATATAGGAAAAAGCAGGTCTTTTTTATATAAAGGACTTTTTTTTTACCATTTTTTAATGGTACAGACCACCAAACAATGGAACGAAGACGTGGTTTCATATTTCCTGAACTGAGCCTAAAAATTCCCCTCCCATCACCAACACCCCCTATAGATCTCTATTGGAGGAAACAAAGGTGTGCTTTATATATAGCACTTCTTTTTAATGGTCCACAGACCACCAAACAATAAAATTGAGGGATGGTTTCATATTTCCTAAATTTTAAAAAGCCTAAAGATTACCTTCCCATCCCTGGCACCCCCTTCCTTCTATAGTTCTCTTGACAAATTTAGCCAGAAAGGTCCATAGGTGGTCAAATGTTGGAAACAAAGCGGTTTATTTGCTCAAGCTAGAGAAGACAACATTAGTCACAATTCTGCAGAGAAACCAATCAGCTTCCAGGTTTTATTGCTAAGACTTAAAGAGGAAGTAAACCCTGATGGGTTTTCGTTCCTTTCTACTTCCCTGCAAAGTAAAGGCATAATGTGCTGGTATGCATCGCACTTACCTGCAAACAAAGCCCGTGCTGTTCCCTCTGCGGGTCGCATCCATCTTTGCCTGTTTCCTTCCGGGGCCACGGACTGCTGCTGTGTGACTGGCCGGAGCCACGTGACGTCACTCCCACGCATGTGTGCGGGAGCCGCCGGTCACAGCATAGAGCTCGGAAGGAACGGCACCTGTGCCATTCCTTCAGAGCGCATGCACCAATGACATCATCGGCGCAGTATACAGTAAATATCTCCTAAAGGGTGCACGTTTAGGAGATGTTTACAGTACCTATAGGTACGCCTTATTCTAGGCGTACCTATAGGTACAGATGTTTGATGGAGGTTTACAACCTCTTTAATTAAACAAGCTGAGTTTAGAAGCTGATTGGTTTCTGATTGAGACTAATTTTGCCCTCTCTAGCTTTAGTAAATAAACCCCAAAGTAAGGAAAGAGTCACAGTTTGTAAATTTTATGTCTGGCGTCTGGCTGTCATGCTCTCCTTAGCTTCATTTAAAGTGGTTGTCTACCCGTTTTGTTTACTTTTACCTACAAGTAAGCCTAGAATAAGGCTTACCTGTAGGTAAAATGAATATCTTCTAAACCTGTACGGTTTAGAAGATATTCCCTTTCTAATTCAATGTGACGTTACGCGCATGCGCCGTGTATGTCCCGGCATTAGTTCCGGACCTTGCCGGGAAAAACGGGTCCCGCGCGGGTCTCACGGCTCCGGCCAGCCATAGCGCCGGAGCCGCGTACCCTGAAGCAAGATCCGGGGGAAGATGTTCGCTCCCACAGAGGGGACCGAGCAGCCCGGTCGGATCTTCGTTTCAAGGTGAGTATTTCATAATGAGCTAGTATGCATACTAGCTCATTATGCTATTGTCTTGCAGGTTTTTATTTTTTTAGGGTAGATAACCGCTTTAAAAATACACCAGAAGCACCGCAATTTCAGGAGCTGTCCAGCACTAACCCTCTACTATCACAAATTCTGAAGGCTTCATTGTTTTCATTTTCTTCACAGTTTTTAGCATAAAATAAAAGAGAATACACAATTCAGCCACCAGAAGATACCAACCTGGTACTCTAGGTATATGGGTTGCTAACTTTGAAACCATGAGGCTGATCAGTGTACAGTCATTAGCTATTATATTGATTGCAGCCCATGTGCCTATCAGTACTAGGGTTGTGTTTTAAATAAAAAGCCCCCAAAAAATCATCCACTTTCCCCATCAGTATTCAGCCCCAAGGTGATCTAGCCCTAGGATCGCTGTCCACTGATAAAGTGATCCTAAGGTTCATTACCCATGTGAAATGTAAGAGTTAAAAAGCTGCCACTGAGTTTTAAAACATATTGGGTATAGAAAATTGCACGCAGAAGCACCGAAAAATCAAGGGTTTTAATTGCTCACTGATAGTGTTTTTCTTTTCCATGGATCATTTTTAATTCACTTGCAAGGTACATGTGACCTTGCTTGGGAATTTGACCACTTCAGGAAGAGACAATTCCATGGCTCGGCCACAGTTCCCTTGCCCCCCCTCCCCAGAACATCATATGCCTATCCTCTTCTGGAAGTTTTTAATTACTTGTTCTACTGGTCTTGCTCCTCCACCCCTCACCTCCCTACATAACCTTTTATGTAGCTGGGGAAGTGGGGAAGAGGAATGCTATAGACTATCACTTGAGCGGCAACTTCTTAATCTGCTGGGGCTGCTGAAATCACATCCAAGATGGTGGCACCAAGCTGCGTTCTAACAACTGGATGTCTACACAAGGGAGGCATTTACAGGTAAATACCATGCATAAAATACAATAAGCGCATATATAACCTTACAATACCTTGGACCCATCTTTGTTCCGGCATCATGAGATCCCCACTCAGAGATGACACAATGATGTAAATTCTGCAAAGAGAGCAATAAATACATGACATAACTTCTAATCTCCAACCCTGCTTAATAACCCATCTAAAAGTTAAAGCAATGTCTGTGCCTCAGTCAGATGCTACATTTTGTAATGAAAAATTCTATCTTTGCATTTGAAGAATATCAAGAGTATGCAGTATACTCATCATGGCAACAAATATGATTATTGCAAGCTTCACCAGAATCTGGTGGGATATGAGTGCTTACCAAAAGCAACATATATGTTTTGACAGTTTTATAGAAAAATGGTAAAGGAAACAAGGAGAGAATATGAAGTCTGCTATTGAAGACCTCACTTGAAAGCGGTTGCCTATCTGTATTGCTGATTTAGTAGCACTGACAAAGAACAAGGTACCTGGAGTTCTGACTCTCTGAATACTTGTTCTGGGTCGGGGCCTCAAAAAGGATTTAAACCAGAGACATCCAGGTGAGTAGCATTTTTAAAAGACGGTCAGCAAAGGCAATCCATAGTTTCCTTTCAAATGCCAGTTTGGGGAATGCACATCCTGAAGTCAGTATTGACAATTATGTCTCCTGTCTGCATTATCTCCTGCATAGGTATATTTTGGAGATTGTGCAGCCATCCAGAAGCCACAATGGGGGTCAGTTGCTGTTTGGCATAGACGGATATCTGTATATATTCACTGGAGATGGAGGAGAACTGGGTGATCCACATGGAGAATTTGGAAATGGACAGAACAAGTAAGTCATAGGATATTATGTAGGACATTTCTAAGACCGCTAAACCATAAGCATTGCTTTTTTTTTTTTATTTCTGCTGGAGAGGTATTGTCCTATTGTCAGTAAATGTACTTAGTCTTGCTGGAACAGACTTTGGGGGTTGTACGATCTTGTTTTAAAGGCCAGCATGATAGCCTGGAGCTTGGTTACATAGCTACATAGGGATCCAGCACTATAATTAGGGGCAGGAAGCTCTGAGCACTTGGAGCTTACACAGAGGTAGTTATTTTTGCTGCAGGCTGCTAAGCATGAGCCTAATAGCACACAGCTTTTATAGAAGTCCCAGCTACTGTTGGGACTGGAGCACTATTCCCATTGCTACTACTACTACTACTAGTACTGTACTTCAAGTGGAGTGACCCTAGAGGCCTGTACACACGATCAGAAAATCTGCAGAAAAATTTTGTCCGACTAACGATCTGCTGATTTTCTGATTGTTAGTAAGGTGCTTTCAACAGCCGATTCCGAATTTTCAGGCAGCATGAACTGATGTGCAGGCTCGAAAATTTTTGTAGTTTTTCAAAAACACAACGTCCGAATATCGTTTAGTTAGTACAGTTTTCATCCAAAAAAAATCGCTAGAGCAAGACTACACATGCTCAGAAACGAAAGAACAAATACAAAACTATTCAACACATTACATCACTTCCGACTTTGTATTTTGTCGTATGACAATTTTCGGATGTTTAGTAACCTCTTCAGACTCGATATGAGACTAGCATCCAACAAAAAACAGACGAAAATTTGTAGAAATAATCTGATCGTGTGTACCTGGCTTTACTCTTCAGCTGCCCATTTGTGGTACAGCCCTGGGATTCTTCCAGCCACGTACCTGTGTTACCAGCACTGAGATCCCTCCAACTGTTCACCTGAGTTATAAGACATACCCCAGACTTCACTGTGAGAGACACTGTTGCAAAGCCTGTTTGCATTTTTAATCCAACTCTACACCTGTTTAGAAAAGTTCAACTTAAAGCTTACCTCTGATAATTCACTCAATTCCTCTATTTTTATAAAAGTGTAAGCTGCTGTTGGGGTCTCTATTAAAATGAACCTGATGCTTTTCCCAAATGTCACATCAGGCCATTGGGATGGGAATGGGTCATGGAAGCTACTCTAAAGCCCCATACACACTATACAATTTTCTGTAGAGGTCAAACCTTAAGAGTTTCAATTTGCACGCAATCAGGCAGGCCCTTGCACTACATGGTTTTGGTAAATCTGAAGACAAAAGTCTACAGAAAATTGTATAGTGTGTATGGGGCTTAAGACTTTCAACAAATTTACAGGGAGGCAACCTGATCAAAAATCGTCCCCTCCACACTCCATCTCACTTATTATCTTACCTTCTAATCAGTTCCAGGAGCTTTTTCTTTTTCTAGCCTTTAGATTTCAAAAGTCAGCTTTTTTCGGTTTTGTTATCTTGCATATATTTAAGAGTTCACATTACACTTAATTACAAAATATATGAATATGGAATTTTTCACATTGTTGACATTCCTTCCATGCTTTGAATCTGCTGTAGGGGTGCCCTGCTGGGTAAAGTTCTCCGGATAAATGTCGATGGGGAACATGCTCCTGGAAAAGCTTATGGAATTCCGAAAGACAATCCATTTGTGTCTGAACGTGGTGCTGCTCCGGAGGTCTATGCCTATGGGTGTCGTAACATGTGGCGGTGCTCTGTCGATAAAGGCGATCGGGTGACAGGGAAAGGAAGGGGGAGGATATTTTGTGGGGATGTTGGCCAAAGCAGATATGAAGAAATCGACATCATTGTCAAAGGTGGAAATTTTGGATGGAGGGCCAAGGAGGGCCCTGAATGTTTTGATCTCATGTTGTGCTTCAATTCTTCCTTACGTAAGTCCTGTCATTGGGCCTGCATTCAGCTTGCAGATTTCTGTCTTCTGAATGTGTTCTGGTTATGGTTAACAGATGGCATATTGCATTACTTCTTAAAAGGGTCAGTCCACCCAAAAGTGATATTTAATCAAAATCCTATTGTGTATGTGGGTGCAAGGGCTATGTCTTTAGACATTGGACCCCATCCCCCAATTGTACATACTATATTATAACGAACCTCCAATTATCCAAACATGGGATAATTTCCTGCAACTGATCCATTGTTTGCAATATGTTTAAATGGTAATCTATGGTTTATCAAACTTTCGTCGTATCTAATGGTAAATTTGTATAACGTTTGTTACCTAGTCAACGTCCTTTAATAGGGTACAAACCTA
>BLSH010321759.1:120010-150363 GCA_018402905.1 Glandirana rugosa | reverse complement strand
TGTAATACATTTTTAAAAGTTAAATTGTAAAAAAAAATAAAAATGAAATTAAAAAAAAAACACTGACACCATCCACTCCCACCCACCAAAAGGAAAGTATTGTAAAAAAAATATATAAATTGTAAAAAATAATAAAAAAATAAATTGTAAAAAAAAAATAAAAAAAAAAATAAAAACTCCTGACATAGTCCACGCCTCATCAGACAGTGCCCATCAGTGTCACCTATTAGTCTCCATCAGTGCTGCATATTAGTGCCACTGTCATATAACATTAAGAAAAAGTATTGGTTATCGGTATCGGCGATTACTTGAAAAAAAGTATCGGTGCTTGTATTCGGTCTTAAAAAAGTGGTATCAGTGCAACCCTAATCACAATCCTGCGCAATGTACTGTTGACCAAGTCTACCACGCTTATGGTTATCAGATGATGTTTTACCGGAAATTGTATATGCCGTTATAACCTTTGATACCATACCTCGCGACACCACAAATAAACTGCCAACTTCAGCCACAGAAGCACCAGCTAAGGGGGCACCAACAATTTTCCCTCTTTGAAACTCAGTAAGCTCTGACATGACTCCATATTACTAGCAGTGCACGCAGTGAATAACAAAACTATGGCTTCCCACCTGTTAGGTGTCTCATCACACAGCGGAAGCAAAAGAATGTTACATCACTTCCGCTTTCAATGCAAAACATTTAGTCACTTTCATACCTGCAAATCATGTGTTGTTTCCATTTTTTGTCTAACCCTTGTAGCTACATAGGTATTTTATCAAGAAATGTTGACCTCTAAAATGTGAGGATGATAATGTGTTATCTTGGTATGTCTAGAGACAATGAGCAAAAAGTCATAAAAACAGATCATCTGACCAATGAAAGTTTTGTAACTGACATACCTGAACTACCATGTCACAATGTAGACATAAATATAGCCAGGGCTTTTTTTCTCAGAGAATAGGTGTAGGTACTCCTCCCTTCCAAGTAACTCTTTGTCTCCCGCCCTACCCACTTCTGAGCATTGTTTCCTGGTTCCACCCCTACCAAACTCTCACTACCTCCCCTTTTAGAAAATACAAATACAAAGTATCATTTTACAGTGCCAAGTCATTTGTATGGAATTTGTTAATGGCAACATAAAAAGCAGTAAAAAAGATCTTCTGTAGCCAGCAACACTAGACCACCCAGCAACAATATATCCTCCCAGCCACAATAGATCCCCCAGCAACAACAGGCCCTCACACAACAAAATACACCCTCAGCAACAATAGGTCCAGCCCGGCAACAATGGACCCCAGCAAGCAACAAAAGACCTCCCGACAGCCAGGATCAGTAGACCCTCCAGCAGTAAGTGATAATAGACCTTTCCCTCAACAGTAGATCCCTCCCAGAAACAATTGACCCCCAGCAACATAAGTCCCCCCAGCAACAATAGACTCCCCCCGCAACAGTAGATCCCTCCCAACGACAATAGATCCCCAGTAGCCAGCATTAATAGACCCTACAGGACCCCCAGCACCCCTTGCCATTATATACATCCAGTGCTGAAGGAGCTGGAACTGGGTTCCCCGCTCCCCCAAGTTCCAACTTGCTGCTGAAAAAAAACACTGAATATACCTCTCCCACCATGAATACCAATTTGACGTTTGTATGTGCAACATACCATTCTGGGTAGAGAGAAAAAATATTGCACATACTAGAAGGGGATTTAACTAGCTCACTCTTATTTTAGATACCCTTAGCCTACCCCGTAAGCTAAGAGGATGATTTAGACAGTAAACCTTAATATCAATTTTGCCTATAGAATCTTTGAAATATAAATGTTATACTGTACCTGCTCAACTATTCTCTTCCATTTTCTTTTGCTCTTTCCCCTTTCCTACTTTTGCTCCTTTATAAAATTAGACAGGTTTGGTTATTGGATTATGTTAAATGCATGTAAATAAAAAAGCTGAGACCAATACAACCAAATAAAGGTCATTAAAGGGTATGGCTGAATAACATTTGGTAGCATAGTATCCAAAATTTAGAAAATCGCATGTCCTAATGAGGAACATGGCAATAAAAAGGGCATAATTACGTAACTATGATTGAGGTGCTTTTGCTGGTCCAAAAAGGTCCATGTGTTACTTGAAAAACAAAATATTAAATATAATACTTAAAAAAAAAATAATTCCAAACTCCTGTTATAGCTGCAAAAGCGTGGGCTAACACAATATTGAACCCTACAGACTAAGACTGGGATGCCACTAAAATTCATGTGTATATAAAGGCAGGTGTCCCTGGTAATATAGAGTATGCGTATATATATATATATACATATATAAACATATATATATATATATATAATGCATATAAATATATATATATATATATATATATATAAATAAATATGTGTATATATATAATGTGTATATATATATATATATATATATATATATATATATATATATATATATATATACTGTATATGTTTTATATATATATATATATATATATACACAGTATATATATACCGTGTGGCTCTAACTACACATCACTTAAAGGGAAATGGTCCTTGTGATGAGTCACAAAATAATAGTTCTTACTTGCAAAACCACTGCTACAGAATGGGTTTGATTATTAAAAGACTAGAGGCTGTTCACAGTGAATTTCATTTTGAAAAATGGATGTTGGTAAATAAGGCAAACCTTTGTGTATACCGAACCGTGTGCAAGGGAAATGTAAAAAACACGATTTTTGGCACCAAATGATTAGGTATAAAAGTGAACACAGATTCACTTTATTATTATTCATAACTGTTTATAGACTTTAAAGTAGGGCTATATTAAAACTATAAAATCCTATGTGTGATGTAGGTTTCCCATGCCCAATAAGACTTTTAAGTACCTTTTAATTCTTTCAGTACAACAATTAGATAGGCGCCTCCTTTATAACAATAATGCTCTTTTTTCTACAGTGAAATCACTGCAGAGGTTTTGATGGACTTTAAACAATAAAATTGGCTTCAATCCATTACAGTTCCCCTTAAAATAAACATCCTAGCTTGTGTCAAACAGACTAAGATTGTCACCTACTGTATGTAGGCACTCGTCTGATACGTAATAACCTCCCTGGCAGCAAAGGAAGGATGATTAGGCATTCTAAGACAAATATTCATTCAGTGATTTCTGGTATGTTGTTTTTATTCTTTTGTCACTGTTTTTATTTCAAAAAATCACTTTTTATTAAAAATATAACAGCCAACCTTTTAAAATCAATCAAGATCTACCTTTGAATGTTATACATGGTACAGCTTTTGTGTTTACCTTGTTTACCTTAGATATATATATATATATATATATATATATATATATATATATATATATATAATGAAATAAATAAAATGCTTGAAAAAAGAGTCTTTGTGTTTATTTTTCAAAAAGAAAATTACATTCAAACCCGCACATATAGTACATATTGCCTCTTGTCTGTGTTACTATTGTATTAGTACAATTTTGTAACAAAGAAACTATTAAACTCTATAAGTGACTTGTTTGATCTAACAGATCCTTTTTGCCAGGACCAGCTTTTGAGAGATCCACTCTTTGTTAAATTAGAGTACAATTGACCTGATGAAGACAGTATGGGGTTGATTTACTAAAACTGGAGAGTGCAAAATATGGTGCAGCTCTGCATGGTAGCCAATCAGCTTCTAAATTCAGCTTGTTCAATTAAGCTGACAGGCTGACCCCCCACCCCTTAAACCTCTGCAGCAATGCTGCCAGCACCCATATGTCTATTTCCCAAAAGACAACCTCTGCATATGACGCTGAGCACATGCACTCAACTTCTTTGGTCGACCATGGCAAAGTCTGTTCTGAGTGGAACCTGCCCTGTAAAACCACTGTATGGTCTTGGCCACCATGCTGCAACTCAGTTTCAGGGTAATCTTCTTATAGCCATCATTATGTAGAGCAACATTTTTTTTTTTCAGATCCTCAAAGAGTTCTTTGCCATGAGGTGCCATGTTGAACTTCCAGTGACAAGTATGAGAAAGTGAGACCTTCTAATACTAATGAGTCACATGACACCGGGAGGGGAAATGGTTAATTGGGCCCGATTTGGACATTTTCACTTAGGGGTGTACTCACTTTTGTTGCCAGCGGTTTAGACATTAATGGCTGTGTGTTGAGTTATTTTGGGGGGACAGCAAATTTACATTATTATACAAGCTGTACACTCACTACTTTACATTGTAGCGAAGTGTCATTTCTTCAGTGTTGTCACATGAAAGATATAATAAAATATTTGCAAAAATGTGAGGGATGTACTCACTTTTGTGAGATACTGTATATGTATAATGTTTATCACTACTTAATACTACTTCTGTTGCATTGTTTGAGGGGTGTAATTCTCACTATATGTTCTTATAGCAGTGTCCATAAGACTTCACTTTAAAGCCCAACTCTAGTCAAATATGAGACCTTTCTCACCCTCTAATCCATTATGCATCTGTTTTTTCCTTACCCCGTGAAGCAAGTTACATCCACCCAAGCTGGTCATCCAGATTTCTCTAACACGTCCAAACTTGCCTGAGCTATACCGCCATGAAGCTGTCAAAGCAGACAAAGCTGACAGCCAATCATTAGAGGCAAAGGCAATCCCCCCCCCCCCCCATTGTCGTATGTATGCAAGGAGTGTGCAGCTGCAGGGCAGGAATTATATATATATATATTCCTATAATTGGCCATTAGATTTGAAAGCCCCCCAGACAGAATAGTTGAAGTAAGTTCAGACTTCTGTCTGAACCTACCTTAGCTCATCACTGGTTTCCGGGAGCAGGGACCACTAATGCAAGGGTTCAGATGTGCCCACATCTTCTTGTCCTCAAAGTTCCTTTGTGAGGACATCTGGATTCTATTAGAATGCCACCACCAAACAGTCAATTGGATGCAGCCATGTCAAATTGGCAGTGACATGGACATTTGAAAAAGGACTCTGCCAGATGTAAATAGAAGAGGAGAGAAGACTTGGGACTGGAGAGTCACATAACTGCAGCTTTAGGTGAGAAAATGGGGATTTAGATTTTTTTTTTCATTCCAGCAATCAGTTAGAGGGTAGTGAGAGGGAGGGTCCAAGTCTTCTCTCCTCTACTGTTTACATCTGGAAGGGTCCTTCTTCGATTGTCGATGGGGTTCCTGTTTTGACAAGAGTCGGACTTTAAATAATTTAGTCACCCCTACTTTTGCACTGCAAAACAGCACCA
This sequence comes from Glandirana rugosa, assembly GCA_018402905.1. Lineage (NCBI taxonomy): Eukaryota > Metazoa > Chordata > Amphibia > Anura > Ranidae > Glandirana > Glandirana rugosa. Next base: position 145,115 of record BLSH010321759.1, on the reverse strand, counting down.
CTTTCTTATCATCCTAAATTGTTTCCTAGGATGTTATTTCTGCATATATCTTTTCACATTCCAAAAATAACTTTATTGAGATAAAAAAAGAAGATAAGAAACTCAGCATTACAAGAAAGAAAACAAAACTCAAGTATTGTAATCACTTATCCAGTAGACCATTCAATGGTAAAAAAAAGGGCTCTATACCTATTCACCAATCATATACCAGTACATCTGTATGCAAGTAAGACAATGCTTGTAAATAACAAATGAAAAAACTAAGATAGCAGTCAATAGAATGTAACATGGATTTCAAAAGTAATCACTTAAACATGTATCCGGTTGCGTCAGCCATCTATCTCATACTTTATTGTATTTGGTAGGGCAACCTCTATGTATACAAATCAACTTTTTATTAAGGAAGGGTGGAGTTCACCTCCCGTACCCAGGTCTCAAACTTTGGTGGGGTTGTCTGCATCCAGTTACATGCAATCATTTTTCTAGCAGTGAAGAGTGTTTCATGCAAAAATATGTTAAAAAATGTGTCCATAATGCTGTCCAGAAAAAGACTAAGCACACAGGTTTCAGGATCCATAGATAAAGGAGAGCCATATAGTCATCAAGAAACCAGACCACCTGATTCCAAAATGTCTGAACTACTGGACAGGACCATATAAGGTAAAAAAAAGTGCCTGTGTGTTGCACGAAAAGAGGGGGCTAAAGGAGGGTTTATAGCGAGAGGCACAAACTGTAGTCAGATAAGCCTTGTATAAAATATACATCTGAATCAAACAATCAGAGACCCTGGAAGTAATTATCAAGTATTACCTGCCAGCCATCCGCCTTGACAGCTCCCAAATAAAGTTCCCACCTAGTCTTGGCTCGGTAAGCCAGCTGTATCACAGAGGGCATCTGAAGAGTGTTATACAATATGGAGATCAACTTTGTAGGGTCTGAGCCCAAAATAACTTCTGTCCAAGTCAAGGAGACATGTGAGGGGACTGTAACTGGGAGCTGTGCTCTCACTGCATACCGCATATGTATATAAGGAAAAAGCATAACATTGGGGAGGGAGAAATCAACTGTAGTTCAGTAAATGTTTTGAGACCTGTCACATTAACTATCTGATCTAAATAGAGAACAACCTGTGAGACGCAAAAAAACGGTTTGGAGATTAGCAGTAGTTCTGGTAAATGGTGATTATACAGGAACGGGGTATGACTGTGAAGGGGGGGATTCCCAAGCCTATTTAGGGCCAGTTTCCACATACGTTGAGGGAGAAATAATATAATGCCCCGGGTATGCATAAGATTAGTACCACTGACTCAATGAAAGATTGACTGTATTAGAGCATGGGCTGGGTGGGAAGGTTGCCTGCATACTAAGGTTTGGTATCTCCCCAGATCTGTCTTGTCAAAATGATACAAATGAGACAGCTGAGCAGCAACATAGTACAAATTAAAGTCTGGTAGAGCTGCACCTCCTAAAGAAGTTGGGTTTTTCAAAGTTAACCATGGCAGTTTGTGAAGGCCACTGTCCTGAACAAAGGTATTGAGGATAGAATCAATAGAATTAAAAATCTTTAATAGCTTGGAGAGCAGAGGTAAGGGAAGGCCCCAGGTCCTCCAAGGATAGAATGGTATCATCAGCATACATGCCCATGGTTTCAACCAAATGACCAGACCATAAGCCACGGATACCAGGATGGGATCTTAAATATATAGCCAAAGGTTCAGCAGCCAGAGCATATAGTCACGGGAAGAAGAGTCAACCCCGGCATGTACCTTTACTCAAGGGGAAGAGATCAGACACCCAGCCATTTACAAAGATTCTGGCCTTAGGTAACTGATATGATAGTTGAACCCACTTGATACATTTGGGACCAAACCCATATTCCCACAGGTACCCCCACTTTACCGAATTGAATGACTTGGCAGCGTCCAATGCCACCGTCACTCTAGTACCGACACTGTCATGCGATGCTTGAATTTTCATATATAAGTGCCTGTATTCTTACTGGGCATAAAGCCTGTTTGGTCTGGATGGACTAGGGATAAAATGACTTTATTCAGATGGGAGGCCAATACTTTAGCTAAAATCTTGATGCCAACTTGTATTAAAAAAATGGCACAGTAAGAGTCTTAGAGTAAGGGGCCTTACCAGGTTTCGGAAGAACAATTATCTAGAATTTTAGCATAGTAGGGGGCAAAATAGAAATATCAAATATGGCAGTATATAAAGGAGATTGAGGAAGGACAATGTCGGCATAGGCAGTGTAAAATTAGAGTGGGAGGCCATCTGAGCCGGGGGCCCTAGCAGTGGCTAGCTGGGATACTGCCATCGAAATCTCATCAACTGACAAGGGAGCCTCCAGTTGTATCACCTGCTCTTCCGAAGAGCCTAGGTTTTGAAGAAAAGCACGGGAGTCGGTGGAGAGGGTTACCTGGGAAGTGTAGAGATTAGAAAAATAATTATGACATTCTGCGGCCACTAAGCATTTCTGCATATATCTTTGAGAGCAAGGTTAATGTGGTCTCCACAACAAGCACAGAGGGGGAATGCTGTTTATTATAAAGACAGACAACACCTGCAGTATTGTAGGTTTTGATGTTCCTGGCAGACCCTAGGCTATCAATAAGTGAAGACAGTGATATTAACCTTGGGGAACAGTACATAGGTTGTTGTGAAAATGGCACACAACAAAAACTTGGTGTGGCCAAATTGTGTAAGAGGTGTAAAGCAGTACTTTGTCACGTTTACATACAAATAAGAAAAAAATGGAGCATTATACAGTGTGTAGAACAAAAGAAAATGGGGTTAAGTTACTATAGGTACAGTAAATAGGTTGTTCGCTTTGCAAAGAAAGTTATGCTTCGCAAGGGAATATGTCCCAGAGCTTGGTAAATGTGGTGTAATTTCAGAGGACCCAATCACTTTCATGGAAAATACAAATTATAAAATGCTTTTTTTCTTGTGCATGATTGGATGATGAATGTCAGCAGAGTTTCACCTTATGCACTAAGCTCAGGAGGGAAATCCCTGGCAAAGTGTACGATCCCTTGCAAAGTTAACAACCTATTTGCCTTTGTGCCGTTGCAACTCCATAGTACTATGCAATGCCCATATTTAAACGTTTTTAACATTTGAAAACCAGTATCTAAAACAGCAAAATAAACATTTGCAGTCTGATATGAACGTGCCAAAAAAAACAAAAAACTATGAGGAGAAGGGAGGTTTGTATATCATGCAGGGTTGACATGGCTAAGATAACTTCTATGAAAGTTTTAGTTACATTGCGCTCGTAAGGTTAAATAAAGACACTGGTTCATCCATGTGTGTGTGTTTGTGTCACTACCATGTGCAATATACCTGTACATTCTATTCACTAAGAAACACATCTAAAAGTTTTTTTTTAATTTATCTAAACTCCCCACTGACACCACCAACACTGGAAGGGAGTTTCACATCCTTAAAATTCTTACAGTAAAGAACCCCTTATGCAATTACAATTGAACCCCCCGCTCGTCCAACTTCATTGTGTGGTTGTCTTTAGAGACCTTAGGTTAAATCATTTTCTCCCAATCATACAGTCCTCATTTAAAGATTTGTATATTGTGATCATACCCCCTCATAAGCCAGGGAGTATATATTTAATGTCATTCCTTCCGACGACGTCTTATGACGAAACGCGTAAGACGGGGCTTAGGTAACGCCAAACGTCACGTCCGGGTTGGCTGGTTGGATCCGGTGGAGCGCAAATCATGGTAGAAGGAAGGAGTTTCAACCTTCCTCAATAGCAGTGGAGACTGCACATTTTTGTACCACCAACAAGGACGTCTTTTTACCTTTGTTTTTATGTGATTGCTGAAATAAAGACTGTATTACGGAATTACACTATCTTGGAATCCCCATTCCTTCCCTTTTTTACATTAACGTATACCGGAGAGCGCCCTGTGGATGGTTCACTGGACTATCTTCCAGGACCGGGATTGGAGCACAGGAGCCAGGACCTATTGGTTATATGCGGGCTACCCCTGCAGGGACCTGAAGGGGGAGCACGTGTGACAATCACTTGCCTGTGATTTATACAGATGAAGCACAAGTCACTTTTTGGATTTTTTCCACTAATGCTGATACTGTTTACACATATATATATATATATATATATATATATGTTGATACAACTGAATATTACATCCTCTGAAAAGATATGCCAAGGAATTCAACATTATATTCACTGTGATGGACTAGAAGTCATATAAGGACTATTTTTAGTGATTTTTGATATGATTTTTTTTTTTATTGCACAATTGCACATATTGGTGATATTTGCACATATAGGATTATTTTATTTTTTCCTACATTTTGAATTTTCACAGGACAGCGCCACTCCTTCTTTACTTGTCATAATATTATTCCCCTAGGTGGGGAATTGTGGGAAGGCTGCAGTCTTTTATATATATATATTTTTTTTTATTTTATTTTATATCCCTTATCTTCAGCACGGAAATATATTTATATACATTCCTCAAAACTGACAACAACCAGTCAAGAAAAAACCAAGCTCAACTTACCAACCAGCTTGAAACCAGCCAAATTAACCTGTCTAACAGTATGCGTTAAAAGCAGGGGATTGGATACACACATTTCCAAATGCATGTGTAAGCTGGAGGGCCCCGACAAGACTCCCTGCGTCCTCCAGACCTATCTCTGGCTTGCAAGAGACTCCACAGTGGGAGCACATGCATTCTGATGAGATAGATAAAGGCAAGTGGCCTGGACATAGCCTATCCCTCCTTAAAAGGTACAGGAAAACACTGGACACCCAGCAGATAGCAAAATGAGTGCAAATGTGTCAGTGCCTTTACCTGACCAGAATCAAATAACCAATTTGATGCCCTACAATGCTCCTTACTATATAGACCAGTTATAGATGGAGGCAGTGGCTTACTTTTTGGATATTTGATTCTGGTCAGGTAAACACACTGACACCTTTGCAGTCATTTTGCTATCTGCTGGGTGTCCTGTACCTTTAAGGAGGGATGGGCTACCTCCAGGTCACCTGCCTTCATCTATTTCATCAGAATGCATGTGCACCCACTGTGGAGTCTCTCACAAGCCAGAGATAGGTCTGGAGGATGCAGGGAGCCTTGTCAGGGCCCTCCAGCTTACACATGCATTTGCAAATGTGTGTAACCAATCCCCTGCTTTTAATGCATACTGTTAGACAGGCTAATTTGGCTGGTTTTAAGATAGTTGGTAAGTTGAGCTTGGTTTTTCCCTGGATTTTTCCTTGGCTGTTTGTTGTTACTTGATGCCCTCCAATGCTCCTTACTATATAGACCAGTTATAGATGGAGGCAGTTGCTTACTTTTTGGATTCCTCAAAACTGAGGTTCTCCAGCCCCCCTGTTAGCTCCATTCCCCTTCTCTGGACTCTCGCCAGTTTCAGCATATCCTTCCTGAGGATTTGTAACTACAACTGTATGGCATGCTCAAGATGTGACTGAACCAGAGTTTTGTAAAGTGGTAGAATTCAAGCTATTAGTACCTCTTGTGTAAATACCCTTTTTAAAGCATGCTAAATGTCTGCCAGACTTGCTTGATGCAACTTGGCATTGCATGCTTTTGCTGAGTCTGTGAGCTACTAGGACCCCCAGATCCTTTTCCATCCTGGATTTCCCCCAGAAGTTCTCCTCCTAGTGTGTAACTTGCATTCATATTTTTAGTCCCCAAGTGCAATACTTTACATTTAGCAATGTTAAACTTCATCAGTGGATCCACAGAAGTCAGTGCCACTAGTACATGTAATACTGAAAGGATTCAACAAGCCCACCAGGAGGTATCTTGAGAGAGAGTTTATGGGAAGTCATAAAGCCCTTCCCAATCCCAGGCTCCATGGCTGCTGTATAGGCTGCGTTGTAGTCTTTTTACCCATGATGCTTACTCATGATGCTATATGGTCAGTATAACTACATACTATTGACTGTACACATAAATAAATAATATCAATATGCTTGACTGTATAGAAAAACAAAATACTATTTATACTGTAAATAACATGCTTGCCACTCAGTCAAAAAATGAAACCTGTGCACTGGATAAGAGCAGCAGTATTATATTAGTGCAGAAAGGAGAAAAATCAATCACTCTTAAACACGGGGAAAAAAACATCAGCTTTGTTATTACCTTGGTGAACATGGGTTTCCCATGCTGAGTGACCATGGTACATTGATCACAGTCCACGGTGATGGATGAGTTGTGGTAGGATTCTTTGGAGTGCTTGAGAATGTAATAGAGATCAGTGACACCCCCTTCAAACACTGTGCTAAAGTATCGAGGAATGAGAGTCCTTCCAATTGCTGGGGAGGGAAAAGACAGAAAAAAAAAATAATTAGATTTCAAAACCAAGATCCAGACTGCTGGCTATGGCCTCGGTGTTTGTCGTTTTGGAGAATATTTTATCTTCAGGATAAAATCACATTAGATAATGCAGGATGTTGACAGCATGCATGGTACAAAATATGAATGCCATTTACTGGCCCTTAAGTGTTCTATGTAGCATCTGTCATTTGTTATAGAAGGAAAATACAGCTAAAGAAAATTTACTAAGCTAGAACGGGTATATATATGTTTATACAACAAAGCAAAGGTAGAAATATGGTCAAACCATAGGCGTGCACAAAGGGTGTGCCGGTTGTGGGTCGGCACACCCTAATCGCTATGTGCTGTGACAATTCTTCCTACTGCCTGGGACCCCTCCTTGTTGACACCCCACCCTGCAGTGCTGCTAGCTTCCCTTTTCTCCCCTTGGCTGCTGCGGGGGATGTTTCAGGATGGAGAACAAGGGAAGGCGCTAGTAAATATGTAATTTACCAGCCCCTTCTTTTTCTAAATGAACACAATAAACATTCACTCAATGTGTCCATTCATGACAGAATCATAGAAAACTGTTTTTACTATGCAGCAGCTTGTGAATGAACAGGAAGCCACTCAGCACAGACCAATTAATTCACTGCCCGTGTAGCTGAGTCTGCAGAGAAAGGCATGTGTGTTTGAGCTTTGGGGTGCACTCCTATAAGTCAAACCTGATTTATCTTTCACAACAACAGCCACAAGACTTACAATTGGATTGTATTATCTTTTATAGATTTACCTACCATTTAATGTGAAGGTTTACCTGATTAGTGCTTATGATTATGCTGACGACACTCAAATCTACCTCTCAACCCCTCAGCTCACTCCATCAGTCTCCTCACACATCACTAACTTACTAACAGACATATCTGCCTGGATGTCACACCACTTCCTCAAACTCAACTTGTCCAAAACTGAGCTCATAATATTTCTTCCCCCACGTGCCACTTACCCAGACTTCTCTGTCAAGAGCAATGGCACAGCCATCCACCCATCATCACATGCCAGGGTGCTTGGTGTTATCCTGGACTCTGAACTCTCCTTTTGGCCCCACATCCAATCACTTTCCAAAGCTTGCCGCTTCAACCTCTGCTACATCTCTAAACTTTGTCCTTTCCTAACCAATGAAACCACAAAGCTCCCGATTCCCTGGTTATCTCTCGCCCTGACTACTGCAACTCTCTCCTCATTGGCTTACCTTTAAACAGACTATCCCCCCTTCAGTCCATCATGAATGCTGCAGCCAGACTCATCCATCTTGCAAACAGCTCAGCGTCTGCTACCCCTCTCTGCCAATCCCTCCATTGGCTGCCACTCGCCCAACAAATTAAATTAAAAATACTAACAATAAGTTGCAAAGCCATCCACAACTCTGCCCCCAGCTACATCACTAGCCTAGTCTCAAAATGCCAACCTAATCGTCCTCTTTGTTCCTCCCAAGACCTCCTGCTCTCCAGCTCCCTCATCCCCTCCTCTTATATTCGCCTCCAGGACTTCTCCCATCCTCTGGAATTCTCTACCCAAATCTGTCAGACTGTCTCCAAATCTATCCAATTTTATCCCTAAAATCCCTAAAAACTTTTCTCTTCAGAGAAGCCTATCCTGCCTCCACCTAACAACTGCATTTTTATTTTCTTCATCAGCTCATCCCCCATAGTTATTACCCTCTCGTATCACTTGACCCTCCCTCCTAGATTGTAAACTCTAACAATCAGGGCCCTCTTATTCCTCCTGTATTGAACTGAATTGTATTGTAATTGTACTGTCTGCCCTAATGTTGTAAAACACTGCGCAAACTGAGGGCGCTATATAAATCCTGAATAATAATATAATAATAATAATTAGATATAAAATGAATGAATTGTTCAGGTTTAGAATCCTCCATTTACCCCTTTGGAGTACCTCAGACTCCTAAAATACCCTCTATGCATACCTTTTTTTCGTGGGTCTTTAGTCTGGTCGTGTGACAACACAGGTCCACTTTACCCTCTTCTTTCTCCAGAGTTAGGCACATTGTGAATGTGGCACCACTTTTCGGCAATGTTCACCTGTGAGTCAAGGATGGAGGGTGGTCCCTTGATGCCTTGGACTTACAGGATGTGGCTTAAATGACACAGGAATTGGGCAATATTTTATTTTCATAAATGCTGGGGACTGAATTTTTTTTACTTTTGCCCAACTTGGAGTTGGCCTATAAACAGTTCACAGTGTTAAACTGACTGCACTGCACAATGCAGTAGAATTTGATTGTCGCATTTCTCTGGCCCTTCCTCTACCATTCAACACCCTGCTTCGCGCCCCAGCCCAACTGACCCAGCCCTTAGAGCCAATCCTAATCCCGAAGTTACGGATCCTACTGTGCACTGGACTACATGAAGGCACTATAAACAGCAATTTAGGTATTTATGCATCCTGTATTTGGAAATATGTTTAAAGATTTTAATTACTATATTATATTACTATAACGTAATTAAATTATGTTTTTTTAAATTATCTGAATAACTTCTCAGAACCATAAATTAAATTTACAGTACTCTATAGCAGAATTTTGATAGCTCTCCCCCAGCAAACTCTCTGTGCGGAACCTAGCATTGTTAAATGGCACTAGAGTGTAAATGATCTTCATATGTATGTCCAGCTATTTTTTTTCCATGTTGGAGAGCTCCACTCACTTCTTGCCTGGTAAAACATTGTCAGCAGCATAGGAATTGAGGGAAAATCTATATGTAATGGAATCACAGATATTAAAAAATAAACACGGGTTCTAATCCTTCCCTACTGAATCCAAAACAAGAAAACAAAATTGGTTTTGATATACATTTTAACATATGCCTGAATCAAGAACAGCAGGAGCATAGCAAGCTGTCAGCATAGTCAAGACACTGCTGCGGATAGAAGGTTATAAAGTATATATTTTACTCTAAAATAATAGATATGTCATACTTATCTGCTCTGAGAAATGATATTGCACAGAGCAGTCCCAAACCCCCTCTTCTGGGGTGCTCCACTGCACACACTCTTGGCTCCTTCTCTTCTGCATGCACCACCGTAGCAAGCAGCTTGCTATGAGGGTGCACATGTGTCTCTCTCCCAAGCCAGGCAGTGTGCATCTATAGACACACAAAGCATGACTCCTGTGAGGAGAGAGAGAAAGAGAGAGACGGGCACAGCGCTAGATTAAGAAAGAACTGGGGGGGGGGGGTTACCTTAATGCAGGGAATGCATTCCATTAAAAATTGCCTTTACAACCACTTTAAAGTAGAAGTTCAGCAAAAACTAACTCTAAATCTACTTGCAGCCACTTTCTAAATCTATCTAGCGCTGTAAAACAAAAATCTCTACACATACCTTTTCTGCAGTCGCTCCGGTGCCACGCTCAGCCGCAGCTTCTCTGTGTAGGCATGTGCAGGAGAGACAGCCAACAACGGAAGCCCCATAGTAAGTGTATGGGTGACGTCACTTCCCAGGCAATTCACAGCCATTACCAGCTGTCTCCTGCACACAGCATCTGCCACTGGAGACTGGACCGCATCGGCTTCAGAAAGGGTATGTATGTATGGCGATTTTTGCTTTACAAGGTTAGATAGATTTGTTTTAGAATGCGGCTGCCAGTAGATTTAGAGTAAGTTAGTTATTGGCTGAACTTCTACTTTAACTTTAAATTTACAGCATTAGTAAATGATCACCTTGTAAAACAACCCATTCAGTTTAAAATAGAACAAAACATTTTTGTATAGATATAATAAACATTATAAATACCTTTTTTCCCTTTTTTATAAATTATCACATTCCCTCTGTTCTCACCTGCATAAGAGCTGGGGGGAAGAGAGAGGCAGCAGCATACTGAGCGTGCCAGTGAATGACTGTGCAGCGGGGGGGGGGGGGCTGGCAGGACAAGGAGAGTACATTGAGTTCCCAGCATAGCTAGAGAACTAACCACAGTGTTATCTCCTGCTTAGTGTGGTCAGTTTTTAACAGGAAAGCAAGGAAGCTAGCAGGAACACCAGGGATTTCACATAAAGGAAGCAATACAAAGAGAATGGGGTACTTTCTCATACAAGTACATGGTACAGCTGGCACATATTAGGAATATGAAGTGTTGGGGTAACAAATGCTTTAACTGTTTTTTTCTGAAGCGCTGTATAAGAGCTTAACATTTTAGTGTAAATTCTAAACTGCTTTTCCTACCCAACCAACAAGTGCTGAATATTATTGTCACATGAGGTTATTAGCAAAGAGTTGGCCAAATTAGCTAGAAGCTCAGAGGGCAATATATTTACTCACAGATTGGGAGAAGAAAAGGAGATTTGTGGCTAATAACAGCCTAATCCCAAAGACTCTCCTATGCATCTGACAGTCATCTTGTCTTGAAAGGAGACTTCAGATGATTAGAGTTTAATGATAAAGTACTGGATCTGTGTTATCTTTACATTCACATTTAATTTGTTCATGTCAACTCAACAACCTCTCTAGTGGGGACACATAACAACACTGTGGGCTGCTGTGCCTATAATTACGCCACTGGCTGAAGCTTTAAAAAAGACCTCCAACACTGCCATAGGCAAACAAAATATGGCACCACTTGGGGTTTGCCCACTCCAGCAGCTCTCACCTTCTGCGAGTACATGTTGCAGCAGATTCTCAGAAAACATTTTTGTTTTTGTTAGTAGTAGTTAGTCACATTCAAATCGACCAGGTCTGTAATTTTTAAGACATTTCATAGCTTCTCCAAGCCACTTCTTCAGTTCCAACTATTTGCCAACAATTCACACATTTAGCCATGTAAATTGGACTTTTTCTGTTAATTCATCGATTTACGTGGCTAAAGGTGTGAATTGTCATCAAATCGTTGAGGTATCAGAACAGCATTATATGTACAAAACAGATGGTGTTGAAGACCATTCTTGTGTCCTTAAAACCCAAGACACTGAAACAGAAGCTTTTACATCCAAATGACCCAACAGTGACTCATCCTTACAGTAAACAGCAAGGATGGGGTACAATTTCCCATTTTTGCATTTTTCTTCTGTTAAACAAATTGCCAGGGACCAGGTCAGGACCTGACACATTATTGGAGAGGTAATGGTAAATCTGACACTATCACCAAGATCATGGTGTCTTGATTGATCAGATAATTGCATTCACGGTCATGTGAAAAAGTAAATACATCCCATGGAACTTGTTGACTTTTTCAAGATATTTGAACAAGAAAACATCAGATCTTTATTCAAACACTGCCTCCACATAAAGGTGAGATACTTGAACAAATGACAAATACAATTGACATGGTGTATTGATTCCAATAATCTAAATGAACAAAAATGGAGAATTCTCATGTGCAAAAATGAATTACACCCCTACATTTACCACCAATTCATATCCAGCAAATTAGAATTGAGTGTTCCAGATTAGATGTGTTTGGTTAGACTCTTTAGAAGCTTTTTAGGGAATAATCAAGTGTAAACCTGTGTTATTTAAAGTGGAGTTCCGCCCGGGTGAAAAAAAAAATGAAAATTCAGCAGCTACAAATACATGGGCGGCATATGCGGTTCGTTTCGTTCCGACCCCTTACCATGTGATAAGCTGTCAGCCAATGACAGCTGATCACGTGATGTAAACAGAAGATTGGTAATCTGTATTTTTTTTTCCCTCAAAAAAAGCCGATCACCTGCTTTTGTCAGAGGGACATCAGTCCCTCACACAGGGAGCCGTGGCTGCCTCACCTATGCCCACCAGTGCCACCTGCCAGTGCCACCTATCAGTAATCACCAGTGCCACCTATCAGTACCCACCGTGCCACCTACCAGTGTCCACAGTGCTACCTACCTTTGCCCATCAGTGTCACCTATCAATGCCCACAAGTGCTGCCAATCAATGCCCATCAGTGCCTCATCATCAGTGCCACAGATCAGTGCTGCCTATCAGTGTCACCTACCAGTGCTGCCTATCAGTGTCACCTACCAGTGCTACCCATCAGTGCCACCCATCAGTGCCCATCAGTGCCAACCATCAGTGCCGCTTATCAATGCCACCCTTCAGTGCCACCTATCAGTGCCCTTCAGTGCCACCCATCAGTGTTCATCAGTGCCAACCATCAGTGCCACCCATCAGTGCCACCTCTCAGTGCCACCTATCAGTGTCCAACAGTGCTTATCTGTGCTACCTATCAGTGCCCATTAGTGCTGCCTTATCAGTGCCTATCAGAGCAGCCTATCAGTTCCCATCAGTGCAGCCTCATCAGTGCACATCAATGAAGGAGAAATATTACCTGTTTTGAAAAAAAACAAACTATTAGGCTGGGTTCACACCTATGCGAATTGGATGCGGCTTAAACTGCATCCAATTCGCAGGACACTTGAAAACACATTGTTTTCAATGTGTCCGGTTCACATATGTGCGGTGCATTCGCACTCCGCATTGCACAAAAAACGTGTGCCTTTTCTGTGCAGTGAGGTGCAAATTCTCAGCCCGTTGAGTTCAATGGGAGCGCATCTAACACGGAGATGCACTCCACACTAAACGGGGATATTTACCCTGCTCGTGGCCCCTCCCCATCTCTCCCCCCGCAGCTGCTGTGCTGTAGGAATGGACAGGAGAAGGCGAACAGTGGCTCCGCCCCTTCCAGAAAGGCTGGAATTTGCACCGAACAGGTGTGAATCCAGCCTGAAACATTTTTTTTTTCAAAATTTTTGGTCTTTTTTTTTTTTAGCAAGAAATAAAAAACCCAACAGTGATTAAATACCACAAAAAGAAAGCTATATTTGTGTGAAAAAAATGATAAAAATGTCATATGGATACAATGTTGCATGACCGCGCAATTGTCATTCAGAGTGTGACAGGGGAAAGCTGAAAGTTGGTCTGGGCAGGAAGAGGGATTAAGTGCCCAGCAAGCAAGTGGTTAAAAAACCCATCATGCCTCTTACTAAATACCTTGGTCTGTCTACTTTCCTAAAAGGGTAATTTGGGGGGTATTTCTACTGTCCTGGCATTTTAGGGCCTCAAGAAATGAGATAGTCCGTCAGTGCATCAGGATTGATCAATTTTCAGATATGTACCATAGTTTGTGGACTCTATAACTTTCACATAGACTGAATAATATACACTGATTTGGATTATTTTCACCAAAGAAATGTAACAGAATACATTTAGGGATAAATAATTTATGAAGAACAATTATTAGTTTGCACAATCTGATAACAGAAAGGAAGAAACACACAGTTTTTTTTTTTTTTTTTTTTCAAAGGTTTTGGTCTTTTTTTATTTATTTAGCAAAAGATAAAAACCCCAGTGGTGATTAAATACCACCACAAGAAAGCTCTAGTTGTGTGAACAAAATGATAAAAATGTCATTTGGGTACAATGTGCAATGACCGCGCAATTGTCATTCAAAGCGAGACAGCGATGAAGCTGAAAAACGGCCTGGGCAGGAAGGAGGTAAAAGTGTCCGGTATTGAAGTGGTTAAAGACCATCTGAAGCTACATAATCATCTAAGACAGTGTGCAGGATGACAACACTAATGAACAAGGCTGTCACGCTATTACAGGAAGAAAAAGAACAATTCACCCGTATAAAGCAGTAAATAAAACAAAAATAAATAAAAGGTTACAGCATGGCTCAGGAAAAAAAAAAAACTGCTGTGTTAATTCTAAAATCAGTCTGCACCATATATATCAGTTTTTATTTTGCCTGTTGTTCCATTTTAAGCACAGTGTGATGCTTCTGTTCCCTCACATGAATGGTCTACAATTTTAGAGAATCTTTCCCACTGGACATGAGAACTCACCCTCCTCATAGCTTCTAAGCCAGCTATAAGATTAAAGTCTTATCAAAGCCTCCATTTTTAAAATCACTTTCAGCAGCTGATTTAATCACTTATTGAACATGCATCTTCTTAAAGCGGAGTTCCACCCGGTTAAAAGTCAGCAGTTACCAAAAGTGTAGCTGCTGACTTTTAACAATCGGCCACTGACCTGTCCCACGCTCCAGCGATGTGGCCGCCCGAGGCCTCACTCTTCTCCCCTTACCCTCTGCGGTGCTGGCATCACAAGTGTGGGCACCCGGCTTTGGCTTCAAAGCCAGGCGCGCACTGTGCATGCGCGAGTCGCGCTGCGCGATGTGAATGGCTCGGCGTATCTTCTGGGACGTGTGACGTGTCCCAGAAGATCACCGAGAGGGGGGGAAGGTGAACTTCCTTCCGGAGCAGCAGCTCTAGGAGAGGAAGTGGACCTGGGACCCTGTGGACCTGGGACCCCCCCCCCCAAAAAAATGACATGCCAATTGTGGCATGTCAGGTGGTCACCTTGCCTTAAAGCGGAAGTTCCACTTTTGAGTAGAACGCTTTAATATTTTCTTTTCTCCTTACATGTGTTCCAACCACTTCCAGACCGCCCACTATGGATATACGTCACTACTTTGCCTTTAAATATCGAGGTTATGGCAGCAGTATTTTTTTAAACGGCGGGCGGTCCACTTTCACATAAAGGTGATATCTACGTGGTCTTTCACATAAAAGTACCCCCTCCCCTCCCACCGCTTTCCGGTAGTCTCAGACGCTTACCAGAGCAGTGGTTAGCGTCGGAAATGATCCGATGCCCGGGATGGATGGCAGGAAGTAGAGTGAGGGCAAAATGGTCCCCACTTGACTCTATGCCCTTGGAGGACCAGAGCGACATCAAATGTCACTTCCCCCCTTTGGCAGCCACTTTTGCGCAAACCAATCAATAAACACAGATTGCGATTTTTTTTTATCACAAATATGAGGAAGAATATAAATAGGCCAAAACCGATGAAAAAAAATGTTTTTTTATATTTTTTTTTGATTTGTATTTTAGCAAAAAGTAAGAAACTTGGGGTTTTTTGCAAAATGGTCGCTCTTCTTTTGTTTATAGCGGTGATCAGAAATGACGCAGAGGGGATCAAATACCACCAAAAGAAAGCTCTATTTGTGGGAAAAAAGGATGCAAATTCTGTTTGGGTACAACGTCGCCCGACCACGCAATTGTCAGTTAAAGCGATGCAGTGCCGAAAACGCAAAAAGTGCTCTGGTCTTTACCTGAGAAATTCTTCCGGGGCTGAAGTGGTTAAAGGGCCAATTTTTTTTGTGAAAAAAAAACAAACTTTATTTTTATTTTTTATTGCTTTTAAGTGTAAATGTGAGATCTGAGGTCTTTTTGACCCCAGATCTCACATTAAAGAGGCCCTGACCTGCTTATTTCTATTACAAGGGATGTTTACATTCCTTGTAATAGGAATAAAAGTGACCAAAATTTTTTTTAACCACTTCCTTACTGGGCACTTAAACCCCCCTCCTGCCCAGACCAATTTTCGGCTTTCATCGCTGTTGCATTTTGAATGACAATTGCGCGGCTGTGCGACATTGTACCCAAATAAAATTTGCGTCCTTTTTTTCCCACAAATAGAGCTTTCTTTTGGTGGTATTTGATCCCCTCTGTGTCATTTCTGATCACCGCTATAAACAAAAAATGAGCGACAATTTTGCAAAAAAGAACAATATTTTTTACTTTTTGCTAAAATACAAATCCATAAAAAAAAAAAAAATATTCATCAGTTTAGGTCTATATATATTCTTCTACATATTTTTGGTAAAAAATCGCAATCGGCGTATATTGATTGGTTTGCGCAAAAGTTATCACATCTACAAACTATGGGAATTGATTTATGGCATTTTTATTATTTATTTATTTTTTACAAGTAATGGCGGCGATCTGCGATTTTTATCGGGACTGCGATATTGCAGCAGACATGTCGGACATTTTTTACACATTTTTGGGACCAATGACATTTATACAGCTATCAGAAATTTAAATATCCACTGATTACTGTGTAAATGTAATTGGCAGGGAAGGGGTTAACCTGCAGGGGGCAGTGAAGGGTTAACAGTGTTCCCTGGCTGTGTTCTAACTGTGGGGGGGCGGGCTGGCGGGGACAGAACAGATCTCACTGATCCCAGTGAAAGGGATCAGTAGATCTGGCATGTCCCTTGTAACAGAATGGAGAACCGCCGTGTTTACATCGGCGGTTCCCGTTCTGCAGCTCTGACATCGAGTCCTCCCGACCCATAGGCACGCCCACGCAGTGTGCGGTGGCCGCACGCACGCGCCGCCGCCGCCAGGGGGCGCGCCGGGAGCGTGCACAGGGGACGACATCCATGGACATTTCAGATCCGCGCTGGAGCCGTACTTCGGCAATAGCGCGGATCTGGAGGGGTTAAAGGGACAGTGTAGAAAATACATCAAGGGGGTGAATAAGGTTCAGGAGGGCAGTCTTTTCAACATGAAACCAAAATCAAGAACACGGGGACATGACCTCAAACTAACTGGAGGGAAGTTCAAAACTAATCTTAGAAAGTATTATTTTACTGAAAGTGTGGTTGATTGGAATAAACTACCAACAGAGGTTGTGAGACAGTCAAGAGTAAATGGCTTCAAACATGCTTGGGATAAACATAAATCTTTAGTCAGACAACAAGGTTAATGTGAAAACAAAAAAAAATAAATAAATAAAAAAGGGCAGACTTGATGGACTACTCAGTCTTTTTATGCCGTCACTTTTCTATGTTTCTAAAATATAAAGTAAAACATTACATTAACATAATCTTTCACATTATAGAAAAAAATGGCTAACTTTACTGTTTTCTTATTTTTTAATTCAAATAAAGTGTATTTTTTCCAAAAAAATTGTGTTTGTAAGACCAGTGCGCAAATACGGTGTGACAAAGTATAGCAACGATCTCCATTTTATTCTCTAGAGACTCTGCTAAAAAAATATATAATGTTTGGGGGTTCTAAGTAATTTTCTAGCAAAAAAAAAATGATTTTAACTTGTAAACAACAAATGTCAGAAATAGGCTTGTCCTTAAGCTGGTGCCATGACTGCTGTTCCAAGTTTCCTGTTTCAGGGTGGCTCCTTTCTCTAGAAGAGTCCTATGGTGCCACCCTTACATGCAGGGGCTGGAGTTGTGTCTCCTTACACTGGGTGCATCAGTAGAAAGACACAGCCCCATAGCCTAGGATGGTAAGACACTCGCCTGCGCCTCCTTCCTCCAAACTAACAGACTGACTGAAAACTGCACTGTCCATTGTTAACTCTTTCCTATAAAGACTGGAAGTTCGGGAAAGCAGCACCAAAGACAGCAGGAGCCAGCAGCACTGAAAGTTGTAAACTGCAAGTGCTGGGGTAAGCATTCCACCAAATAGTTTTCTATGGACATATTTATTTTATTGTGCTCCATGCCTTTTCTTAGCATGTATGTGTATGAGTAAAAATATATATATCAATACAAAGGTCAATTTATTTTAAATATGAATGTTTGGGTAACAGTGTATTAAATAAATGTTTTATCACAAGCATATATATTGTAATAGTTAATGAATAAAAATATCAGAAATTGGGCTGTGGAGGGGGACTTTTCCATTCTGGAATTGGATAGGAGACCCAACATGGCTGGAGTACATGGAAAATACCCTAACGCCACCTAATATCCAAACCTTGAAAGTCGATGTTAAAACAGGCATTAAATGCATCCATTTTCGACTTGCTTTTTGCACATTTATCCGTGTGAATTTATTCAGCACATTTTATTCACCGGATCCTATCAAATTCATCAGTTATTGCAAGATCCATTCTCTGACATAAAACTTTATTGATATATTAACATGTAAATTAAACTGGGAACACTGTAAGATTTTTTTCACAACCCCATTTTTCATTTAAAAATTACATATCTCTGATTTTATTACCTGTGTTCTCAGTTTTACTGCTAAGTATTGGCAGTGAATTAAGAAACATCTAAAAGTAAGACATTTTAGTATTCAGTTAGCTGAGGACTGGCATTTTTCATGCCAGTAGTAAAAATGGCTATTTCATTTCTGTGAACCTCATAGTTGTCCAAGCAAGAGGAGGGAAAATTGTGATAAGAGGGAAATAAAATGTGTTTTGTGGCTCTATTATTGCAAATCAAAATTCTATGCACCAGCGTTTTGGCAGTGATATGAATTGGTACAGGTGCCAATTACCTTTGGTGCATATTAGTATGGGTAATAGTTTAGGTTTTACCTTTCGTTTTTATGTTTTATTTAGGTTACCGGTTAATGTATACAGTTGAGTGATCACTATTTAGAACATGCAGCAAATTGGACCAGGTTGTGTGGATCTGGGGTTTACCAACTACTTGCAATTTGCATCACTGACAAATACAATTCTCTGAGTAGACTGGTAAAATGGTATATAAGACATATTACTAAATGCAGAGCTTACAATGAGCCCAACAGTAGGAACATGGACTTCCCAGCCTTTGGATGACCTTCCACCTTTAAGGCTGCATTCACACCTGAGCGACACGTTTTCGGGCATATTTGAAGTGTTTTGTTGCACGTTTTGTAGCCCGACATCGGGCATTTACAAACGCCCGATGTCGCGCTAATGCACACTATTGACACTTTTGCATTTATTCTATGTCAGTAGAAAAGTGTCAGAAACGCCGGAATATGCCCGATTCGCGCGACAAAAATACCTCCGGGAATAGTTTGAGCGTCGAGCGTTTGGCTTCAGGTGTTTTTGAGTGGAGATGTGAACCATCTCCATTCAGAAACATTGATTTTTTTCCCCTCTATCATTTTGTAGCTTCAGGCTTCAGGTATATTTGAGCTACAAAATGCTCAGGTGTGAATGGAGCTTTTGGACTGTAGCCTATTATGGGGCAAGAATGTCCACATCTTGTGATCAGTAAAGCAGTAATGTGTTTTATTATTAGATGTCATCCTAATTAAGTATAGTACTTCCCTATTGGGACAGTGATATCACACAGGAACATTTTTTAAGAGTCAATAATGGGGCAAGCTTCACCCTATCTGTGACAAAGTAGACTCTCCATTAAGGTAGGATCACACCGCTCTAGGCAACTATCCCATAATTGCACCTCCTGCTAGTCAAGGCAAGGTGCAGGCTCTGCAAGGGATGGAAGAAACAGGAAAAGCTGGACGTCCGCACTCCATTGCAACACCTTAATTGAAAATGGATAAAATCCATATAATCACATACAATTACATAGGTCAGGGACAACAATGCTAATGCATTTCACTCCACAGGTGGGCACTTAATCATAGCTAGAGTGAATCTGGCTGCTCCCTCGTATATGTAGGGGTCACCTACCCCTCAATAATAGATTAATTCAGGAGGGATGCCCACACACCCGGTGGGAAAACCAGATACCACAAAACATATTGTAGGAGACCTTGGGCGGTATCAAACTATGTTATACAATGAAACAGAAAAAAAGGTAAAGTTATCAAATGATTAAGCAGACTTGATACATTATTCCAAAATCCTAATTCTGTGTAATCAAAGAAGACCATAACTGCACAAGGTAGTCCCATTAATTAAAACATGTGCAACAAATACAACATCATCTACAATTATAAAAAAAAATTGAAATATTTAAAAAAAAACTCCACATACATGAAGCTGTAAAACCTCAATGTATGGAAGAAAATGTCACTACAATCTTCGTGATAAGGAATCTCCATTAATCACTAATCTCTGTGAAAATTAGAGGTAGGAATAGGGTTAAATGTTAGGAAAACTATACTTTTAGTACAGCTATTCCTAAAATTCCTAAAATGTTGTCTTTACTGTGGGGCCTTTGGGAGCCATGCAGCCTTTCCCTGGAAAGTTGGAACAATAAATTTCCTATTCTTTCCTAATGAAGGGCCATCAATTTTTTACTTCAAGAGTTGCAGAATTTTTATTGGCACTTATTCAAATTTTACTTGCAGGATTTGTATGTTGTTTTTTTATGAATTCATATTTTATATTTCCTAAGTGGCAGTGTATGAAACCTTTTTTTTATTGCACTGGTTAGATTGCTAGTATTTATTGAAGCCACTAGGTGGGAAATTAATGAATTCTTGTATTTTAGGCCTGGATGTTTGGCTTCTTTATATAGTATTGTCAGGGCTACCAGGAGAAATTAAAGTGAAATAAACTGGTAGGCATCTCATCTTGTAGGCTTCAATATTTAACACAGCAAGAACAAGAGTTTTCACTATTTAGACACTATAAATAAATGCCCAAGTTGTTCTTGGTACATGTTAGACCAGTGAGTTAGGAACCTTATTCAAGGGGTGTATTACCAAAACGTAAGAGTAAAATCTCTTGGGGTGGTTTTAGAGACGACTATGGAGAGAAGTCTGGTGATCCTATTACAGAGATCAGTCCCTGCACCTTTAAAAAAATTGTTTTACTAACTTTTTTCCTTGTGTCTTCAATCCAGTCCGGAAATGTAATAGGTTCTCCATATCCTCTTCTTCCACCAATGGTGGGTGGATACTGAATGATGCTGAAAGGGATGCCATGTAATAATGTGACACCACTCTCTGCATAATTTTCCCTTGATTCTGGGAAAGGAGTCTTAAGGAGGTGGACAAAGTCATCATGCCTTGGACTCAAAAGAAGTGGGTTGAATGATGATGGCCATCATTCAACCCAGATGAAGACTCGTGGGGGATCACTAAGGGGTCTGCGGAGGTGAGTATAGGAACCAGAGCTGCATTTTTTTATATTTTGGGTGCTGGAGAATTTTTATTTTTTTGTCTAAACTGGAATTGGGCTTTTAAGGCTTGCAACAATATTGCCATTAGGAAGATCATGAATGGCTAATTCACAATTGTGGCTGGGACTACCCCTCCAATCCATCACATCTTGAGAGGGTTGTACATATACCGCAAAAGTTATACTCCAGGTTATGATCAACAATTGTGAACAGCGCCATGCTGTCCTGCAACTGCAGGATTAAAACATGCGCTAAGAAGGCAACATATCACCTTCCAGCCCCTTTTCAGACACTTTTTATAAACCTATCCACTATAGACCTAGTTTGAGAGGAGTGGCAAAGGCTGCTGCTAGTGTAACAAGCCCACGGGGTATTTTCATTAGAGCTTATGGGCTGATTCAACACTAAATATACAGTATATACATACATGAAAAGTCGATATTTCAGAAAAGGACAAGTGCATTATCTTGAAGGATGGACCTAAGGAAGGGTGCATTTATAGTCTGTGCTATTGCTCCATGGGTGGGATGGGTTTACTAAGAATAGGAAGTAAGTCTTTTACCTCCTTCTGAAAGGTAGAATAGTGGTAATTGATTGTAAACAAAAACTTCTGCCTTACTAACTCCTGATTCCTGCACTCTGAGTTACTTACTCACATTACTTACATACTTTCATACACTGTGCATTACATACCATTGACCTCTACATGCTATGGTACTTTCTACTGGCCTCTGCACTCTGCGTGATATATTACTGACCTCTGAATTTTGTGATTCTTGCACCTGACCCTGCACTCTACATTACATACTACCCCTGAACTCTTTTACTTACTACTAAACCCCAGCCTCTTCAAACCTTCCTTACATTTTAATGGGGCCTTGCTTGGTCATCTCCTTAAAAAAATACAATCCCTTGCCTATTGGCCTGGAAAATGGGCAGAACTGTTTTCAAGTTTTGCTTTCATAAGACTTCAAGTTTGCAGTTTTCAGACTTCACAATGGGAACCAAACCCAGACACATTTGCTGATCCCAAAGAGAGTTCACACATCATTAGGTAAGTACCACTCAGTTCAAGAGAAAAGACTATCCCCTGCCACCGCTGGAGCCAAAGAAGTGGGACCTGTGAAGTACTGGCCCGAAGACTGCGTGTATAAAGGGACCTGTGATATCATCTGATTGACCTGCATAAGTAACGGTATGTGCTAATGTTTTTATTTGACAAATTCGATGTGGGGGTGAGGCTTCAGGGAGGGTAAGATTGCGGGGCTGAAAGAAAACAGAATTCTGCTTTAAACATTATCAAGCATTCATTAATTACATTAAGCTGATTGCTTTCAAAAGTATAATTAAAAATTAAAGGACTACATATATTTTATATTATTTTATTATTATTATTACTTTATTTTATATATTTTATTTTTATATGGATGCAAGGGAAGGCTTCAAATTTCAGTAATTTTTTTTTAAATTCTCCATAATTGAGAATTTCTTTTAGAATACCAATATCAAAATAATTTTCAAGTTCAATAGACTGATACATGCTGAAGGGTTAGCATAAATATCACTACTGATGGGAATGCTGGCCAAGAAGAGAACAATGTCTGCCTGGCAAGACATCTGTCTTATCTTCTAACAACCGGTGTATGGCTTGTACCCGCTGCTATTTATTCCCCGATTTAGCCAATTGATGGGTGTGGTGCAAAAACTATTGAACGGTCCTTTTTCTCCAAAATGTAGAAAATAATTAACTATCAGTTGTAAAAACATTTCCCAACATGATGTAAAAACTTTGTGTGATAAAGATCTTTTCCCACAATCGTATTCTCTCATTATTGGCCATGTACTGATTACAGCAAGCACTCCTTGGTGATTATACTGCTCACTTTTATTCAGACATATATGGCCAGTCTTAGCTACATTAAACAAGATTTTGCCCAGATATAAGGTACCCCTCTCTGGAATGGAATTCCTTCCTTCCTCTAATTCATGCACCCTGGTCCATGCTTCACTTTAATAATGAAAGAGTGATGAGTGTGCACAGCCTCTAATTAATTGCCGCTGTTAAGGTAACATCAATTGCCTTAGAAAATCTGTGTTCTATACTAGCCCTGATGAAAACATTAGTTGGATTTAAGTGGATTCCACACTTACAACTTAAAAGAAGACACCTCAGCTTGGCAATTATTCTAGAGTGGAAGCTAATAGAGGTCAGTTGTAGTCCTGAGCTTAATAATGCTGACACAGGTTTCATGATGAATCCCTGAGCAAGTCATTAAATGCTCTACAAAGATACAAAGCTGTGCATGTGTCTGCCTCTGGAGTTCTCCTTTAAAGTGGAACTTAAGTCAGAAAATTAAGTCCTGCTAGAACACTTCAGGCTGGCCCCTTTTGCAGGAGTAGCTTTGTAAAAACATTAAAAAAAGGCCTATACTGTTTAAAGTCCATTGATATACTGTCTCACCCTGCTCTGCACGTGCTCAATTGCTTTCCATTTTTGGCATAGTGCTGACAGCTTAAAGATTTACTGCTGCTCAGGGGCTCCATGCTTCAGCAAAATGACAGTCTCCAGCAAGAAGAAACAGGGACAATGCTGGGGGGCAATTTACAGCACACACTCATTTTGGCAGCATAATTATTAATGTGGAATATACAGTATGTTCCTTGACATAGAACATTATTTTTTACCAAGTTGTTAAAGTTACAGTTCAACTTTAATATAAGCCACTCTTCTTCCCAGTTATTTGTAGGATTCTCAACACTCCCATATCTTTTAATAAATGAAGCAGCAAATCCAGGAAACACATCAGATCAATCAATAAGCTACTAATGTTTTCTGCAGTTAGGTCCAATGTAGCTCATCAAGGGGTCATTCGGGGTGTACTTCCTAAAGTCTGTACTATGTATCTTCTCTCTTTGTTTTCTGCATCACCAGTTACGTTCAAATTTCTAAGGCAGGTTTAAATTCCCATTAGATATAGTACCTTCTGTCTTTGGCTTTAATTATTATCAGGATGGGAAGTAAACAAAATTAAATCTCCCTATTTAGGACACAGAGAGCAATAAAATTGTGTAGTAACAAACAGTGATGAGCGAACTGAGCATATTTCAGTTATCAGTTATTCAGTTATAAAAAATTAAAAAATCCCCAAACCTGGAAGATGGCACCCAAACCACATTGAAAGTTTTGTGAGATGAATGAGGATATATTTTTCTGGCTTTCTCATGGACACGTTACAAAATTTTGGGAAAAAAGGGCATGCGTAGCTTGCAAATGTGTTGGGGGACATGTACCAATGCAAAAAATGTTTAAAGCCCAAGTGCAGCCAAAATCAATAACAAAAAAATAGTGCAAGGGACATAACTTACAGTCAGTAAGTGTCCCTTGTGCTGATTCCTCTTCTGTTGGTGAAAATCTTCATTCTGACCTCTACTCCAGCCCCGACCATAATCTTCTGTTGTGGGGGGGTTAAAACAACTAAAGGGCTGTCATAGGCAGTGCTCTGACATCTAATGCAGTGGTTCTCAACCCTGTTCTCAAGTACCCCAAACAGGCCATGTTTTGGGAATTTCTCTTAGATAAAATAGCTGTCCAAAATACCAAGCCATTGACTCTTTTTTAAAGCACCTGTGCAAGATAAAGGAAAACCTGCAGACATGGCCTGTTAGGGGTACTTGAGGACAGGGTTGAAAACCACTGATCTAGTGCATGGGACGAACATGCTAAAACCCCCCCCCCCCCCATAAAAAAAACTGAGCACTAATCTCCAAGATTACCCTCTAAGCATAAATTCCCCCTCCTCCCAGTACAAAAACGCCTCCCCACTGAAATTTCCCCTCTCCCAGAACAAATCTTTGTCCCCCTATCCCCAACCTCCCCCATAAAGAAATTTCCCCTACTAGCATAAATCCTCTACAACTAAAATTTCCCTGCCAAGTACAAATCCTCTCCCTCACTTCAAATCTCCCCTCCAAGCACATGTTCTCCCCAATCCCCAAATGTGCCCTCCTAGCATGAATCCTATTCCGCCATCCTTCCTCCGAACACATATCCCACTAAATCACCACTCCTAGCACCCTCCCCCCAAAATTTACCTTCCAAGAACAATTATTACTACCTGCTGCCCCCCCAATTCCCCC
>BLSH010321759.1:72638-89334 GCA_018402905.1 Glandirana rugosa | reverse complement strand
AATAATGGCTGACTGGTGGTCTCAGGACTATATGCTTTCTGAATCAGTGAACTGGAACCAGAATGCAGCAAGTGATGTCAGAGGAAAGTCAAAAATCTTAATTTACATACTTTTTCTGGGTTAGGAATTCAAAGTATTGAAGCCTTTGGGTCATCAAAACAGCCTTACAAGGCATGCCATTTTGGCACCTGGCATGAAGCCGAAATGCAGGGTAGCTAAGGTGCTCAGTGGCACCCTAAAATTGCTATTACTATCAATACGTTCCTTGGTCCTCTTTCACTTGGCATCAATACCGAGAACAGTATAGTCATGCTCACCCTTTTCAGGTTATCAGCAGTGTTCTGTGTGAGTAAACACATGAAAACTACAGGGGAATTCTGGATCATTGATTCCTGGGATCTCCATAAGAAAATCAAACTGACTGTTTTCCACTTGAGCGCAGACGGAAAGTGCTGCATTACTGTTTGAAATACACACAAGTCACTTAGCGCCACTATACAAATTCAGTCTCTGATGCCTCTGCTATAAATAGAAGATATGAATATAGCAGGGAGATGAAAAGTCCTAGTCACTAGACTCTGCTAGCTTTCAGCCCTGGAGAAATAATTCATAAAACATAACTTTTACCCACAGCGTGCCTTTAAAACTGTCAGATTCATTTACTCCATACAAAATACAATAGCGTTTTGATGAATGATTAAAGGACTAGAGTACTAAATATACAACTTTTATACAACAGTATTACATAAAAGAGCTATCCATACCTTTTTGAAATAGGTTCATAGAGTTCCTGGATCACAAGCCTTACATTTTTTGGTATATATTTATATTTTTAGGATATCTATTCATTCCAGGCCAAGATAAGGCCAGGCTCTGAGATGTTCGGGAGAAAGCCCTATTGATGTCTATGGGGATTGGCTGCACAGGTACAGTCAGTGTCAAGAATATTTTGGCCACGGGATGTCAACATTGCAGCAGGTCCATGAATCTGGGGAAGGTGTGTTACCTAAAAATATGAAAGAGAAAGGGCTCCTCCACCTAAGTGTAAAGATTTTATTAAAAGGGCAAATAAAAATATGGACTCTGCATGGCAGATAAGATCAGTGTGTATGTATGGTGAAGAATTAAGTCATCTGTGGAGTGGCACTGAACTGCGGAAATAAGCAGAAATTATTCAGAAGGAGACTTCCTGCCATGGTTTCTGGTGCAGTGGTGTATCTAAAGGTATATCATTTAACAAAGAGTCAAATCAGAACTTTGACAAATGCTTCAATCTGTTTGTTGTTTCCAGGTCAATCTGTCCTGTGCATCTTCTATAAAAATAAATGATCGCATACGTAATACCCACAAACAGTTCATTTTGCACACATTTTCACATAACTGGAGAGAAAAGCTGGAGGCATTTCCTCTCCCCAAAGGGAACAGACATGGTAAAACACCCTAAATATGTGCCACAATACTTATCAAATGCATAAAGCGTGCTTAAAATGCATATGTTTAATCCAAAGAAGTTTAAATGGGCCCTTGGATGGATATAGTCCTTTCTGTCATCCAACTGGGAGTGAACCCCTAGAGCATGTAGATCTAAAGGCATGTCGCTGATGCTTCCTTTCATGTAACTGAATGCATAGAGCCCTGTGTCTGCAGATGACTTCAGGAAATAAAAGAGAATGTGAAGTGGCAGGACCCTGAATGATCCCAGTATGGCACTCAAAAGACAGTAGTAAGAATAAAAGAAGGCTATATATGCAAACTTATTTGAAGTACTTAGATGTGTTAAAAGAAGGTAGGGGGTTTTAAAGCTTCCCATTCTTTAATAACTAAGTCTGATATTTTTACTTGATATATCAGCAGCAAGCCATGGAATTTTAGCATTGCCAGCAAATCCACAATTGTAATTGCCATACACAAAAAGGATTGCTGAATTGTATTAAATTAATGATTTTTCAAAAATCTCACAATTACTTGTATGTGAACAACTACATCTATAGGTCATTACCACAAAAGAGTTTACTGTGCAGGGAATTTTTCTTTTTTTCTGTGGAACAAAAAATACCACCTTTGTGGGTCAAAATAAAGCTCATAACGTAGGATAATTTATACAGCTGTGTAGGTTGAACTGATGGAGGGGGCCTTGTGTGGTTGGATATATCAGCTTTTATATAGATCTCAGAATTCAGTGCTGGCACTTTGCCACACAAAGCTGGAACCCAATCCCTTAGCCTAAGGCTCCCCTTACACTATCTCCCCCTCTAACCCCAACACAAACCTCACACCATTTACTTTCTGTAACATTAGCACTAACCCTTTAAAAATATAAACATGCCCCTTGTTTGAATCCTTATCAAGCCAATGACTATGTAGCGAAATATACCAGCCCTGGGGTATTTGGCAGCTCCACACAGGTGGAGATGGAGAACACATTTGGTATGAGAAAATCCCTGGAAGATTCTCCAGGGGTCTGATCACTGATTACATTTCAAGTGTATTGTCAGTTTTTGGCAACATTGATGAGCAGACCAATTTCATGTGATGTACAGCTACAAGTATTAGTAATAATATCTGTAGTGCTACCCCTGAAGAAGCTGCTGGTTAAGATGGGACGTTGTTCTTTGCATTGACCTTCTCAAGGGCCTCAGCCTCTCTAACACACCAGGTTGGGCAAAAAGCAAGCAAACACAGGAAATTATTCCTATCATCCAATTCTAGTGCTGGCTTGAAAAGAGGCACAAAAACAGTTAGCAAGGGTAAACTTAATGTATTATTACCCAGTAAGGTTGATAACCAAGAAAGTACAATTAAGTTGGCAATTGTGGTAACACATTCCAGCATATAGAACAGCTAACAAGGAGGGCTAGGCATAATTGACATTAATACCCAGATCAGCATAAACAATAACAGTGCCATCTAAAATGCAACAATGAGCAGTGATAATAATTGATCTAGCAATACAGGATCTATACTGCACCAATGACAGCTATGTTAGACCTAGACCATGGCGAGGCATGGCGAGATTTTAGCAACATAAGCAGTGAAGGGGAATGAGGGAAACTTGCAAGATGGATAATAGGGGCAGTCTTTAAAGTTGATCTACTACCGGCTAACATTGGGGCTCTTTAAAGTGTTGTGCACTTATAATAGTCCTTTAAACCTGCATTCAGTAAGATAAAATCAGGGACAATACAGCTCAGTACAAGGTGAAATACAAGTGGACAGAGATAATAATGATTTGCTACAACTGTAGCACAGAGTTGGTAATGGTGTGGTATGGACCTGAAGGTAATGTGGTGCAGAATTGCTTTTGAGAGGTTACGGATTGGGTACTTTAATTGTGATGCTTTCAGCAGCTTGGCTACTGCTAACAGTACAAAGTGGGCCAGTTTCCCTCTCACTGACTCCCTGAGGTGGCCATAAGTTCTTGCAGCGGAAGGGCCCCTTTTGGTCCTGTTGTGGTGTGATGCAACTCAAATGACCAGAGTGGAGAATCTGGAAAAATCTTTGTGGCAATTCCACAAGGTCAGTGCTGCTGGTTTACCGGAGATCTCATCCTGAACCTCAGGCTCTTTTGGGCTGACTTTGTCTCCTGCTCACACAGACAACTCTGGATGCCTAAACTCCCGCGGCTCCAAGAGAGTGGGCTTTTTCCTCAGCAATTCAATTAAAGCTCTCCATGGCTCCTTGTTCTCACATAGGGGGCGATTTACTAAAACTGGAGTACTCCGAATGTGGTACAGCTGTGCATGGTAGCCTTCAGCTTCTAACTTCAGCTTGTTCAAGGTTTAAAATCTGGAAGCTGTTTGGTTTCTATGCAGAACTGCACTAGAATTTACACTCTCCAGTTTTAGTAAATGTACCCCATAGAGTCTATTGGGGACTGTATATCAGAGAGTCAGATGTCACATTACATGGCTGTGGCCTGAACAAGTAAAGGTAATAGCAAGTGCCGGAGGGATAATCATGGCACTATAGCAGTATATAAAAAGTACTTGTAGTCCGCGGCGTGCTGGATGGTGTGTCAGCCAGGATCTAGGTAAGCTCAAAACCAAAATGGAACAGGACCACTACTAAAGGCAAAGCAAGCTTCTCTCTTGAGTGAAGTCCAGTACTGCTGTCTCTCTAAAGCTGCTCATGACTGCAGTTGCACTCTTGCCCCCTCCACATACAAGGCAGCCAGCTTCTTGTCTCCGATATTGGGGTCTTTTGTGACCGGTCCCCCATGCAGCTAGTGCACGCAGACCCACCAGAGAGGCTATTTCACCTTCTGAGGAGCTGTTACTTCTAATCTGCAATGTAAATGTTTTTATGCTTGTTTTTACGCTTATTAAACCATGCAACTGAGTGGCGCTTCTCTGTGCTTCCTTTTTTCTGTTGACTGGAGAAGGATTGTGCAATACAATATTAACATCACAAACAATAGAAGGGGGATAAACAAAGAGCAATGTCTCTTTCTCCATACAGTTGTAGCCCAGTACCTGGCTACATATCAAAATAAAATCAGGTAGCTTTCTGCCCAAAAAAAATAGACCAACAAAATCATGCAAGCCAAATGTGGGCAATGATTCCTTCATCTTTAATTTGGGATTGAGGTTGTTTTTCAAAATAATGGTAGGTGAAGTTTAATTAGAAACAAAATTTGTATTGCTAATGAAAAGACTCCATAAAGCTGCTGACATGAGTTCTTTATGAACTTAATCTTCATATGCTGCTGTTATCTGCTGCTTGCAGGAACTTGTTAAAATCACATCCTAAACTGTGAACATGTGAGCAAAATATCAACGGCGGTACAAGACATACATTATTATATTAGAACTCCAAGCAAATATTAGAACACACTTCAGCTCAGTTATGTAGTCAGTCAAAATATATGTATTTCTAAATACAATAGTGCATTTATTTGAATTCCCTCTCTGCCTCACTCTTAGTGACCTTAGCTACTGTAATCACATCTTAATCACTGACCTGCCGCTAGACTGTGATTCGGACAAGCAACGAGAAGCAACACACTACTAACATCATCACTTTGTAGTCTCCTGCAATGAAGGTTGAGGGAATTGAGAATTTTCATTTCAAAAAAATTGTAGCAAAAAATAAAGTTTTGGTGAAATTTTGCTATTTTCATGAAATGCATTGGAGTCAACGAGGAGCCCATATTCAACACATTAAACCAAAAAACACCTTCATTTACTTCAATGCATTTCACCAAAATATCAGAATTTTGCCAAAATGAGCTCAGTGTACAGTGAGCTCATCTGAGGCATCTGAGGGTTATGGAAGTTCCTTTTAACTACCCTGGACCTGTTCTTGTGTCAAAAAAAAAAACACCCACCATCCTTAACCGCATTGTTTTTGTCTTTTATTTTTTACAAAAAGAAGAAAAATACAAACAAAAATAAAATCAAATACACAATAAGTAGGGAACAAAATCTAAAAACAGAAAACGCTATGAAATTAAATAAATGAATCTACCCTAAATATCTTCTAAAAAATCCTAAAATAAGAAAAACAGTAGATTATTTCAAGTCAATGTCATCAAAGCAAATGGCACCCCATAGGGATACCTACAGGGGTCAAGCAATCACAGTAAGATGGCGCCTAGTAATCTATTGAATTAAAGGATATGGGAAAATCGTGCCCGATAGGGAGATACAGTATATACAATATCTCACAAAAATGAGTATACCCTCACATTTTTTTTTGTTTCAAAAATGTTATTGAAACATTTTTCAAAGTACGGATTACAGAGCATAAAGAGAAAGCATCATACGTACATATCTGGAGTAGGACAAAACATCTTGACAAAGAGATATTTGCGACATAGAAACATGTATCTTGGTATGACCAGTTGCCTTGACTTATAACGTGTTGATAATTACGGGGAAAATTGAGTGCCTGGGAGTGAGTTCTCAGAGTATAGTCTGGGCGATAGACAGAGTGTTGATTTGCCTAACTCTCCTGTAGATTCTGAGGTGTGTTGTAACACATTAACCGGGAGAGTCAGTGAAAAAGGGGCAGGCTCTTATTGCCGATGGAAAGGTGCCTCCAAGTCTCTTTTATATAGACTTGGTCACCTATAAGGTCATGGATCCCTATGGCCCAGGGGGTCAGGGGGAGACGTGGCTCGCGCCTAGTGTCTCAAGCCTGCCCCCCTGCACCGGGGACCCTCTTAAAATGCAGGGAGGGGGATATAAAAGGGGAGGAAGGGAGAGGGAGGGCAAAAAAAGGGGGGATGGTAAAGAGAGGGGAAGTTGTGAGGTATGGTGAGAGAAGGAAAAAGTGTCACACACTTGACACTATCTGAACCAAATACGTTTATCTTGGTCTCATCATGGTTCCAGTAATCCATGTCCTTAGTCTGCTTGTCTTCAGCAAACTGTTTGCGGGCTTTCTTGTGCATCATCTTTAGAAGAGGCTTCCTTCTGGGATGACAGACATGCAGACCAATTTGATGCAGTGTGCAGAGTATGGTCTGAGCACTGACAGGCTGACCCCCCACCACGCCTTCAACCTCTGCAGCAATGCTGGCAGCACTCATACATCTATTTCCCAAAGACAACCTCTGGATATGATGCTGAGCACGTGAACTCAACTGCTTTGGTCGACTATGGTGTGGCCTGTTCTGAGTGGAACCTATCCTGTTAAACTGCTGTATGGTCTTGGCCACCTTGCTGCAGCTAAGTTTCAGGGTCTTTTTGGCAATCTTCTTATAGCCTAGGCCATCTTTATGTAGAGCAACAATTCTTTTTTTCAGATTCTAAGAGAGTTCTTAGCCATGAGGCGCCATGTTGAACTTCCAGTGACTAGTATGAGAGAGTGAGAGTGATAACACCAAATGTAACACACCTGCTCTCCATTCACACCCGAGACCTTGGAACACTAACAAGTCACATGACACCGGGGAAGGAAAATGGCTAATCGGGCCCAATTTGGACATTTTCACTTAGGGGTGTACTCACTTTTGTTGCAAGAGGTTTAGGCATTAATGGCTGTGTGTTGAGTTATTTTGAGGAAGCAGCAAATTGACACTGTTATACAAGCTGTACACTCACTAATTTACATTGTAGCAAGGTGTCATTTCTTCAGTGTTGTCACATGAAAAGATATAATAAAATATTTACAAAAATGTGAGAGGTGTACTCACTTTTGTGATATACTGTATATAGGGAACAGCGGCATGGCATCTTCTTACTTCTTCTTAAGGAAACCATGTGACCCTGTGGCGCAATGCGTAGGGGAGGGGCTTACGGATGCCACAAAGTGTCTGTTACATGAGATAGTGCAGTAGTTACACTACCCGGGAGCTGTATTTCTATTGTTTCATGCTGTGTATAGTCTGGTGTACTGGGAGCACCATGAACATGTGAGTGCTTATTTTAGATGTTTTTAATTAAGATTCTTGGTTTTAAAGGATTACAGATCCCCTGCAATGGGAAAAGGCTCATTAAGACCATTTCTGTGGTCATATCCCCCAGATGAGAACACATCTGGAGGAGGGTTATTCAATATTTAATGAAGGTTTTTTTCTGCATAGAGTGGGGGATATCTAAGAAGTCACTTCCCATTTTGGGAATTCTGAGGACTGTACTGTATATTACATTTGCTGGATTTGGTTATTTATGAGTCACATTAAGGGACATTATGAAATTGTTTTTTATGCTTCACTTTTTATGGACACTTTAGGAATTTGCTTTGGATGTATATTTTCACATTGTTTTGATGATATTATTTGTCTCAAGGGATATTAA
Source organism: Glandirana rugosa (assembly GCA_018402905.1). Classification (NCBI taxonomy): domain Eukaryota; kingdom Metazoa; phylum Chordata; class Amphibia; order Anura; family Ranidae; genus Glandirana; species Glandirana rugosa. The sequence continues at coordinate 81,592 of BLSH010321759.1, read as the reverse complement.
CACTTAGACATACGGTGCCTTGAAAAAGTATTCATACCCCTTGACATTTTCTACATTTTGTCATGTTACAACCAAAAACTTAAATGTATTTTATTGGGATTTTATGTGATAGACCAACATAAGGTGGCACAAAATGTGGAAAATTTCAAGGGGCATGAATACTTTTTCAAGGCACTGTATGCTGCGCTTAACCATGTGAGTGACAAAAATATGTAAAAAAATTAATAAATATAAACGAGCCAATGATGTATAAGGCATCTATCATGCAGAAATACATTATAAAGTCCAATATATCATGTAAAAAAATAATCAAAAGTATAAAGTGCAAAGTGCATCTCAAATGGTGTCCAAAAAGTTTGGAATGCACTTTGCACTTTATACTTTTGAACAACTTTTTATATGATAAATTCATGTTAGACTTTATAATTTATTTGTGCATGGTAGATGCCTTATACATCATTGGCTCTTCTTACTTATTAATGTTTTACATATTTTTGTCAGTCACGCAGTTAAGCACAGCATATGTCTATTTTATTAAGTATTTACACAATTTATGTCAATTGTGATGCTAGCAGCTTTTTTATCCATTAGTGCAGTATTTCCTCTTATAGTGTAAACCATACATTTATTCTTATGATAATATAGATTTAAAGGGGCAGTAACAATTTTGGTTAATTTACAAAGGGAACCCTGTATAGAGGAGCGCGACACCACCTCATGTATGTATAATGTCACCAAAGACGTCTAATTAGTGAAAATTGAGATTTACAGTTTCAGAGAAATTAGTAACTTTGCAATGATGTGCATTTTGAGAAATTCACGCATGCTCAATTATATCTGAAAGCATACTCCAATTGTCTGACAGTGTTAATTTAATAATATTTTTGTTGACAATTGAGATGACTAAAATACGACTAAAACTAAAATGGCATTTTAGTCAAAAGACTATGACTAAAGCCCGGTACACCTGTTCCAAAAATCGGACGTGTGTCCGTGTTAATCTCTGATCAAATCAGAAGAGTGTACTAAAGTCACAAAAATTCTCGTACGACAGAATAAAAAAATCGGAAGTGATGTCATGTATTGTAGTGTATTTATATTGTATTTTTGGACGACAACTGCACTGGTAAAACGAAAATTGTACGATCTGGTATTGTAAGAGAAAAAAATTAGTGTTTGTCCGATCTAATAATATCGGATGAACTGTCATGATCGGCTTTCGAAAGCTCTATATTAATGATCCGATTATTATACAATCGATTCGAAAGCGGGATTTTTCGTCCAATTTTCAGATTTGCGCGTACGGGCCATAAAACAATATTGAAATTTAACATCAAAATTGACACGGCACTACCACATAAGAATATGTAGGGGACATGTACTAAGCTGCTAAATTTAAAAAAAAATAAGAAAAAGGCTTTTCTTATTTGTTTTTATTTTTTACTGTTGGTAATATATTGAGGTAATACGTGCAATGGCATTACAGCCAATAGAGTTTACAGTTCTTTGGGCTTTTATCATTTCAAGTTGTGCTTCTGCTTGTCAAAGCAATATTTTTGTTTGTTTCTGAAACTTGGTTGTATTTATAAAGACTTTATATATCACAATGGCTAAATCTATGTCTGTAGTGTATGTTCAACCCTTAATACTATAAATAATATAATATGGATATATATAAACATGTGCTGCGCCACCATAACAAATAAAAAAATGATATATGTGAATACAAAAAGTGACAATACCTTCAAATCACATCCACTCAATGTGAGATAATGTACAAAATTAACAAAAGTAACATCGCTTAAAATAATAACCAAACTTATGTGAGAAAAAATATTTTTGGTGAAAGAAATTTCGTGAGAAAAATTCAATACTTCCAGTTCATGAAATAAATGCAAAAGTTCTTAAATAAATTGCGAATATTCAATAAAGTTCATCCCAAATACTGATAAAACAAATATGAGTGCTCTGAGCTCCAAACCAAGTGCAAAGAAATGCAATTTGTGGTGCTCGGTGACAGCCCCCTCATGTGGCCCCACTCACCAGAAAAAATGGACCCCCAGCTTTGCAGTCTGGGGGTCACAATAGGCTTATTCCTGGTAATGGTCACCCAAGATATCCAAGACAGATGGTGTAGGGTCCGTTCCTAATAGGCTGCAACCTCTGGGCTCCACTCCTCCAAAAATACTCAGAAAAAAGAAACGGCTTCCATAGTGAAGTACGTAACAAAACTTTAATTGCGCAATCAAAATAAAACTTACAAGATAGACAGACGATCTCCCGCTAGTTCTCCTAATGTTGTATGATAAGTGACATCACTTCCGGCTCTCCGCATCTACTGACGTCACGTCCGCCCGTGGTGGAACGCACGCTGGAGCCACACGCCGCACATATCATACACTATGGAAGCCGTTTCTTTTTTCTGAGTATTTATGGAGGAGTGGAGCCCAGAGGTTGCAGCCTATTAGGAACGGACCCTACACCATCTGTCTTGGATATCTTGAGTGACCATAACCAGGAATAAGCCTATTGTGACCCCCAGACTGCAAAGCTGGGGGTTCATTTTTTCTGGTGAGTGGGGCCACATGAGGGGGCTGTCACCGAGCACCACGAATTGCATTTCTTTGCACTTGGTTTGGAGCACAGAGCACTCATATTTGTTTTTTCAGTATTTGGGATGAACTTTATTGAATATTTGCAATTTATTTAAGAACTTTTGCATTTATTTCATGAACTGGAAGTATTGAATTTTTCTCACAAAATTTCTTTCACCAAAAAGATTTTTTCTCACATAAGTTTGGTTATTATTTTAAGCGATGTTACTTTTGTTAATTTTGTACATTATCTCACATTGAGTGGATGTGATTTGAAGGTATTGTCACTTTTTGTATTCACATGTATAATTTTTTTATTTGTTATGGTGGTGCAGAACGTTTATATATATCCAATCTACAAGGTACCTCTGAGTTACTTATATGGCAGTAGCCTCCACACACTGACCGATCCGTGATTCTTGTTTGTATTTGAGGGATTGGTCTGTGTGAGTAATTTGTTGATCCTAGTGCGGATTATTTTAGCACAAATAATATAATATGCTATTAGATTTTTACTCCAGGACTATATATATATATATATATATATATATATATATATATATACATATAATGAGTTTGGCATTTCTAAAGAAATGCTTATATAATGCATTACAATTTAACTAAACCCATTAGTCGACTAAAATGTAATGGAGATTTTAGTTGACTAAAATACGACTAAAACTAAAATGGTATTTTAGCCAAAAGAATATAACTATAACTAAATCAATATTTGATGTCAAAATTAACACTGCTGACAGCACTATTCAAAGCAATCTGATTAGCTTAGAGTACTGGCCCTTTGTCTCCTACTGTGAGTGGGACATTAAGACAGATTCAGATGTTTGTATTAATTCTACATAACATATCTAATTATTATTATTAATAGTTTAAATAAATACTTCTGCCTGGGGTTCATCTTTAACCACTTGCCAACCAGCATACATATACTGTGGCAGGTCGGCTCACCTGCGTAAACCAACGTACAGGTGATAGTGTGGGCATGTGCCCGCGGGTCTTCAAGACTCGATGTCCGCAGGGCCATCCGCGGCCGCAGTACAGAGAGGCAGAATGGGGATCTGCCTATGTAATCAAGGCAGATCCCCATTGTGACAGGGGACAAATCTGAGTAATCAGGAACTGCGATCTCTGTGTTGTTCTAGTGAGCCCAGCCTCCACATAGTTAAAACACACCCAGGGAACGCAGTTAACCCCTTGATCGACCCTCTAGTGTTAAGCCCTTCCCTTCCAGTTCTAATTATACATTGATCACTGCATTTTTTTTAGCACTGATCAATGTAATAATGTCATTGGTCCCCAAAAGTGTCACTTTGTCACTTGGGGTCAGATTTGTCTGCCGCAATGTTGCAGTCCTGCTAAAAATCGCAGATCGCCGCCATTATCAGTAAAAGTCCATAAATCTATCTCCTATTTTGTAGACGCTATAACTTTTGCACAAACCAATGAATATTCGCTTATTACGATTTTTTTTACCAAAAATATGTAAAAAATATATATTGGCCTAAACTGATGAAAAAATTTGTTTTTTTATATTTTTTTTTGCATATTTGTTATAGCAGAAAGTAAAAAAAATGTTTTTTTTTTTCAAAACTGTCAGTCTTTTTTTTGTTTATAGCGCAAACAAATAAAAACTGCAGAGGTGATCAAATACCACCAAAAGAAAGCTCTATTTATAGGAAAAAGAGGTTCAGTTTTGTTTGGGTACAAGGTCGCACGACCGCGCAATTGTCAGTTAAAGCGACACAGTGCCGTATTGCAAAAAATGGCCTGGTCATTAAGGGGGTACAACCTTCCGAGGCTGAAATGGTTAATGTTGCATACTTTTTTCTCTACCTCTCTTCTCTGATCTTAATGGATGCTGTGTGTATCTGTCTCAGAGCCGCTCATGGTGGACATCACATCGCTATGACATTTCTAGACAGCTACAGAAACAACAACATAAACTGAAATATTCAGAACACAGAGCAGTGGGAAGAATATATTATAATATGTCATTTGCTGACAGGACAGTGCATTTGTATGCAACATTAGAATGTTATTGTTGAATTTGCAGACAGCAATAAAATAACACAATGTAGCATATAATTAGAAGATAGCGCTTTACATATGAAAACACAACATTTTCACACCAGAAGATGACTAAGGCAGACGCCGGTACATTTACAGATCACGTTACAGCGTTGTAACATTTAAAAGGCGGGCGTATAAATAAATAACATGCAAAATAAAATAAAAAAAAATAAAAAAAATGTAAACAGCTCTGGAATATGCAATGCACAGTGATATAAATGGAAAATAAGAATCCATTTGCTAGCAAACTCTTGTAACTCGCTGCCTGAAAGCTTGCAGTACAGTTGTACATTACATGTACATTGATACATTTGTTTTGGGAAATGGAAGCCTGGCAGTGTTAATTGATGGTGTGAAGCTCCCAACATTGACAACCAGTGTGACGCTGGCCAATGTTTTACACTCTTGAGCCTTTCTCAAGCATTTTACCACTGAGGGACCCTTGAAAATAATTTAAGATCTCCAAGAATCCATGCTAAAAAATGACACCGCCAGCTTATGGTACATTAGCTTGATCAGTAAATTGTGCAGAGTTTTAAATAACACAATAAATAATGTGGCATACCTAGAGTATTTGACATTTAAGGCTAATTGTTTTTTAACACCCACCTGCTGTATATGACAAAATGATTTTCAGTAATAAAATTCATTATATATGAATATCAGAGAAACTTAATTGTATAGGTATACTAAGGTGTTTTTTGTTTGTTACTTTTATTTTTAAATGTATTGTTGGTGGCTGCTGCCATATATAAGAATATAGTATATATTGGCAATTGAAAGCTAGACCAGACTGTATATATTAAATGACAGCCTAAGGGAAGTCTGGTCTAGCTTTCAATTGCCAATAAATAAAATTAATTAGAAGAATGATGATGAACAAAAAAACACAGTGAACCTTTTTGTGTGTCCTAACATCCTAACATTTCCCTCTTGCATTGGGGGTCAGAGTAGGTTGGAGATTAATTGTCCATTGATAACTGCTCAAGGAACTTTTAGCAACCACAGGAGGAAAACTAGTTGACAAAAGTCTGCTCTACAGTAAAATAAGCCAACTATCTCTTAGTTCGCTATCTCTCTCTGGTAATAAAGTGCCACCCCTCCCCAAAAAAAAATTACCTGCAAGTTAAAGCGGAGTTCCACCCAAAAGTGGAACTTCCGCTGGTTGGATTCCTCCCCCCCTCAGGTGTCACATTTGGCACCGTTCGGGGGGGGGGGGGGGAGACACCTGTCTTTAAGACAGGTGTCCTTTTCCACACTTCCGGGAGCTCTGGCCGGTGGCCGTGGCAGAGCCTCGCGCATGCGCAGTAAGGTGCCCGGCGTGAAGCTGTACTGCTACACGTCTGGGTTCCCTTACCCGCACTGGAGGCGGCTGCACCCATCCCCCAATCCGAAGATCGGCGGTGGGTGCAGACATTGCTGGACTCCAGGACAGGTAAGTGTCCTATTATTAAAAGTCAGCAGCTACTGTATGTGTAGCTGCTGACTTTAATTTTTTTTGTTTTACCTCGGACCTCCGCTTTAAGAGCATAATGTGCTAGTATGCATCACATCCTAGCACGTTCTAAGAGACTTACTGTACCTTAAAATTAAGCCCTCCAGTGGTGCACTGTCACCGCTAACAGGGCTTTCATCTTCACCCAGCCTTCCTTCCGGGTTTGCAGGCTCTTTTAATGGCAGAGCTGCGATGATGTCACTCCCACGCATTCAGCGGGAGCCACATCCAGGGCACAGCCCTCTGAAGGGACGGCATGCTGTCCCTTCAGAGTGCCGTGTGCATGTGCCAGTGATGTCACCAGCTGCAGAAGTAGCAAATATTTCCTAAACAGTGCACGTTTAGGAGATATACCTTGTGCCTACAGGTAAGCTTTATTATAAGCTAACTGTAGGTGCAAGTCAGCAAATGAAGTTTACTACTCACTACTACTTTAATAACACCAGAAATTAACTATTCTATATAACTAAACTAACTATGTGTCCACCGTCAGTTCACATAGAGTCTGACAAACCTAACATTGAACATTATCGAAATCAATGTGAATCTTGATAATAAATTCGAGACATTTGAAGGTTAATAAGAAAAGGGTTGACAAAAAAAAGCCAGGTGGAGCTGGGCACAACCAAAGAAGATTTCAAAGATACAGTACAATGGGGAGAGGGTCCTCCATGTAATGCGACTTTGAGGGTGACATGGGAAAAACACCAATCCTTTAAATAATATACTGTGAGTATAGAACTGTGTATATGGAGGTCTTGAGATTCTCCCAAAGTAGTACAGAGGATGCCAGTCCCTCAACCACAGTCCTATGAATACTGGAAACTTAGGCCCAGTCCAGGGGATGTTTTTTTTAAATTCATTGCTGATGAACTTTAACAGGATAGGGCTTTAGGGTCACAGTATACTTCAAAATGATCAGCAACAATTATAGGAGAACAACTTCTCTCTAATCTTTTAATATCAGATTTCTGGAGGTAGCAGGGAATGGACAGTATATCTAGGATCCTACATCAACAATCCCTGCAACCACTTCTGGCACGTGGTTTCCTTCTGGCACTTGCACATCTATTAGTCCCCATGAAGGTCTTTATTCAGTGGCCCAGGAACTGTCATCTACAAGAGAACCAGAACCCTAACTTGAGGGAAAAGAACATTTTGTTCATGCTTTCTGCACATTTATCACCTACCCAGCTACCTTCTGGGTGCTTCCTTCCAGGGATTGGTTGGGCATGATAAGTATTCAACTGATCATTTGAATCCCTAAGCCCTACATCTAAATGCTAGGTTTACCAAACATCCCTTTGCACAAGTTTGTGGCCTGCACTACAAAACAATGTAGTACAAGTACCCAGCTATCATTGTTTTTCTCAGAGGGCCATATGCCAGATGCCATTATTTTGCACAAAAGTTCATCTCTGCCCTCCATCAACATATGTAACAAAAATAGAAGTTGAAGCGCCACACTGCTGCTAAGATGTCCAACAACAATTTTATTCCAATAAGAAGTCAGGAGGACAGTCCAAGGGTGACCAACACACTTCAGGGGTCTAAAGACACCCCCTTCACCTTCACTTAAAACAAGATCTCCATATCAATACAATATCTCCTCCTCAGGGTCATAGTTAAAGCCAGATACCCAATAGCCAATAGTGTTGAATGTATAAAAGTTAATGTCAGGTAGCACTAAATAGATAATCAATACACAAGAACCTCAGACAAATGTGAGCATCTGAATAATAAAACATTCCATTTCAGTTCCTCAATTGGGTAAAAAGCAATAAATAATAATAATAATAATAAAAGAATAATAAAAACAATATGTCCTGATTAAAATATGGATCTAATGAGAATAAATGAGAATAAAATATATCCAAAAATTCATATTTGTTTAACTCAAGCCATGCAGTATACAATTCAAATGTTCAATTGGTTTTAACTATGGCCTTTCAATTTTCTTTATTATTACATTAAATCACAAGCCAAGGAGACCATGGCGATCCTCTGGGGCGTAGAAGCCATCTGCCCAGGATCTAGATTATTTACATCAATATCAATACTTTAAGATAGCAATATCAATATAACATTTCGGATCCATTGCTATTTTTCCACTTTCCTCAACTCCATCAGCATATGGAATGCCATGAGCCAGTAGGAGGCAAAGGAGGAATACAAGGAGGAAGAGGTTTAGAATGCTGGTGTTGAAGAGTGTTGGGATGGTGATGGTGAGAAGGAGCATTGATGTGCCAGGATCTAATTTATAGAACATCAAATATTAGTAATTTTTTACCTGCAGTTTTATTACCTGTATATCAGGTGCAGAAAAAACGAACATGTATACTATATATATATTACTATTTGTATTATTTTCCTTAAAACGCCATCCCTGCCCTGGTGATGCAAACATAGGCAGGGAAGGCAATGCAAACTAGGTTCTACTTTTAAAAAAGGAAGTCCTAGGCCAATACACCCCCAGAGAGGCAGTCTGGAGGAGGACTTTAACTGTCACAGATTGTAGGTTACGTGTGCTGTGTTTGTGCCTAGTACAGCCCTCAAAAATTCCACTCGCCTGCTTGCATATGGCATGTGGAATTATGAGTAGTGTGAGTATGGACAGGGCTGTGCTGTACCGGGAATGTATAGCCAGTGAGCCCCCCGTGTCACACATGCTCGCAGTGCTCTGGAGGGGAGGGGGAAGTATAGTGCTGTGCAGTCTGTGAGGTGGGGTCAGTCAGTGATGGGAGGGTCAGTCAATGATGGGGGGATCAGTCTGTGAT
>BLSH010321759.1:51216-64624 GCA_018402905.1 Glandirana rugosa | reverse complement strand
ACGCCAATGCACCGTAGGGACTCCGCTGGCCGGTCCTCAGCAACGTCGGATGCCACAGTCGATAGACAGCAACAGATCCGGGAGATCCACAGGGTCGAACAAGGTAAATGAAGCCGAACCTTTTTTGATTGTTAGCGAGATGGGGAACCCCCATCTGTAGGTGCAGCCCAGTTGTCTCAGTTTGTCCAATAAAGGGCGCAGTAGAGCCCGTCTTTGCAGGGTGGCCCTAGACTGGTCAGGCAGGATCTTCACTGAGGCCCCATCAAAATCCACTTCACCTACCTCCCATGCTTTTCTCAGGATGGCTTCTTTGTGCGTATATCGGTGTAGCCGGCAGATGACATCCCTGGGTCTGTTTGGATCTGAGGAGCGGGGTCCGAGCGCTCTATGGACCCGATCGAACTCCAACTCCTGAGGGGTAACTGAGAACTCCAGTTGTCGACAGATAGCTGACACCGTAGGCTGCAACGACTCCTGGCCGGTCGCCTCAGGGATGCCACGTAACCGCAGATTGTTGCGGCGGCTACGGTCCTCCATTTCCTCCATACGGAGCTGTAGGATATTCACCTGGAAGGACTGCGAGGCTTACGCCCGTTCCAATTGTGCGACCCTGCTCTCCAGGGAGGACAGACTCTGCTCCCCTGTGGTGAGTCTATCCGAGATAGATTGTACATCAGATTTGACCGTGTTTAGGTCTCTGCGGTGTGCCTCCTCCAGGCGCAGGACCAGGGCCTCCATATCTGCTCGAGTAGGCAGTGCCTGCAAGAGGGCTTTCAGGTCCGGGTCTCCTAGGGCTGACGGGGATGGGGATGTGGGCCTCGGAGTGGCCAGGAGTTGAGATGAAAATCCCTCAGGGAAGCCCATTGAGGAAGATGAGCCAGCCGGCGAGGCAGGGGGAGCCGCCATTAGTGAGCCCGTGTAGCCCGCGCCACGTGTCACTGGAGTCTGGGCCCGGAGTGTATAGGCTCGTGTGCTGGGGAAGTAATGCGAGATATCCGAGCGGGGTGAGGATCGGAGTGTTCCCTGTCTTTCCTCCGTCTCGTGGAGTTCATAACGAGGAAGACTGCTTCAAGAAAAATAAGATAGCTGGAGGGATAGACGGAGCTCAGCTTAACCACGTCTGTCCTTCGCCATGTCCAGGCCACGCCCCCCCTCAGATATTTCATAATAGTGATAATAATGGATTTTTTTCCTATACTGTATCTTGTTATCTTTGTGTTACTGGACCACTTGATTACAGTATGTATATATTTTCATTGAAGAAGTCTGGAATTATCTTGCATTACTTTACCTTGAAGGCATCCAGCTAGCCTTCTTTTCAAGGCATTCTTTGCTATAGGGCAGTGTTAATTTTGACATCAAATTTCAATTTAGTTTTAGTTATAGCCTTTCGACCAAAATGCCATTTTAGTTTTAGTTGTATTTTGGTCTTTTGGCTAAAATGTCAATTTAGTTTTAGTCATATTTTGTCATCTGAATTATTTTAGTTTTAGTAGTGTTTTAGTCGACTAAAATCTCCAGTACATTTTAGTAGTCTAAAATCGAATGGGTGTAGTTAAATTGTAATGCATTATTTAAGCATTTCTTTAGAATTTCCAAACTCATTATATACCCCTGGAGTAAAAATCTAATATCATGTTATTATTTATGGTATTAAGATTGAACATGCACTACAGACACAGATTTAGTCGTTGCGATATATAACGTCTTTATAAATAAAACCAAGTTTCATAAACAAACAAATATATTGCTTTTATACAAGCAGAAGTACAAAAGGCTCCATGCACACTGGACGCTCTCTGGGCGTTGGGCAGGAGACGCTGCTTAGAAAACGTTCTTTTGCAGCGTTTTGTAAGCAGCGTTTATCGGCGCTTATTGGCGTCAGCATTTTTAGCTTTTTTTTTACTTCATTAGCTTCCATTGACTACAAAAACGCCGGACGCCAATAAACGGCCGTTTACTGCCATTTATGAGCATTTCAGGGCGTTCAGATAACAGCCCAAAAACGCCACTGCTCTTAAACGACAATAAACATCCATGTGTGCATGGACACATAGGATAACATAAAGGGGCGTTTTTTGGGCTGTTAAAAAAAAAGCCCAAACGACCAAAAACAGTCATTTATCAGCTTCAGTGTGCATGAGCCCTAAAATATAAAAAAAACAAAAAACTGTAAACTCTGTTGGCTGTAATGCCATTGCACATATTACTGTACCTGAATCTATTACCAGCATTAAAAATTAGGAAAGAAAATAAGAAAAGCCTGTTTCTTATTTTTTTATTTTATTTTAGAGACTTAGTAGATGTCCCCTAGATATTCTGGTAGTACAGTGTTCATTTTCATGTCAAATTTCAATTTTGTTTTAGTCATAGTCTTTTGACTAAAATGCCATTTTAGTTTTTGTCAAATTTTAGACTTTTGAGTAAAATGCCATTTTAGTTTTAGTCATATTGTGTAATCTCAATTGTTTTAGTTTAAGTCATATTTAATCAACTAAAATAGTATTAATTTAGTCAACGAAAATATTTTAGTCAACAAAATTAACACTGCTATAGGGTATGTCTCAGTATTGGAGCTTTTACAGATTCCACCAGACCACATTTAGCAGACACTTTAATTTAGCAGTGTGACTTCTACATGTTTGGTTTGGACACAAAGTATTATTTTGGGATTACAGAGCCACTTTAATGAAAAGCTGCTGACCAGTATGAAGTGCAAGCACCCAGAGCTGAAGCAGCTTTCAGTATCTTCTGCAAGGCCTCTTTTACATGGACAGCCAGAAGGCACTAAAACAGACAGTTGAGCCATGATTTTACTGCCCCCCTGACTGCCCAACTAAAACCTAACATACAGCTGAAGGGGGCTGCACACAAGCCATTAGCTTTGGCTCATGGCAGCAGCAAATTTAACACAGCTTTTCGAGCTGACAGGTGGTACTACTTATCAAACTGGCCTATTTAAGACAATGGGGCTGCACAGCTTCTAAACTAAACTTCTAGAACGCTTAGTCTACAACCGTCTTAGCTCCTACCTCAGTAAAAATAACCTTCTTGACCCCTTACAGTCAGGCTTTTGATTGCAGGACTCCACGGAAACTGCCTTGCTAAAACTCACTAAAGATTTATTAAGTGCTTAAACCAGTGGCCACTACTCTATACTCATACTCCTTGACCCATCTGTGGCCTTTGATACCGTTGACCACCCGCTCCTTCTAAATAAACTCCGTTCCCTTGTCCTCCAAGATTCTACTCTATCCTGGTTCTCCTCTTACCTATCACAGCGCTCCTTCAGTGTTACCTACAATTCTGTCTCCTCCTCTCCATTGCCCCTTCCTGTAGGGGTCCCCCAAGGCTCTGTTCTTGGACCCCTTCTCTTCTCTGTCTACACCTCCTCCCTTGGTCACTTGATAACCGCCCACGGCTTCCAATACCATTTATACGCTGATGAAACCCAAATGTATCTAAACCTAACCTCACTCCATCAGTCTCCTCTCGCATTACTAATTTACTAACTGACATATCAACATAGATGTTGCACCACTTCCTTAGACTAAATCTCTCTAAAACCAAGCTGGTAATATCCCCCCTCCCCTCTGCCCATGCCCCCTCCTTGACTTTTCCATCAAAATCAATAATGCAACCATAAATCCCTCCCCTCATGCCACCTCATGCCAAGGTACTAGGTGTAATCTGACCTGTCCTTTCAGCCCCACATTCAATTGCTGTCGAAAGCTTGTAGACTTCACCTCTGTAACATCTCTAAAATACACCCCTTTTTAACAAATGAAACCACCAAGCTCCTCATTCACTCCCTTGTTATCTCTCGCCTTGACTATTGCAACTCCCTTCTCATTGGCCTACCTCTCCATAGGCTATCCCCTCTTCAGTCTATCATGAATGCTGCTGCCAGACTTACCCACCTTACCAACCACTCTGTGTCTGCCACTCCTCTCTGCCAATCCCTACACTGGCTCCCGATCGATCAGCATTAATTAAATACAAATTACTATTCACAACATACAAAGCCATTCACAACTCTGCCCCGAGCTACATCACCAATCTTGTCTCCAAACATCACCAAAACCGCCCTCTCCGCTCCTCTCAATACGTCCTATTCTCAAGCTCCCTTTTCTCCTCCTCCCATGCTCGTCTCCAGGATTTCTCCAGAGCCTCTCCCATCCTCTGGAACTCTCTACCTCAACCTGTCTGGCTATCTCCTACTCTAGCTGCCTTCAGGCAATCCCTGAAAACTCATCTCTTCAGGGAAGCCTATCACACCTCCAACTAATCGTTTACCTCTTCCATCAACTCATTCCCCACAGTAACTACCTTTTGTACCACCTGTCTCCCCCCCTATCAGATTGTAAGCTCTTTTGAGCCGGGCCCTCTTAATCCTCTTGTATTTTATTGCATTGTACCTGTATTGTCCCCCTTTTTATATTGTAAAGTGCTGCGTAAACTGTTGGCACTATATAAATCCTGTATAATAATAATAATGAGCCAAATGTTTGACTAACTGCTGCAGCAAGTTAGTTCCATTAAAAATGATGTTTGGAAAAGAAAAAAAGCATTAAAAAAAGAAAAAGAAGGAGGCAATCAGGAGGCAGTCGGATCACCTCCTGAATGCCCAGAAGCCACTCCTTAGATGCCCTCTAAAAAGCAATGCATCACAGGTAGCTTTTTAGAGACTGCTGCAGTGTGAACTAAGCATTAAGCAGACTATAAGGAAATTTGGACAATCAAAACAGCTCAGCATTTAAACAAAACAGACGATGTTGAAAACTGCTAAAGGTTGGTTCTCTGGGACCCTGTACTTCATATCTGTCAGCAGCTTTCAGTTTTTCTAAAGGTGAACTCCAGCCTAAAAAGAAAATGAATATTAATGGCCCATTAGTGATAAAATAATTTTGATCGACATGCAACACTTTTTCTATACTTCACTTGCATGGCAGATTTTGTATTGTGCTTGTAGCCCTTCATACTGCAAAATGAATAAAAATCAAATGAGAAAATGAAATTCAAATAAAAAAAAATCAGCGTATGCTGCTGCATTCGACTCCAGTCCAGAGCTGTCCTCCACAGTACTTATTTTTCACTATTAGATGTTTTTAGACTGACAGCCAGTGTCAATGTTTCTATGTTTGCAGGCTGTAGTATTAGCCCTGCAAATTTGCCAATTGTTCTTTTTTTTCTTTTAGTATTCGCCCAGCCACACCACTGATCTGCTCTGCAGTCATTTAATTTCTTTACAGTTTGAGATGTTTTGATATCACTTCATTGCAGCACTTAACTCTCTGTGGTCTTTGTGAATTTAAAGCGCTGTATGAGTGTGAGGCTGCCAAGTAGTTTTTATCGTAACTTAAAGAGGCAATTAAGAAATTTTATTCGAAGAATCTCTCTGTGTAATTAATAATTAGGTCCCAGGAAAACATTTTTTAAATTTTATTTTCTAAACCTGATTGGCTATTTTTTTATTAAAAGTATTTATATAGCGCTGTCAATTTACGTAGCACTTTACATAGAAGATGACTTGCTGAAGTTCAAACCGTACATCAGAATAGGGAAGAAAAGGGATCATAGGCATGCATAGGGAGTGTGCCAGGTGTGCTTGGGCACACCCTAATCACTATGTGCAGTGCTAATTTCCCCTACTGCCAAGGCTTCCCCACATGTTGCGCCCCCCTACCACAGTGCTGCTGGCTTCCCTCCTGTCCCCCTGGGTGCTGCGGGGGATGTTTCAGGATGGAGAGGGGGAAAGGAAGGGACTTATCGATATGTCATTTAACGGCCCCTTCCTTTATTAAATGAACACAGTGAACACACTCACTCACTGTGTTCAATCATTACTAAAGCATAGTAAAAGGTGTTTACAATGCTTTCGTTTGTGAATGAACAGGAAGCCGCTTAGCACAGAGCACTTCCCATTCATTCACTGTCCTATGAAGCTGAGGCTGCAGAGAAAGGCATGTGTGTTTGAGCTTTGGGGTGCACACCCTAATGCCATAGGCTGCGCACACCTATGAAGGGGATTTACAGTAAGTGACTTTGAATGTGGTAAAGTTGTTGTTGTTGAGTATTTCAAAAACTGCTGATCTACTGGGATTTTCACGCACAACTATCTCTAGGGTTTACAGAGAATGGTTAAAAAAAAAGAAAACTATCCAGTGAGAGGCAGTTGTGTGGAGGAAAATGCAATGTGAATGTCAGAGGTCAGAAGAGAATGGGCAGACTGGTTTGAGATGATAGAAAGGCAACAGTAACTCAAATAACCACTTGTTACAACCAAGGTATACAGAACACCATCTCTGAATGCACAACACATCGGACCTTGAAGAAGATGGGATACAGCAGCAGAAGACCACACACTGCCACTCCTGTCAGGTAAGAATAGGAAACTGAGGCTACAATTCACACAGGCTCACCAAAATTGGACAGTAAAAGATTGGACATATGTTGCCTGGTCTGATGAGTCTTGATTTCAGCTGCGAAACTCAGATGGTAGGGTTAGAATTTGGCGTAAACAACACAAAAGCATGGATCCATCCTGCCTTGTATCAACGGTTCAGGCTAGTGGTGGTGGTGTAATGGTGTGGGGGATATTTTCTTGGCACACTTTGGGCCCCTTAGTACTAATTGAGCATCGTTTAAATGCCACTGCCTACCTGAGTATTGTTGCTGACCATGCCCATCCCTTTATGACTACAGTGTACCCATCTTCTGATGACTCCTTTCAGCAGGATAATGCACCATGTCACAAAGCTCAGATCATCTCACCACTGGACAATGAGGTCACTGCACTCCAATGGCCTCCACAGTCACCGGAAACGGAAAATTCGCATCATGGATGTGCAGCCGGAAAATCCACAGCAACTGCATGATGCTATCATGTCACTATGGACCAAAATCTCTGAGGAATGTTTCCAACACCTTGTTGAATCCATGCTGCAAAGAATGAAGGCAGTTCTGAAGGCAAAGGGGGCCCAACCCGGTACTAGCAAGGTGTACCTAATAAAGTGGCCAGTGAGTGTACAAATTGTACTTTCAAATCAGTCCCTGCCCTCAAGAAGCTTATAATCCAAGGTCCCTAACTCACATTTATACACATACTAGGGCCAATTTAGAGAGGATCCAATTAACCTATCAGCATGTCTTTGGAGTGTGGGAGGAAACCCCTGCAGGTACATGGAGAATATGCAAACTCCAGGCAGGTAGTATTATGGTTTGGATTCAAACTGGTGAACCTAGTGCTGCTAGGCAGAAGTGCTAACCACTTAGCCACTGGGCTACTTGAAGGAATATAGGCTAGGGTAAACCTGACTTGTTTGGAAACTTTTTTAACGTTTGCATAAATGTGGTTAATAGCAGGGCCAGATTAAGAGCATAGTGGGCCTGGTGCTGTGGATTTTTTTGGCCCTTTTTATGGAAATACATACAATGAAAATGCAAATAATTTTTGTTAAAACAGATTAAATATTGAACCAAATTAAATTAAATAGAGAGGGGGTGAGAAATAGAAGAGGATGGGGGTGAGAGAGAGGGGGCGAGGGTGAAAGAGAGGGGGGGGGGGTGAGAGAGAGGGGTGAGAGAAAATTTACATATCAATCATGTAGACTGCACACAGAGCAGGGCTGGGCACCATTAGTGACTCACTCACACCACTGGGCTGGGCCTATCTTAAGGAAGGGGCCTGGAGCTGCAGCTCCAATAGCCCCTATGTTAATCTGGCCCTGGTTAATAGGTGCAGTATGGTAGTCAAGCAGTTAGTGCCCTTGTGATAGTTAGTGCCCTGAGACTGAATCCAACCTGGGACACTATCTGCATGGATGTGTGTATGCTGCCCTGGTTTGTCTTGGTGCGCCTATTCCTCTACTGGTAAACTTATTTGGAAAGCTCTCAAATTGTTCCTTGATAGTGCGGTAGGGACACTAAATTGTATGTTTTAGGGAACTTACCTGATTTTCAGTGGATTCCTTTACCCTGTAAAAAGTTGCACACCATATCAGCTCCATATAAAAAATCTACAAAATCTGATCATGCTGTTATCTCCGGATTTACTGACACATTCTATCTAAATCTTCACACACACATCATATATAAGCATTGTGCATATATAAAATCAGCAGAAATTGACAGTACAACTCAGGTATCAGAACAAATAGTTTAACTAATAAGGACTACATCAATGAATGGATAAATAAAAAAAATCCTAATAATAAAAATAAGAAGTAGCCTTTCCATAGCCTTAAATCAAAAACACTGGAATGATTAGGGTGAACCGCATGAACTGACAGCGCATTAATATTTATCATGTTTTTGTCCATAATCCAATTCCATAAAGAGTTAATTTCACATCACCCAGCGAAGCATGAGGACTCCAGGTACCTCTGGCACCCCAAGCATATAATATTTATAACATTCATCCAAGTTTAATTTTTTCTTCCTTGGCAAAGAAAGAGCATACTTTTTTTTTAAGTTCTGCACTGCAGAAAAAGAGAGAAAAAAAAAAAGAAAAAACACCTGACTCGCTCTCATTAGCTGGGGATTTTCCATTCCTTGTTCCTCAGACTGGCAAAATGAATGTGAAAATAAAAATATACATTGACACAGAAGAATCGGGAAGACAGCGGCGTATGAAGATTGTTTCTGGCTGTCAGACTGCACTGAAACTTTATATGCTGACACTTTTAAAGCCTGGGTTTGGTGATTAAAGATTATTTTATAAACTAGAGCTATCACAGATGTTTGCATGGTGGCTGCTTGTTTTGAAAATGATTCTGGTGAATCTGCAATCCTTGATTCGACCCTTGTCCCTCATGTACAACGGCTAACTTGTCATGACAGATAAGCCTTCCAATTTCTGATCCTGCAGTTACTTCCCTAGAAGTCTCAACTCTGCCTCCTGAAGCATCTATACCAGGGGTGTCCAAACTTTCTTTCTTTTTTTTTTTTTTTTTAACTGCTTTATTGTGTTTCACAAGTAAAAAAACAAGAAATCATACATAGAATACAAAGTCAGCTGAACATGTGAGCGGAATAGATAACAGTTCAGAGTGGTAGGTAGTTAAGATAACTATTGAGATAAAATTACATTATAGTTCAGGTAACCTTTTGAGAACAGGAATCAATTAAGGAATAGATAACAAAAGAAGGGTTATGAAAGGGAATAGTTGGGGAAGTATATATTGACTTCCTAGTTTAGTCTTCTGTATGTTTGAGTTTGTGAGAAGGAGTCTCAGCCCAAACCAGGCCACTCCATTTGCGAACTATTGCTGTGGCCTACAGGGCTTTGCATCCCTCTCTGTAGCCTAGGCTTATTCCATCAGGGTAGTATTTGAGCGCTTAAGTACTGGACTCATGTTTGGGGCTGTACCAGTTGTGCCAGGCGGACCATTCTGATTTATCTCGGATGGTAGGACCCATAGTTTTGGCATACATGGTTTCAAATGTAATGTGGGTGTCTCCAAATTTTCTAAACAAAGTGCCAGTTTGCTGACCTTCAGACATCAGATATTCCATATCAAGTAGCTAAATTTCTGTATTTCTTTTTGGAATGTTTACCTTCGAAAATATTCATATTAACTGTACACGCGGAGATAATAAATTACAAAAAATAATAAACGGTCTCCTTTTTAATAAGCTACAATGAATACTCCTAGAGAGGTTAACATATTATGTTATCAGTGCCTATATGTTTGGTTGTAAATTCATTGGTAATCTATGTGGGATTGCATAGTGTGACCGTGTCCCCAAGTCCTCTGTAATTGCAGCAGTTGGCCTACAGAAAATGGGATGGTCAATTTGATTGCATGCAGATTAGTGTTTGTAGATGGAAGCTATCGTATCTCCCAGACAGGAATGTGTGTGTGGTTGCCTAACACACTAATCAGCAGAAACACCGCAGATGACTGCAAACTACCCTAAGTTGTGTGTCTGGTTTGTATCTGTGTGTGTGTCTGTAGGCAGCGGGAAAATTGATAACATCGAGATTCTAGCTCACAAAGTAGCTTAGGGCATCTCATAAATGTATAGGAATCTGAACCCTTAGAGGCCATAACCTTTCCACAGTTTATGTTGCTGTCTCTTTTGCTATTGGAGAGATTTCCTATCACTCTGTCCATCCTCTAACAAAACCTGCTTTGTATGGGGTGGTATGCAGTGGGGAAAATAATTATTTGATCCACTGCACATTTCGCAAGTTTGCCAACTCACAAAGAAATGAAGGGTCTATAATTTTTTATCATAGGTGTATTTTAAATGATAGAGACAGGGAGGTTGATTTACTAAAACTGGAAAGTGCAAAATCTGGTGCAGCTCTGCATGGTAGCCAATCAGCTTCTAATGTCAGCTTGTTCAATTAAGCTTTGACCAATAAAACCTGGAAGCTGATTGGTTTCTTTGCAGAACTGCACCAGATTTTGCACTCTATAGCTTTAGTAAATGTAGCCCAGAATGTCAACCAAAAATCCAGAAAAAAACTAATAAAATAAATGCTAAAAATTAAGTTGTAGTTCAGTGAGTAAAATAAGTATTTCACCCCAAGGAAAACATGACTTAGTACTTTGTGGAGAAACCCTTGTTGGGAAGCACAGAAGTAAGATGTTTCTTGTAGTTGGTGACCAGGTTTGCGCACATCTCAGGAGGGAGTTTGGTCCACTCTTCTTTACAGATCTTCTCTAAATCCTTAAGGTTTCTTGGCTGTCGCTTGGCAACTCAAAGTTTCAGCTCCCTCCATGAATTTTCTGTAGGATTAAAAAGGAAGTAAACCCAGATTGGGTTTACTTCCTCTACAGTCCCCTGTAAAGTAGAAGCATAATGGGCTACTATGCATTATGTGCCACTTACCTGCAAACGAAGCCAGCGTTGTCCAGCGATGTCCCCTGTGCTGGCCGCGTCTATCTTCTGCCCCTCTTCCTTCAGCTCTGTGGCTGGCCGGAGTCTTGTGACATCACTCCTGTGCATGCGCACAGGAGCCGCCAGTCATGGCATGATCACAGTGAAGAAACGGCACAGACCTCGGCACATCCAGAACACTGCATATCTCCTGAACCGTGCAGGTTTGGGAGATATGCAGGGCACCTACAGGTAAACCTTATCATAGGCTTATCTGTAGGTTAAAGTGGTTGTCACAAGCTGATCTGTAATAAAGAGTGCACTAAAATCCCTCCTGAGATGTGTGCATTGTTATGGCCATTGCCCCATACAGTCAAAATTGCCTGTTTGTTTCCTAAATATTTTCACCATTGTTCATTTGTAGCCCGTGTACTGTAACAATTACTGTATATACTCAAATATAAGCCAAGTTTTTCAGCACATTTTTTGTGCTGAAAATGACCCCCCTCGGCTTATACTCGAGTCAGTGTCTGTGGGTGATGAGTAGATTCACATTAAACAGAGCCGTGCTGCTTCTAAGAGCCGTTCTGTGCTATGTAACTGTGATTAAACACATTGGAATGCAGAGAATGCTGAGAGAGGTGTCAGATTCTCAGCTTGATGTCGGGAGGTGGGCAGGACAAGCTGATGTTAGCTGTTCAGTCCCGCCTACCTCCTGATCTCCGTGAAGAGCTGCAGCTCTCTCTCTGCATTCTTTGCATTCCAATGTGTTTAATCACACTTACACAGCACAGAACGGCTCTTAGAAGCAGCACAGCTCTGTTTAATGTGAATCTACCTTACTCATCCCTTATGTGTTTTGGCTACAGTCTGTGTCCTGGCTAAAATCCCTGTGTCCTGGCTACAATACCTGTGTTCTGGCTACAGTCTCTGTGTCCTGGCTACAATCTCTGAGTTCTGGCTCCCTGTCCCCGTGTTCTAGCTACAATTCCTGTGTTCTGGCTCCCTGTCCCTGTGTTCTGGCTACAATTCCTGTGTTCTGGCTCCCTGTCCCTGTGTTCTGGCTACAATTCCTGTGTTCTGGCTGCTGCATTTGCCACCCTAGGCTTATACTCGGGTCAATAACTTTTCCCAGTTTTTTGTGGTAAAATTAGGTGCCTCGGCTTATATTCGAGACGGCTAATACTCGAGTATATACGGTACTTGTTTGTTGCCCACATATTGTTAAGATTGCCCATCTTTAGCATATTATAAGTGTTGCCCACTTGTTACCCACATATTGAAACAGTTGCCCATCTGCTGCCCTTGTGTATAAATGATAATGGAGAGAGAGGGGTGGGTGGTTTTTTTTGGGACTTTATATGAGACTGCAAGGCACAAATAAGAGTCAGGTGCCTCCATCCCTATCTATGCAATAGAAAAAAGACAAAAGGTCTCCTCCCCTGTTATTATGCATATGGTAACCTTACTACATTTGTATAGATTTCAAATTCGTTACTTGCTCCTGAAGATTGGAAGGTATCCATGAAATGCGTCCAGTTACGAGCTCCTGATATGTTACGATTGTCAATTTACATAACTTTAGTTCTACTAGAGATTTTATCGATCATACTGTATTGGCCTTTACCAATGTGATTATTATGTTTTTACTTATCACTTGAAGATGGATCCCAAGAGTCTGATTTTTTTTTTTAGAATTTTTATTGTGTAATTGTATGTCATTATATTGTTTAGACCATGTGATAACAAACATATTAATTAAATGGAATTATATTATTGATCAAATTTACTCTATGATATTATTATACACAGGTCACGGCATACTGTCATTAGGAGATACACAATTATCATTTACCCGCCAGACACTCCCTGTTGATGTTGTTGATCACATGCTTCACACAAAGTCCAAACCTTTTGTCTTTCTTCTTGTGTATAAATCGATACTCATTTTGTTAACAGTTGCCTCCTTGTTGTTCATATATTGCTATTACCAATATTTTTCCCAAATAATGTGATGACTGTCCTTTCATAGTACATTTATTCTCTGTATCATCTGTTGTGTTTTAGCATTGTTGAGTCAACAGCTTATGTGCACAGTTTCTATTCCCCCGACTACCAAAAGTATGGGGGCACTCTGATGGGGATACTGATGTAAGGGGGGCTCTGATGGCTGCACGGATGTAAGGGAGGACTCTGATGGGCGCACTGATGTAAGGGGGACTCTGATGGCTGCACTGATGTAAGGGAGGACTCTGATGGCTGCACTGATGTAAGGGGGACTCTGATGGCTGCACTGATGTAAGGGGGACTCTGATGGGTGCACTGATGTAAGGGAGGTCTCTGATGGCTGCACTGATGTAAGGGGGACTCTGATGGGTGCACTGATGTAAGGGGGACTCTGATGGGTGCACTGATGTAAGGGAGGACTCTGATGGGGACCTTAATGAAAGGGGGGACTTTGATGTAAGGGGGACTCTGATATGAATCCTGATGTAAGAGGAGACTCCGCACGTCGGTAGTCTCAGGGGGAATGTAGTCACGTGGGTAGTCTCAAGAGGGAATGTAGTCACGTCGGTAG
>BLSH010321759.1:0-30483 GCA_018402905.1 Glandirana rugosa | reverse complement strand
ACTATCAGATAACGACGGAAAGGTCAACATCTTAAAATACATAAAGAGTCTATAACAAAAAAATAAGGACACACTCTTCTGTCTTACTTTTACTATCGACAATACAGATACGTGGTACATAAGTAGTAGCAATGGTTTCCGGAACGAAAAATAAAAGATGTTCCTATTCCTTTTATACGTCATTTTTCATTCGGACACAGACGATAAAAAAAAAGGAAGAATTCAGACAAACGTCGAATTTGTTTCTAGGCCCTAAAACATCGACTTCTGACTTACTTTACGTCGTCTAATGTGCCAATATAAATTGTAAACAATTCAAGATCATTAGCTATGACGATTAGTTATGGAAGATGAGCACTCTCTTTTGGATTTGCAGTTAGTAAGTGTTGAAAATGAAAGAACTGCTTACTAGAACTTAACAAATGTTAAATATAACCGTGTAATCTGCTGCATTTCATTCAGTCTTCAGCTACAAAATCCCGGATCTTTGTTTAAGCTGCAAACAGACTTAAGAAGGAAAAAAAAATAGCAGACACAGGCTTACTTTTTACTGCATATTTTCCTTATCCTTGTAGAAAATAAAAAGCAAGGCCTTTGGTAACGATGATGAATACATGGTGCATAGACATAACAGCTATCATTTTCATTCTGTCTTCTCACACAGGAATAAAAAAACAATATCTGAGAAATACATAAAATTCTACAACTGGAAAGGCAGCAATAGACTATCATTTGCAAAGTGAAATTCTTGTTGTTTATGTATTTATTTTTCAAATTTTCATGTATGAGCTAAGTGCTCCTTATTCTTAAAGTTTTTTTTTTCCCTGTGGTAAAACATTTACATTTAAAGTGAAACTTTCAATTCCCTATAGTACTAATGCTAGTCATATATGGAAACAATGCTCTTAATCAGACTCAAACATTACCTCCTCATATCACTGCTGACAGCTGATTTCAAATATGAACAATGCGATAAGTTTTCATGTGTGGCAGTCTCTACTGTTTTTGGGGGGATCTTATAGCACTGGATTGCAGGTGTGCAGAAGGTGATACTGCTGCCTCTTGAATGCCTTGTTTTTTGGTCCTAACTGTGGCTGCTCTCCTTGGCTTCTGATATATCCTCCCAACCATGCTGACCTTGGCCTCTGATGTATCCTCCCAACCATGCTGACCTTGGCCTCTGATGTATCCTCCCAGCCCTGCTGACCTTGACCTCTGATGTATCCACCCAACCCTGCTGACCATGGCCTCTGATATATCCTCCCAACCCTGCTCACTTGGCCTTTGATGTATCCACCCAACCCTGCTGACCATGGCCTCTGATATATCCTCCCAAACCTGCTGACCATGGCCTCTGATATATCCTCCCAAACCTGCTGACCATGGCCTCTGATATATCCTCCCAAACCTGCTGACCATGGCCTCTGATATATTCTCCCACACCTGCTGACCTTGGCCTTTGATGTATCCTCCCAACCCTGCTGACCTTCTCCTCTGATATATCCTCCCAGCCTTGCTCACCTTGGCCTCTGATATATCCTCCCAATCGACTTATCCCTTAAACCCTGTTCTCCTTGGCCTCTGATGTATCCTTCCTGCTCAGCTCACCTTGTTCCTTGATGCATTTTCCAAGGCTATGCATACCTTGTCCTCTACTGTATCTGTAGCGCTACCCCGTAAGAGCCACTGGGTAGATGCCAGAATCCTTTTCCCAGTAATTTCCTCGCAGCCAGGAACATAATACTGATAACTCTTTAGACTCATTAACCAGTCTAGGGGTATACTTTTTAATGCTTTAATGGGAACTTGGATAGGTAGTGGGTAATGGTAGTATACTCCAGTAACCCTTAGAAACAATTCAAGGATACTAAACTTTCTCCTTTAGAACTGTGAGCCAAGTCCTTGCACAAGTTAATGATGGACTGAGCTTTGTAGTAGCAACTTGAGGAGATTACTCTTCCTCATGGACATCCTTTCACTAAGGATTAAATAGACTGATCTCTTTAGGACAGCAGACACAATGTCCTCTTTAGACAAGCTCACTCTAGCATTCGATGCATGGAAATAGCACACAGTCTCTAGCATCTCTCTCACCAGTCTGTACTCATTGATGTCCTTGGATTACTGCTTGGCTCCTTCCAATAACTTCCAGACACTTTCACCCCTTGGTACCAGACCAGATCCTCAGATGACATCCCCTCATTTAGCTTCAGCAAACTCTCAGCAAAATAGGCCTCCAGCTAGTTCCACTGAGGCCTCAATAACCTGCAGGCATATAGCAGAATTGCCAAGGGGGCTAAAAGCCCCCTATGCTGTGATCTCCTCCTCAGGAAAAATGACAAGGCTGCTCCAAGTCTCATAGTATGTATGCTCTCTCCCAGCAACCCTCTATGAAAACTCCCCAGGGATTGTCAACGGCTACATAAATATCCTGCTGATTAGACACTTCCTGTCCACTAACTTCCAGAACATTTCTGGACAACCTAGGGAAAGCAGCCACTGAAACACTGAACAGACCAGAACAATCAAACACAGTTACACTGATTGCGGTGTTTTATCCAGTGTTGTTTTATCCAGCTGTATTTATTCAGTTCAACTTATAATATCCAAGTGAAAGATATAACACCAACATGTCAGAATTTTTTAAAAAAAATTCAAAAATAGAATCACTGAGTTGGAAAAAGGATCACCCCCTTGTGTCCGTATTTTGTTGAACCCCTTTTGCTTTAATTACAGCATTTAGTCTGTTGGGATATGTCTCTACTAACTTTGCACTTCTAGACTTTGCCCACTCTTTTTTTACAGAACTGCTCAAGTTCAGTTAAATTTGATGGCGACCACTTGTGGACTGCAGTCTTGAAGTCATTTCACAGATTTTCAATGGGGTTTAAGTCTAGGCTCTGACTAGGCCATGCAAGGACATTCACCTTTTTCTCCTTCAACCACTGTGTGGTAATTTTTGCTGTGTGCTTTGGGTCATTGTCATGTTGGAAGGTAAACGTTTTTCCTTTTGATACCTTTCTGGTCAGAGAGCAACAGATTTTCCTCAAGAATGTTACGGTATTTTGCCACATCTATTTTTCCTTCTATCTTGCCAAGTACTCCAGTAATTAAATTTACAAATGATTAAATTTACACTCATCTGACCATAACACTTTTTTCCATATGGCCTCAGAATCTTTAGGTGTGTTTTGGCAAAGCTCAGTGGTGACTGCATGTGGCTTTTCTGGACGAGTGGCTTTTTTTCTTGCAACCCTCCCATACAATTTGTGGAGAATTTGTGATGTTGTTGTCACTCTTTGTCATAAATTTCTGCAACTGCTTTGCTGTAGGCCTCTTGCTAGCCTCTCTGACCAATTTCCCCTTGACTCTTTCATTCAGGTTGGAGCAACGTTCTGATCCAGGCAGGGTCGGTGTTGTACCAAATACCTTCCACTTCTAAATAATAGACATCACTGTGCTTCTAGGCATTGCTAAAGCCTTTGACTTTTTTTGTATCTATCTCCTGACCTGTGTCTTTCCACAACTTTATCCCGGAGATCTTTTGACAGTGCCTTGCCACCCAGAGTTGATTATTTGCTTCACTTGTACTACCAGGGACTGAAATTCTCTAGGAAAGCTCTTTTCATGCTGAGCTAATCAAAATGACCACATCTGTTCACAGTTGAAATTCAAACGGCTTTGTGTGCCATTGAGAAGGTGATCAGCTACATCTCAATGATTTTACAAGTCATATTTATGAGGGGGTGATCCTTTTTCCAACTCAGTGATTCTGTTTTTGAATTAAAAAAAAAATCTATATATATATATATATATATATATATATATATATATATCTATTTATATCTTTCACTTGGATGTTATAACTTGCACTTTAGTAGATACAGCTGCATAAAACAAAAACCTGTCTGTCTTCATTTCAGGCTGCAAAGCAACAAAATGTGATTATTTTGAGGGGGCGGGGTGATTATTTTCTATACCCACTGTATAAAGCTTGAAGAAGGGATCTAAGGTATCTCAAAAGCCTGCATTTTTAACAAGTTAGCCAGTAAAGGATATCACATAATCTTCAACCTTTCTGCATTTATCAATAGGGAAAATAGTACAGTACTATAGTCTTAGTACTCAGATGAGCTCTTCTTGAATTTGCAAACTCAGTTTTGCCAGTATTTCCTTTCAGACTTCAAGAAAGTGAAAGCAGTTTGAAGCAACTTAGAAATAGCTTTAATTAACTCATAAGCTTCCCAAAACAATGACTTGAGAAGCACAAAGACAAACTGAAGGAAAGTAAAGCGGTATTAAACCCAAAACCAAAAATGTAATATATTACAGCTTATCAATCATTAGATGTGATGGCTGCATTAGTTGTCCATTTTTAAGTGTATTTCTCTGTTTTCACCTGGTGATCTGGCCAGTAACACCCCTCCTGTATTATGATGCCTCCACTGTGGATGAAGGAGCACAGGGTGCATCTTTCCACAGCGGCATTGTCAGTCTGAGGGGAGGGGAGTGTTAGATGTACTCACACATTTAAATACACTAACAAATTGAAGCCAAACTACAGATAATACTCAATAAGCAGTTACAGCAAACAGCTTTTTTTTCTTTTTGGGATAAAGGTTTTACATAAATAGAAGCTTACAATTGTAAACACCCCTGCCAGTTTTGAATAGTTTGTCCCATCCCTGTAACTGATATATCTGCAAGAGAGCTTGTTCTTTTGAAATACAAAAGACTTACTGGCCAGATCACCAGATGGAAATATAAAAAGAAAGCTTAAAAAACAACAAATACAGCCATTACAACTATGATAGGCTGCAAAATAGTAATTAAGTGCAATCAATATGAAGGGTGCCAACCTCTACCTCAGTTTTATCAGACTAAGCCTAGGTTCACACGGGATTGAAATTATACGAGTTCAGCTGAACTGACACGATTTCAAACCGGCAATGCAGTCCAACTTCGGGGGGCAATTTGACAGACATCTGTCTGGGTTCCTGCACATTCAAATCGCCCCCCAAAGTCACCAAAAGTAGTGCAGGAACTAAGCCAGGCGGCAACGTCGGCGTCGCACCTATTCAGACGGTGCCATTGCCAGCAATAGCCTCTGATTTGGTATGTGATTTGACATGTCCCAATGTGAACGTGGGATAATTGTTATAAGGCTGCTGTTCCTTTTATAGTGCAAAAAAACTACACAATAAACTAAGCAAGACAAAGTAAGGCACTGCCCTATTTACCCAACCAAAATTGTATAAAATACCATATGGTGCACCATATTCCAAAATCAAAAGTCCATAGTGGTGATGACTTGCAAATATAACATCAAAAGTCCATATACAATAACAGATGCCCACCGTGTGCTTAAAAAAATGAATTGTGCCCAACTCTTTAATATACAGTGCTCCACCGAGTGTGTGAAATAAATATGTGCTCACCAGAACCAAGAACCAGAACAAAGTGACCAAACCCTTGGTTTGTATTGTTGGTTATGGTTTATGCCCTCAGCTGGGCTTTTGAGTTAGCCAAATGTTGATTTAGTACTTATGGTAAAAATAGGCATTCAGGCTAATGTTCATGTACTGTTAGGTGCTCGCCATTTACCTGCAGCTGGCACACATTCTTGCTATTGGCAATGGTTGATTGTAATTATAAACTGTACAACTTGAATAAGCCATGGCTTTGCCCTCTTCTAATCTGAAACCTGATTCATATTTCAGGCAAGGTTATTGTTGTTAGCAAGACATGGCGTAATGAAAACGGGTACCACTGTACATGAGGTTACAGATTGCTGATATAAAGAAAAATTCAGATACTAACACCAATCACTAAAATAAGACAAGAGCTGTGCTTTAAGGTGCATTCTATTTTCTCCACTGCAGGTGCCACTCATCTGCAGCGACAAGGCAGGTGGAGGAGGACATTGTGTGGAACCTAATTCCTCTATGATCTTCTTCGTCATAGAGAGGCAGCATCCATTTGGATACTGGTACCCCAAGTGACCTTGGCAGCCATCTTGGCTCAGGCAGAATCTATTTAGGACCCTGGCTTCAAGGTTTGGCACTCATTTTGCGGGTGGCTAGAGTAGGGACAAGTCACCCATCTGTCAGGGACAGTGCTCAGCATCACAGAAAGGTTCCAGAAGAGTTGTAAAGTGCAGCGATACACCATTCTTCCCGGAAACCTCCCCATATGTATACAGACCAGCCAGGCTGCAGTTCGCTCCTTGAGACAGATGTTGTCGGCTTCCCTGAGACATGTTATGTCACATCTTGTGAGTGTTCTCGCTCAGGTTGCCTTCCCGCCAGACTTGTGTTTTTCTGAGTTTCTGTTAAAGTACATGCCTGCTTTTGTACCACACTTCACCTTACCCACAAGTTTATTTGCATGCAATCGTGCAGAACTGATCACCTATCTAATATACAAGAAAGCATCATAATACTAGAGGAACTCAAAAAGACCTCTCCCGTTGTAAAGGGCCTCTAATTTTAAATACAATTTAAACTCTATCTGGATTATACTGTATGTACTGTATTTTTGCTAAAGCATTTTGCATCATTAACAACCGCTATTTTTATAAAATCACTTCTCTTATTCCTTTATTCCATATGCACTCCTTCTAGCTGTGCATCATTGCTCTGGGCTGGATTACTGATGGTGACAACAATGAACTATGCCTGATAAACATATGTCAGCATGGCCACTTGTAGGGCCAACCAAGGGCACAAATGATAAGGTGACAATACAGAAGCACAATTGGCACAGTCGTCTCTCCATAACAGGAAGTGTCTGAACAATGACCTTAATGACAGGATCACCAGGTATTTTGCAGCAGATTTAAGCCTTTTTCACATGAGCGTACTTAAGCATACAAAGGGGCATGTATCTGCATGCAGGCAATCCCATTTATGTCAATTGGGATGCAGTGGCTGCACAGAAACACCCACTGCTCACAGTTTGACATAAATGGGACTGCCTGCATGGGGGTGCATAGAACACTTGTGCATCCCATGCAGGCAAACACAGCTTTTACATCAATCTATGGGATATGTGGGATTTCTGTGTTTGGCTTTAATCTACTGTGAAGCTTAAAGTGATAATAAACCTAACATAAGGTCACTGAAGTGAAAAACATTGATAAATGAATTACTCCTACATAAGTGATACCTGTTTATTGGCAGCCCTCTCTTCTCTACATCCTTGTATAGTACACCATTTAGATTGCATTTCTCAGTTTCCAGGAGGCAGGGGACAGAGATCTACTGTCGCACACCCTGCACAGAACTGAGTGTAATCTGAGACCAGAGTGGAGGGACACAACCCCCTCTACAGTCTTATTATTATTATTACACAGGATTAATATAGCGGCAACATTTTGCGCATCGCTTTACAACATGAGGGCAGACAGTACAGTTACAATCCAATTCAATACAGGAGTAATCAAAAGGCCCTGCTCGTTAGAGATTATAATCTAACAGTCTCATAGGGAAACATGCACATCTGAAGCTGTCAATCACCTTTTGTGTGCTGCCAGAATTGCCCAGTGTTGGAAAGATCTGTCAAAAAATGACTCATGCAGATAGCAGAGGAAAGATACAACAGACTGGACCCACACCAAGTGCTATGGACTGAAGCAAGTACATACAATATGAGGGTATGCTTTGTTCATTTTCAATTTCAGAAGTTTATAACCACTCTGGGATAAGCAAATATTGTCTAAATAGAAGAGGCATTCATACCCTCACTTAAATGTTGTGTGCCTTGTGTATTTCTGTCAGGTTTGCGTAGTAATCCAGTGTGCAGGGGCTTCTCTTTCCTCTTGTGCAGGATGACTGGTCTTGTATCCGCCCCCTCCTGTAGTTTTCTGCAAGCAACCTGTAGTGGGGGCTCTGCTCTTTGTACAGGCAATATACAGTCTGGAAATTATGTCACCACAACTTTTACAAGGTAATACCTGGATTGGCAAAGGCATGTGGTGCACACAAGGTAGACTTACCGTTATATGCTTTGTGACTATTGGGGATCATATTTATAGGAAAGTTTTTGTGCCCGGAGTTCAGCTTTAATAAAATAAAAACACCCCAAAATGAAAGACTGCTTTACAAAATGTGTAACTCTTAAACCTGGATTGGGAAGACACCAAATTAGTGTGGTAAAAGGCAGTTTATTAAAAGAAATCATATTGAATAGTTGATATAGTGCAGGAGAAGAGGAGCATTATTCACAGACTTCTACAATATATTCTCCAGAGATTTTATTGTAAGATTTACCATAATATTTGTGCAGCCACGAAACATGTTCTGTCTGCCTTAGAAAGAAACTATGGTAGCGCAAGGGATATCATTCTTACAAAGTCTGCTTCATCTCACTTGTTTTAAGTGTCTGGAACTGTCATTCACTTGTCATTTTCCAATATGTCAACAACATGTGCCAGACCAATCTGTCAGCGGAACGACTTTGGCTGCCCATGAAGAAGCAACAGTTACAGTCTCTGATTCCCAGGCGATGCTGCATCCAGATGACATTCATTACTGTGGGATACTATTCTACATAGACTTTTATTGCCACCTCCTACATCGAAATTCACAGCACGTACTTCAGATCTCCATTACATTATTAATAAAGTACACAAACTATTCCTCTGTGCAGCACAGATTGTCCATGGGAAGTTTGGCTAATGATTTGTTAAAATTACCTATCCAAAGTCTGAACAGAACCCTTTCTGGTAGCAGGACTGTTTGGGTCTCTTGATATAGACTAATTAAAGAGGAAGTAAACCCTGATGAGTTTTCCTTCCTTTCTTCTTCCCTGCAAAGTAAAGGCATAATGTGCTAGTATGCATAGCATACTATGCATCGCATACTAGCACATTATGTGACACTTACCTGCAAACGAAGCCCATGCTGTCCCTGCTGCAGTCCGCATCCATCTTCGCCTGTCTTCCGTCCGGGGCCGCGGACTCCAGCTGTGTGACTGGCCGGAGCCACGTGACGTCACTCCATGTGCGAGGGAGCCGCCGGTCACAGCACGGAGCTTGGAAGGAATGGCACCTGTGCCTGTCCCTTCAGACATGAACATCATTGGCGCAGTATACAGTAAATATCTCCTAGGTGGTGCACATTTAGGAGATATTTACAGTACCTATAGGTAAGCCTTATTCTAGGCTTACCTATAGGTACAAATATTACAAGAAGGTTTACAACCTCTTAAACAATGTAGAAAGAAAAAGAAGCACAGTGTTGGTTGAGAAAATCAACACAGCATCCCAGATATAGACAAATGCAAAAAGGAAAACAAATGGGGCTTTGAGTGTGTTGATCCCCCCTCTCATAATGACTACTAGTACACAATCATAGATTAAAAAAGATTTTTATTACAAAATTCATTTGAAATTGTATAGTCTAGGGATAAACACCCTTTTTTTTAAACCATAGGACATTTATACATCTCATAGTCAAACCCACAGCACCCCTGAAGATACAGATTTCCCCCTAGTGTATATATATATATATATATATATATATATATATATATATATATATATATATATACAGTATAAATTCGTATACAAATACGTAGTGATTATACATAAATTATCACATAAGGGAGTGAGAACTCAACCCGATGCGTTTCGCCTTCGTTGGCTTCTTCAAGAGCTCAGAGAGGTGTAGTGTTCATGTTCATGCCTGCCCAGTGTCTGGCTGCATAGAGAGCAATTTCACTTTGGATCCTCCTGAGCTATACTCTATTTACTAATTGTAAGTTAACAAAGATCACTAGATATGTGAACATTATGGCAGAAGTAATGTACATAAAGTAGTATGTTTTTTGAATGTATATTATGTATATTTTTCTTTCTTTCTAGTAACCCATTTTCACTGCACCCCTCTGAGTCCTTGAAGACGCCTACAAAGGTGAAACGCGTCGGTATGAGTTATCCCTCCCTTATGTGATACTTTACACCAGGGGGAAATCTCTACCTTCATGGGTGCTGTGGGTTTGAATATGAGTTGTACAAATTTCCTATGATTTAAAAAAAAAAGGTGCTTATCCCTAGACAATACAATTTTAAATGACTTTGTAATAAAAATCTTTTATAATCTATGATTGTGTACTAGTAATCAATCTGAGAGGGGGATTCAACACCTTCAAAGTTCGATTTGTTTTCCTTTTTGTTTCTCATAATATCGGCCCTGGAAGTATACAAATTAACGGATTCCTTAAAATTATTGTAAACGTTCAGATTTAAAACAGAAAAAAATAACAAACATGTTATACTTACCTGCTCTGTGCAATGGTTTTGCACAGAGCAGCCCCACTCTTCCACTTCTCATGTCCCCTTCCTGCACTCCTGGCCCCTTCCTCCTGCTGAGTGCCCCCATAGCAAGTCGCTTGGTATGGGGACACTTGTACATGTTTGCTCCTGAGCTGGCTCTGTGTGTTCATAAGACAGAATGTGGCATGGCCCCGCGCCCCGCTTCCTTCTCACCGGCTGGCAGCATTGACAGACTGACAGCAGTATGAGCCAGTGGCTCCCATTGCTGTGTATGAGCCAATGAGGAGGGAGAGAGCCAGCACATCACTGGATTGAGATTGGCCTCAGGTAAGGGGTGGGGAGCTCAGGGGGAATCTGCATACTGAAGGTTTTTTACCTTTACCCCCCTGGCGGTATTCCCGAGTGTGGCTCGGGGTGGATTTTCTGTACCAAGAACGGTAACCCCAAGCCACACTTGGGCTTGCATCGCTGGATCCAAGGCAGCGCTACTCACCTTGTCCCCTGGATCCAGCGATGTTTGTGGGCTGTGTCCTCCGCCCGATGCCTCTGTGTGACGGGCTCCATTCCCTGCGACCGTCGCGTCGCACGGGGGCGGAGACCTGCGGCAAATTCAAAAAGTGAATCACACAGAATACATACAGTACACTGTAATCTGTAAAATTACATTACTGTATGAAATCATTTCACATCCCCTTTGTCCCTAGTGGTTTGCCCAGTGCCCTGCATGCACTTTTATATAATAAATGTCATTCTTTCTGCCTGGAAACATGAGAATGTCCATGGCAACCAAAAAGTGTCCCTTTTCGCCAAAAGTGGTTTTTGATCAGCTAGAAAACACCGATAGTAAATAAGAATCATTTGCAGAATTGAGTGATACTGATTTTTGGGGAAATTCCTCATTAGACACTGAAAGTGACGACAGCGACAATTCTGCAACTGAGCAAATTTCAGTGTTTTTGATTTGATTAAATTATTGAATAAATTTTATTACTATTACGTTATTATTTTTGATAATTATTTTTAGTTATTTATTATATTATAATTTATGATTTCATGTTTCAAACTTTATCATACCCGGGATGTCTACAAGACTCTTGTTTGGACAGATTTAAGTGAGTTATTCCTAAGAATTACAGGCCAACAATATAAAACGCCAAATTTCCATGCAAAATAATTGTACCACTTACAGCACCAAAAATCGGAAATAATCATACCGCCGGGGAGGTTAATGCAGACAACTTTCAGCCTTTAGAATCCTTTAACCAGAAAACCAGAATTCTGGTTTGTCTGTGCAGCCTCACGCAGAGATTTTGGGAGACAGTAAGGGTCAATTAACACAAAGTGTAGTAACCTATGTATTCCTGCACTGGATGAACACAGGTCAGTGCTAGGACATACATTAAACAATTGTTTTCTATGTGTCCCATTCACATATCCTATTCATACACCCCAGGGGTGTGGTGCAGTGAGCTGTGATAAATTGCAGACATATTGCATTTTATCGACGCATTGTCCCTAAATGCGGACAGTGCACAGCGCTGCTGTACAATGACATGAGTGAAGTGTCACTTTTATACACTTCAAATAATGTTCATATAAAAAAGGGAACTGTGTTATGCACTGAAACCCGCATCACAACCCTGCCCCCCCCCCCACCCCCCCACGTCAGATTTCTGTAGCTGGAACTACTGCCCTGGTTTACTGTGCAGCAGCTGTACATTTATGTGTGAACGGCCCTATTTAAGAGCCAAGCTGTATCTGTGCTTGTCCTCTACCATAAAAAGTAAACCTGTGAAAATACTACTGAAAGCTTCACTTCACACAAAACTGTTTTTGTTAGTATTGGAGAAGGTGATGAAGAGTTGTATTATCCCTGTCAGGGTTTGATTGCTGTCTGCATCCCTGTTAAAGCCTATGTTTATTTTTTTATTTTTTTATTCAGGACAAGGTATTTTCATTTATTCAGAACTGTCCCAAGTGCTGGTGGTGGTTGTCGAAATAAGGGATTGAGTAGACCAGAGCGGGAATAAATGCATCACTTTTGTTGAACTGAAAGGCTGGGAAGTTGGAAGATGTGAAGTTGGTTTATACACTGTGGAAGAAGAGGTAGGGAATATACGGAAGGTGCAACATTCAATACTAAAATGTTCCATAATGAACATATTCCTATGCTGAACATCTCTGAGCTTTCCTGGTTAAAATCATCTGCAATTTCATTAAATCCTTCACCAGAAGTTCCTGGATACGTCCAGAAGAATTAGTAGGGAAACGTACAAGAATATACTCTTCCAATAAAGAGTTGATGACATTTTGGAAGGTCCCCAGTGTGTTCCTGATGCACTGTGTTCTCCAATAGTTCACCTCTATGCTCAAAGTGGCAAACAGATGCTTTCATTCTACATTTTCAAATACCGATAAAGCCGCCAGAAGGTGCCTCCTATCCAGCTATTTTATTGCATTTGTAGAAACAATGTTTCAAGGTCCAATAAGGCTGCAACGCCATCTTCTAAACTGATGTCATCAAGGGGCTGGGTGTGTCCCCTGGGTTCTTGCATTTGGCCTCCTGATCACATACCACTGAACATGCACAGTATGCTCATGATTACCCAGTGCATGTGCAGTGTGCTAGAGATTGCCCTGAAATTTCCTGGGATGAGTAACATGAGTATCCCTGGAGACTTCAAGAATTGGGGAAAGGGCAGAAACGAGAAGATGCATGGCTGGAACCTACTAAAAAGGTATTAAAATGAAAATGATCTTTGATTGTGTAATAGTAAGGGGGAGGGGCAAATTATGTAAACTAGCTAAAGATCCTTTCATATACAGTATCTCCCCCTCCTGTTCATTAGCTTGCAGTGCAAACATTCTCACAAGTCTCGCTCAACAAGTTGAAATACATTTTTAAACAAGTGTTTGGCAAATCTCAATAAATTTCAGATATTTACTGTACATCGACTTGGCTGAAAACTATTTCAGAAGTTTAAAGCAATGCATACGGAAACTACCTGGATATTTTCTGTTTTGACCTGGAGTTCTTCTTTCATCATTAAATTATTTTTTCCTTAGCTCTATACTTTTATTGCAACAAAAATAGCATTTTATGAGGAAATAAGAGAAGAGAAGATTATATTTATTAGATTAATAATGTGTGTGTGTGTGGTAAAATTTCCAGCAAAGACAAGTCCCATAAAGTAAGGTTAACATCCAATCCCTTTCTGTTCTTTTCCCTTAATTAACAAAATAATAAACATCCTATGGCAAATACAAAGATATTGAAGAAGGAGCTGCTGAATTAATTTTCTGATATGAGGAGACTTGGAGTTGATACATGTGGAGATAGGGGTGTCAAGGGCTTGCTCAATTAAAAAAAACTGTAATCAGCTAAGATTATAACATTTTATAAAACCTCAATGCTCCTGCCTACACGCAAACTCAAGCCAAAGTAACAAATTACATTTTATAGAGGTTCACTATTTCAGGACACACTCCAGCTGAAGGCTATCCACCTAGACACTCCACTCTAACTGAAGGCTCCTAATATCAGTGCCACCCATGGCAGTGTTTAGTTTCCTTTAAGGACTAGAACCCTTTGCTCAGTTCTTCATTGTATACAGTCCCTGACAAAAGTCTTGTCGCATATCTATTTTGTAGAAACACCTGCTATTAACCTGACTTTTAATTAATCAATTGGTGTTAGAAATAGCTCACATGAAAAGCTAAAACCCTCCCAAATTATGTTTAATGCACTGAAATTAGTTTCACTGAAAAAAGATTTATCATTTAATCAAGACAGAAAGGTCAAATTTTGGCAAGACAAAAGTTTTGTCGCCTATACAGAAATTGAACAAATTTACTGCAAATATAAAAATATGTCAGCAAATTAAGTAGTGGTGTTGTGAGATCCAAATTTAATATCTTGTATGACTTCCATGAGCTTGAAGGACTGAATCCAATGCGGTTTGGCAAGGATTCATACAATTTATTGATGAAGGCATCAGGAATAGCAAAGAAAGCAGTCTTGCATGCCTCCCAGAGTTCATCAATATTCTTTGGTTTCGTCTTCCATGCTTCCTCCTTCATCCTACCCCACATATGCTCAATGATGTTCATGTCTGGTGACTGGGCTGGCCAATCCTGGAGCATCTTGATCTTCTTCGACCTTGAGGAACTTTGATGTGGAGATGGAAGTATGCGATGGAGCACCATCCTGCTGCAGAATTTGGCCTCTTTTATGTCTGGGAATATTAGAGGTAGCTAAGATTTCTTGGTATTTTAGACTATTGATGTTGCCTTCCACCCTGCAGATCTCTCGCACACCCCCATACTGGATGTAACCCCAGACCATGATTTTTCCCCCCACCAAACTTCACTGTTTTATGGGTGAATCTTGGATCCATGCGAGCTCCAGTAGGTCTCCTGCAATATTTCTGGCGACTGTGGTGTAATTCAACAGAAGATTCATCTGAAAAATCCACCTTCTGCCACTTTTCCAGCGTCCATCCTTTTAGCAGGCTGTGGGCCTTGGCAAATGCCACACGGTTTTTCAATTGTCTTTTGTTTAGTGCTGGCTTCTGGGCACTGATTCGACCATGGAGGCCATTTCGAGACAGAATCCGACAAACTGTTCTGGTTGACACAGGGACTTAAGGTGACCAGGTCTCGTGGAGCTCTGCTGCAGTGGAAAATGGGCTGGCCTTGGATTTTCAAGTCCTCTCAAGCAGTTGTCTTACGGGGTCTGCCTTACCTGGGCTTGTCAAAAACGTCTCCAGTCTCTTCAAATCTTTTTTTTATCCTCTGTACTTGACGCTGAGACACATTGAAGGTTATAGGTATCACAGTCTTTCAAACCATTTTAGATTGGTCCATAATAGGGACCCTAGACAACTGTCCTTCTGTGGGATAGATAGGGTTGAGAGGCATTGGCGAGGAACCAATCTTACTAGGGCCATATCCCAGAATGAGACCCAGTGGATCCAGAGATTGGGTACCATGGACCCACTGGGCCTCAATATTGATCTGGATATAAATTGTTTTTTGTCCAACTGGTAACACAATGCTTCCCCCTAAGCAGAATAGTTTAGAGCATCCTTCTTTTGGTTTTGGTTTCAACAAATTTCGAATCGATTTGCACACCCTGCTAATTAGTGTCATGATGGATTATTCCATGGATTTTATGGTATATGGAGGAGATGCCCCTCAGAGATGGGTTTGTTGTTCAACAATAATCTCTCCACCCTTCTCAGAGGTGTGTGTGACATCCTCCCATTTATATTTTACATAATAAAAGGGTCCCTTTTGTATTAATATTTTTTCAGTTAAGATATGTTTTTTGTAAGTTTGAATCTAATTTTGTTTTTTAATTTTTCATTATTGTCATTTATATTTTATATATTTTTTAATTTATATTTAATAATAATTTTTTTGCATTTTCATAATATTTATTTTCATATATTCATTTAGTTTATTGTAATATTTTTTAGTGTAGATTATTGGGGTTATGCATCCGATGTCTATTCTTCTTAAAAAGTTCAATGCTGTTTTCTATGGTTTATTTTATATGGCATGGGGTCTTGTATTCTCATATGGGGCAGTTAGCGGCAATTTTTGTAATCCACCACTAGGGGGAGATGTGTTAATGTCTCTGATACGGGGGAGATTGCCTTTATAATTGGCCCGAATAATATGCATATTGGTGCATCAGGTGGGTGTGGCGATCCTCCAGACGTTTAAAAGGGGAATGGTGGGCATAGGAAATTGTCCGTGATGACGCTTGATTGAAAGCGAAACGCGTTGACGTCATTTCCGGCTCCCCGTATCCGCTGACGTCACATCCTGCCGATGGTGGAACGCACGCCGCAAGTTGGAGACCACGCCACGCTAATACCCACATGAGCATATCCATGCAAGATTTTAACCGACTTTTTGTAAGTGCGATCTTTGTTTTTGCGCCCAATAAATCTTTTTAACGGTATTTCACTATGGAAGCCATTCTTTTCTTTTTTTTTTTTTTTTTTTACCCAACCATATGAGGATCATAAGTCTCTGGAATTGAGTCCTGATTAAAGCAAGGGTCTCGTCACCATCACCCACACATCCATCTGACCTGCACCAGGACTTGGCTTGTTTGATCCCCAGACTGAAAAGCTGGGGGTCCATCTGTTCTGGTGAGTGGGGTCACAACGGGGGATTGTCACCGAGCACCACGTTGTATTGTTGGCACTTGATTGAGCACGGAGCACTTTATCTTATTTATGGACTATTTGAATAGTTTGCTGAACATTATTGATTTATTATATCATTCAACTATTTGAAGTGTGAATCACACTCACATATTTTGTTATTTGGTATTATTTTCAGAAGGTGGCGCTGTGTTTTATGTTTTTCACGTTGTTTATGAGTTTATACACTTGTGTAGCAGCAGCCTCTCAGACATGCATTGATTCCTGAGTGGATTTGTCTTTTCAGGGATCATTGCATGTAATGTCATAATATATTTATCCACAAGCGCAGATCTTTTAGCACATAACATTGAAGGTGTCTGCCACATCAGCAGTGGATCTGGTCTTCAGCCTCTTGATAATCAAAACTTTAATCTCAGGGTGAATCTTAGGCATGTTTGCAGAGGTCTAGTTGCAGTTGATGTGAAGGTCTAGTGTACTGGGGTTCTTTTTATACACACCTGAGACCTAATTGATCCATTATTAGTCACAGGTGAAGCTCATATGACAAGGCGACAACACTTATGTCTTTGCAAAAATTGACTCAATGGGCTTTACCAAGCTGTGACTAGAATACTTTTTGACAGTTTCGTTTTGCACTGAAACATTATTACAAAAGCTGTTGGGATTAAAATGAGCCATTTCTTGTAAAAAAATCTTGATTAGAAATATATTTCAGCGGCACTTCAGGTCAATTTGTACACAAGCGACAAGACTTTTGTCAGGGACTGTATGGTGCCCGAGTGTCTTTGTGGCTCTCTCACACTCCTTTATTTTGGCTCTTTTATAATCCGGACACCATGTTTGTCTCGGTCAGGGGTCAGGATCAGAGACCAGTAACTATAGTAGTAGAGGGACTTCCACCAACTAGCAGGATTGGAATACAAGCAGGTCACCCTGGCAAATAACACAGGCTCACCAGAGTCTAAGTGTCAGGATTCAGCAGCTTGGCAGACCAGACACGTAGCTACACCAGGGAACTGAGACCAAACAAAGGATATACTTAAAAAGGTGAGATTTATTAACAGTGCACAGCAATAAACAAACACAGCAAACAGTGAACATAAACAACACCAGAAAACCAAACCCAAACCTGACAAAAACACTAACACCTACACTGCAGACTACAGCTAGCTCTGGACAAGGGTACAGGGTAAACGGGGGAATCAAGGCGGATGCAAGGCAAGGGACAAGAAGCAAGGTGGAGAGAAACAGGCAAAGCAGGATCTCTAGCAGCAGGAAGGCAAACTGAATCGTGACGCACTGGGGAAAGGGAGGAACAGACTTAAATAGCCATCCATGGCTGAACCCAGGTGTGGCTCAATTATTACAGCTTGCTGGCTCTGGGGAGACACCTGCTGGTGGCCACTGAAGCTGCAGCAACCAGCCCAGAGCAGCACAGCGCCACCAGTAGGTGAGCTCAATCCTGACAGACTGATTGCTACAGCTTGCTGGCTCTGGGGAGACACCCGCTGGTGGCCACTGGAGCTGCAGCAACCATCCCAGAGCAGCACAGCGCCACCTGTAGGTGAGCTCAATCCTGACACTAAGTACTAACTGGTGTTCACCAGAGCTCTTGATGGTGGAAATGGGTTTAGCTGCGTGTTAGTACCAGGTTGCGGTCCTCGGGATCGCCCCACCAGGAGGTGAGCAGGCCAAGGCCTTTAATGGATATAGTAGGTGAGAATCAAACAGAAGCATAGTCAGTAAACAAGCCAAAGGTCAGTAACAAGTAGTTGCAGGTTGGGATCAAGCTGAACCATAGTCGAGGAATAAGCCAAGGGTCAGTGACGAGTGGCAGTAAAGATACGGACAGCAGCAGGAAAGACAAAAGAAAGATACTGCCTGGAGAGAGCACAATAATCTGGCAAACATGAAGTGCAAAGACATGGCATAAATCAGAAAGTTCATTGGAGGAGCAAAGAGTTCAAGGTTCAGAAGAAGTCAAGGCAGGATTATTCAATGGATCAGACAAGGTGCTGTCCAGCATCTCAGGTGGCTCCGCAAGAAGAGTCATTGCAGACAGAGCAGAGGTCCCAGGTTCAAGCCCCGGCCCTGACAATGTTGTTCCTCCATGCTGTCCAATTCTCTTAACAGTCTCCTTTGTGTTAATGTGTGACACTTTTCCTTGCTGCTCTCTTCTGATCTGGGTTTCACTGTGTTCCTCATTGTTGTTCTACTCTGATTTACATTCCCTCATATTCCTTCCTGCTCTATAATTTAAGCCAAATGTTTCTCTATGGTGCCCTCTTCTAAATCCAGCTTGACACCTTTGTCTTTTTTTTATTATACTCCCCTGCCCCATTCCTCCATGCCTCATTCTAATCTAGGCTTTTGATCCAGGCTCACCTATCTTGCCTTGATCATGGCTCCCCTGTTACCTATGCTGCTGCATTCTAACCCAGGCTTATCTGTAATGCTCCCGATCCTGGTTCCTTTGTGCTCCTTCATGCTGTTAAATTCTGATCTAGACTCACTTAAACACTCCACTCAGATCCTGACTCCCTTGTATTCCTCTGTGCTACCCCATTCTAATTTAGGCTCCTTTATAACATTCCATTCTGACTCATGCTTATCTGTCTCACTGAACCTAGCTCCCGTGAGCTTCTCTATATGCTACCCCATTGTAATCCAGGCTCTACTAGAACGCCCCACCTTAACCCTAGTTCACTCATGCTCCTTTCTACTGCCCCATTCCAGTCCAGGTTTATTTATAACATCCAGATCATCTATAACACTCCATTCTGATCCTAGCTCCCATGAGCTTTTTTATGCTACTCCATTTTAATACAGGCCCTAACAGTACAGATGTACTGTTAGATAATCTTATCAGTTAAAAAATTAATGTTCTTTGTTGCCATGAGAATGTTCTTTAAAGGCTGATATACAGTAGGTGACTCCATAAAGAGCTCTCCTCACAAGTACTTACATTTCAGCTTTATTGCTCCCCTCTGATAAGGCCATACTAAAATTATAACTGTATGATAGTTAGATTACTCTTCTCCAAAGTATTCACTAATCTCATTTATAGGGAATGCGT
Source organism: Glandirana rugosa (assembly GCA_018402905.1). Lineage (NCBI taxonomy): Eukaryota > Metazoa > Chordata > Amphibia > Anura > Ranidae > Glandirana > Glandirana rugosa. The sequence continues at coordinate 10,949 of BLSH010321759.1, read as the reverse complement.
TGCTACAACAAAATTTGGCATGTTATGACCCTTGCACTCGGGTGGAGCAATGAAAGCTAGCTGAACTATTTTCCTAGATCACTTGGGAAATATAAGAAGTAGGTATAGTCAATCCGCTTTCCAACAGCCATGCAAAATATCAGCTGTGGGTGGAACTAACCTTCATATCATCTTTACAGATAATTCGGAGAGCTGAACCATCCCAGTGCTATTGAAAAATTCTGTAATTAGGAGAAATCTATTTTGACCCTATTAAAGCAGATGTCCAGGCAAACAACTAAATACACAAATTAAATACATATAATAAAGCTGTTTTGCTTGCCAAAGGATTTGTATTTCTGTCCATCCACTCCTGAGATTCACATAGCTCTGCCAGCTCAATCTGACAAGGCATACAAATCAGATTTTTATTATTTATCTGGCACTCTCTGTGCCTGTTAATTGTGATTTTGCGACAGTTATTTGATATTTGTCAGACTGTACTACGTACATTTACAAGATTAAGATTGGCAAAAAACTGACCAATTGTAAGTATGTAAGTATTGTATATGCTATTGTAGCAATACCCCTGCAGGAGCCGCTTACGTATGTTTAATCCCGTACTCTGCCTCTCAACCCCAAGAATAGTCTCAGCCCCTCTGGCACACTTGGCAAAAGTGCAAGGACCAATAAAACCACACACATTATTATAAAACACAGAAATTATCTTTACTGCAATATTTCTGTGAAAAGGATAATAAGAGAATAACAGTATACATTCAAGTAATGCAACTGGAGAGCAATAACTGAGATCAAGAGTAATATAGCTCAATACTGTATTCAGGCTGCTTTCAGGGTATTCCAAACCTGAGAATGTCCCCAAGAGCAGAGGCACACTTAAAATGCAAATAAATCACAATATGACACGTTATATTGGATTGGTTACCTCTACTGAAATGTGGCTCTCTGAGTCCAGGCAAAAGGGGAGCAGAAGACTGACCCTCTTTATGTCAGACCTCTCCCTTCTGTCCCCTGACACCACAGGCCCAACTGCAAACACTGTACTCAATTCAATATTTAGTGGCTTAACTTCCCAGATAAACTATCCCGCACGCCCTCTACATATACAGAGCCCTGAACATGTGTGTGCGTACCCGTACCAGTAACTTAAGTCACTTGGAAGGAAGATGAGGCCTTGAATCTTCAGCTAGCACTTAAACTCCTGAATAGCAGGGCCAAAGAACACAACTGGCCTGGATAATCAAGAAAATAAAAGATCTTCCTCAGCAGGGTGAAAGGACAATGATGTCTGTATATAGTGTCTCTGTATCTAAATGGCCTTGTGTCCTGTGGCACTACACATGTCAGCCAGGTGACTAAGAGCAATGATGTCTGTATACAGTGTCCACACAACTCTATCTGTGTGCAGTGTCCTTCTCTCCTGCAAATGGGCAAATGCCACCTGAGCCAATCCTGCAATCAAGGTCGAAATTAATGTCCTGGAACAGGCAGGCTCTTGCAGTGACCCGACTGATCACCTCACACTGGAATGTTTCACACCATCGTTGCAGGTGCATCTGGATATGCACCTGGGATCCCCCTCTCTCAGGCTGGATGTCCCCAACTGGCTGTGGATACCTGGATCAATGCGGTGGATGGACCTGGGAGGCCTCTCTCCCCTAAGTTCACTCTGTTCTCTTGCCTCATGTTAACTCTTCTTGTGCAGGCTGCAACTCAGCCTCAGCACTCTCTAACAGAGAACCCTGCTTGCAGATCCAGGCTGGCATCCCAAGACAGAAATCTAGACCTAGCCCAGCCTTTTTATAAGCTCTCATAGAAATTTGTTTTTCTCTGCCAGCCGGCTGGTAGTTGTAGTTCCCCAGCAGTTCAATAGAATGTGTCACTTGAGCCCTGGGACTACAATTCTCTGTATGCTTTGCTCCCTGGTGGTAAACACTCTGCTGGCAGGATTTGATGACACAGAATCTAAGCTGGCACTGGAGAGAAAACAGTCTCACTGCAACAATGCAGAGTGTCTTCTGATACTGCAGGTAAGATAACCAGTTCCCTGCTACACTATAATTATATATCTTGTATTGAGACCCTATTACAAAATAATTGTGACAGTTGACTTATATATACATTTTTTATTTTTATCTTTTTTGATGTACTGCAAAATCGACTGTTTATGAAACTGCTTGTTTTTTTTCTAATAAAATTAATTGTTCAAAAAAAAATCAGATTTTTCACTTGTGCGGTTAAGTAACACTTAGAGGTCTCCTCCCCACCTCCAGCCTGTGACTGGACAGTGAAAGGAGAAGCAGAAGATTAATGGACTTATCTCTCCATCATGCTGCTCTCTCCTTCTATCAGCATGGTGCATGCAAAGCACAACTGATTGGCTATTATACTTATGCTTCCTCCCCACACCCCTGTCTAAGCTCTGCTTTACAGGGACTGCAAGAGGATAATATTCAGGTAGTTAAACTGCTTGTATTAAAAAAAAAAATACAGGCCTGCATTAATTTGATACTTTGATATCTGCCTGGAGTTCAGCTTTAAGAAGGAGGAGTATAAAGCAGAAGAACTTATAAATTCTCAGTTGCTGATCTGTTATGGTCGAGTTCTGGAATAATTGATGGAAAGTTTGCATTTTTTATGACTGATGAGATAATGCTTTCCACCAATATTATATCCTTACTTTTAGTGTCTGAGACAAACAGAAAACATTGTACAGGGATCAATGGTATGAATTTACTGACAGTCCATTACTGCATGTTATAATGCAGCTAAAAAAAGACAAATGAGTCATCTACCCACCTAAAGAATCAGTATATATTTGAAAAACAAATCTAGGATATACACCAGTATATTATAAAGTGCTTGGCTTCTACAGTCTGGAAATCAACTCTTTCAGGCACATTTGCCCATGCCATGAGAGAATTATTCTACTTTACAGGTTTATCTTAAAGTGCGCACCTGTGCGCTTTCTGGTTCTGAAATCGCACACACACTGACATGCATGAGCCTCAGACTAATGACCAAAAACCTATCAGTATGGTAAAATGTCTCCAATCTGAAGATGGCGCTATACCTCTCTCTTTCTGCACACAATTAGTGCAAAAAGATGCAGCGTTAGAAATCTTTACAATTTGTGAAACAGTTATTTTAAAAGCTTGATAAAAAAACTGTTATGTGAATAATAACCAAAATGCATTAAATGTTTGTCCATTTGCTAACTCAAAAACAGAGCAGGGCATGCAATTTGGGACATATCAGTTTACTATAGGTTTATTTATTTTAGGTACTTACTCAGATAGCAAGTAATTGTGCTGCAAGTTTGAAAATGACTTGCTAAGCTATTGCTAAATTTGCCAGGCTTCACAAGTTTGTTGCACAATTGCGGCAAGTCCGCATTACATGACTCCAGATCAACTTTCTTTGCAAACATTCTGCAAGTCTGCTGCAAGTTCTGGTACAGTCATGTTGTGCAATAGTCATCCCACCACAGGGGTCACTGTGGCAGAATTGTCATACTGTAGACATGCAGAGCTCTTGCTGTAGACTCACCACTGCAACCTTGCACTTGGTAGAGACGTGCCACACAAATTTGCTACAAATTGGAACAGTTTCAACTAGAACTTGTGCTTCAACTGTTCTGCAAGTGTACAACTTGCCAGTGAAAATGTGCAGCAAGTTAACAGACTTGCAATTCAACACTTCCAGTACTCCATACTTATACTATTGGATCTCTCTGCTGCCTTAGACGCAGTTGACCACCCGCTCCTCCTCAGAAAACTCCACTCCCTTGGCCGCTGTGATTCTGCTTTATCCTAGTTCTCCTCCTACCTATCTCAGTGCACTTTCAGTGTCACATACAACTCCATCTCCTCCACTCTTCTTCCTCTTTCTGTTGGGGTACCCCAAGGCTCTGTTCTTGGGCCCCTCCTATTGTCCCTCTATACCTCTTCCTTGGGCCAGTTGATAAACTCCCATGGCTTCCAATACCACCGCTATGCTGACAACACTCAGATCTACCTCTACACTCCTCAGCTCACCCCCTCGATCTCCTCATAGATCACAAACTTACTGAATGACATATCGGTATGGATGTCACACCACTTTCTCAAGCTCAATCTTTCTAAAACTGAGCTTGTTAAATTTCCTCCTTCCCGGTCTCCTCTTCATGACTTTACCATTAAGATAAACGGCACAACCATTGGTCCCTCTACACATACCAGGGTACTGTGTGTAATCCTTGACTCTGACCTCTCTTTCAGCCCCCACGTCCAATCACTGGCTAAATCTTGCCGTCTTAACCTCCGTAACATCTCCAGAATTCACCCCTTCCTGACTAACAACACTACAAAGCAACTTATTCACTCCTTGGTTATTTCCCACATTGACTACTGCAACTCTCTCTTTAATGGCCTACCCTTACACAGGTTATCCCCCCTTCAGTCTATCATGAATGCTGCTGCTAGGCTCATACATCTCACTAATGGATCCATGACTGCTATCCCTCTCTGCCAAAGCCTTCACTGGCTTCCACTACCCCACCATATAAAATTCAAAATACTTACCATAATATACAAGGCCATCCACAACATCACCCCCAGCCACATCTCTAACCTCATCTGCAGATATTGCCCAAATCATCCCCTCTGCTTCTCCCAGGACCTCATACTTTTTTAGCTCCCTGGTTACCTCCTCTCATGCTCACCTCCAGGACTTCACTAGAGCCTCTCCGATCCTCTGGAACTCCCTGCCCTGGTATGTCTCATCAGCTCCCACCCTATCCACCTTCAGGAGATCCCTGAAAACTCATCTATTCAGCAAAGCCTATCCCACATCCACCTCAGAACTGTACCTGAGCCACCCCCATCAAATCATCCCAAAAGCTATTACCTTTTGTACCACTTCCCCCCTCCCTTTAGAATGTAAGCTCCACGAGCAGGGCCCTTCTGTCCCTTCTGTATTTAATTGTTTTGTAATTGTGCTGTCCCCCCTCTGTGCAAAACTGTATATAATAATAATAATAAGACTGCCACAAATTTGGGGCAAGTTATTCTTGCGCTGCCACTTCACACAGCAGTTTACATATTTATACTGTACATTTATATCAGTCCCTGCCCTCAAGGAGCTTACCAACAAGGGACCCTAACTCCCATTCTCATATTATGAGCTTACCAACTAGGGGCCCTAACTCCCATTTTCATACTAGGAGCTTACCGACTAGGGGCCCTAACTCCCATTCTCCTACTAGGAGCTTACCAACTAGGGGCCCTAACTCCCATTCTCATACTAGGAGCTTACCAACTAGGGGCCCTAACTCCCATTCTCATCCTAGGAGCTTACAAACTAGGGGCCCTAACTCCGATTCTCATACTAAGAGCTTACCAACTAGGGGCCCTAACTCACATACTAGGGGCCAATTTACCAATCAGCATGTCTTTTGAGCGTGGGAGGAAATGGGAGTATCCGGAGGAAACCCACTCAGGCACAGGGACAACATGCAAACTTCAGCAGATGGTGCCATGGTTGGGATCTAAACCAACGACTCCAGTGCTCCTAGAGGGAAGTGATACCCACTTAGTGACTATGCTGTTTATGAAGTATTTTATGTGGTATTTTATGCAAAAATAAAAAACATTTGGTATATAATACATCCCCCTGTCTAAAAGTAAATTCACTAAAAAGAAAAATTAAACAAATACATTTGTTAAATAAGTCATGGTCTAGTCACGCTTTATTTAAGGAATGTATTCAATTACTAGCTGGTTGTTAGGGAACCAGGCCCTGCCACATCCCGAGAGGACGCAGTTATGTTTTGTATTTTTTTGTACTGTCGGCTGTTTTGTTTAAATTCTTTTGACAGCAGGGATGAGTCATGGTTGTTAGGATGCAGGCAGGTGCCGGCTCCTTAACAACCAGCAGCCCTGAGCTGAACTGTCACAATTAACAGTGGTAGGAAAAGCAATGTTTCACTTCCAGCTGCAGAAACAGATTGGTTTTACTTCCTCTACATACCCCTGTAAATTAGAAGCATAATGGACTATTATGCATCTCATAGTAGCCAATTATGTGCCACTTACCTGCAAACAAAGCCAGCGACGTCCATCGCTGTCCGCTCTGCTGGTGGCATCCATCTTCAGCCCCTTTTCCTTCTGGGGCCGCGATCTCCGGCTCTGTGACTGGCCAGAGTCGCGTGACGTCACTCCCGCACGCAGGAGCAGCCAGTCACGGCATGGTCTCAGTGGAGGAACGGCACGGAGGCAGTTTCTTCACTGCGCATGTGCCGAAATGACGTTGGCACATGCAGAACACTGAATATCTCCTGAACCGTGCAGGTTTGGGAGATATGCAGGGCACCTATAGGTAAGCTTTATGCTAGGCTTACCTGTACGTTAAAGTGGTTGTCACAGGTTGACAACCACTTTAATATTAATACCATATGCAATGTATGTATATGAATGGCGACAAACCAGCTACTATACTAAACAGACCACAACAGTGAACATATGAAAATCCTATTAATGTAGGCCCTCCATAGTGTACACCGCTAGTGTTCAACAACCCCAAAATAATATTCAGTGCAATCAAAAGTGGAAAATCGATAAAAATACATTTAAAAAAAAAGAATATATATATATATACTGTATATATACAGTGCCTTGAAAAAGTATTCATACCCCTTGACATATTCCACATTTTGTCATGTTACAACCAAAAATGTAAATGTATTCTAGTGTAATTTTATGTGATAGACCAACACAAAGTGACACATAATTGTGAAGTGGAAGGAAAATGATAAATGGTTTTCCATGTTTTTTACAAATAAATAAATAAATAAAAAATTTTTACAAAAAAATAAATAAATAAATAAAAATGTGAAAAGTGTGGCCTACATTTGTATTCAGGCACCTTTTCTTTGAAACCCCTAACTAAAATCTATTGGTACCAATTGCCTTCAGAAGTCACCTAATTAGTAAATAGAGTCCACCTGTGTGTAATGTAATCTCAGTATACATACAGATGTTCTGTGAAGCCCTTAGGGGTTTGTTAGAGAACCTTAATGAACAAACAGCATCATGAAGGCCAAGGAGCACACCAGACAGGTCAGGGATAAAGTTGTGGAGAAGTTTAAAGAAGGGTTAGGTTATAAAAAAATATCCCAGGCTTTGAACATCTGACGGAGCACTGTTCAATCCATCATCCGAAAATGAAAAGAGTATGGCACAACTGCAAACTTACCAAGACATGGCTGTCCACCTAAACTGACAGGTCGGGAAGGAGAGCATTAATCAGAGAAGCAGCCAAGATGCCCATGGTAACTCTGGAGGAGTTGCAGAGATCCACAGCTCAGGTAGGAGAATCTGTCCACAGGACAACTATTAGTTGTGCACTCCACAAATCTGGCCTTTATAGAAGAGTGGCAAGAAGAAAGTCATTGTTGAAAGAAAGCCATAGGAAGTCCCATTTGCAGTTTGCAAGAAACCATATGGGGGACACAGTAAACATGTGGTAGAAGGTGCTCTGGTCAGATGAAACCAAAATGTAACTTTTTGGCCTAAAAGCAAAACGCTATGTGTGGCGGAAAACTAACACTGCACGTCACCCTGAACAAACCATCCCCACCGTGAAACATGGTGGTGGCAGCATCATGTTGTGGGGATTCTTTCCCTCAGCAGGGACAGGGAAGCTGGTCAGAGTTGATGGAAAGATGGATAGAGCAAAATACAGGGCAATCTTAGAAGAAAACCTGTTAGAGTCTGCAAAAGACTTGAGACTGGGTGGGGGTTCACCTTAAAGCAGGACAACAACCCCAAACATACAGCCAGAGCTACAATGGAATGGTTTAGATCAAAGCATATTCATGTGTTAGAATGGCCCATTTAAAGTCCAGACCTAAATCCAATTGAGAATTGCTGTTCACAGATGCTCTCCGTCCTATCTGATAGAGCTTGAGCTATTTGCAAAGAAGAATGGGCAAAAATGTCACTCTCTAGATGTGCAAAGTCGGTAGAGACATCACCAAAAGGACTTGCAGCTGTAATTACAGCGAAAGGCGGTTCTACAAAGTATTAACTCAGGGGGGGCTGAATACAAATGCACGCAACACTTTTCACATATTTATTCGTAGAAAATTATGAAAACCGTTTATCATTTTCCTTCCACTTCACAATTATGTGCCACTTTGTGTTGGTCTATCACATAAAATCCCAATAAAATACATTCATGTTTTTGGTTGTAACATGACAGAATGTGAAAAATTTCAAGGGGTATGAATACTTTTTTGAGCCACTGTATATATACATATATATATATATATATATATATATATATATATTGTGCCAAACATAAATCCAAACTCATATGAATATGCATAGTGCAAATCACATATAAATAATAATGACCTTTGAACAAGTCCCAATGAATCTTGTAATTATACAGGGAAATATTTCTAACATAAATGCATAAATAGTTCATAAAACTTATGCATAAAAAAATCTTCTTGTATACAAAAAACCCAGTGTGAGGGATTTACTAAGCCTGGTGCACACAGAATCTGGTGCAGCTGTACATAGTGACCAATTAGCTTCTAGGTTTTATTTTCAAAGCTTAATTGAGCAAGCTGAAGTTAGAAACGGACTGGCTACTATACACAGCTGCACTAAAGTATGTGTGCATCAGTTTTAGTATTCAATTGGTGACACGTTTTTATCCACAGTGATCCCTTCATCACATTTAAAAACACACTCACCAGAAGTGCAGGCCAATCTAATTAAACATAGGCAAGTATGGCATGAACAGCATATAAGAAGATCATCTCACACTAAGGGAGTAATCCTCCACTGCCCACCGTCACAGTGGCTGCAAACCCTGGGATAGATGAATACATTATGTAGAAAAAAAGTTTTTTAATAGTGTGATACCATAATTATAACCACTTTATTGAGGATTAAAAAATGTACTCACAAAGATTGAGCCAATTATAAGCATACCAAATAGTCTAACATGCAAGTGGAAGCTGCATGAGCCCACTCGGCATTAAACAGGGCTTGGGATCTCTGTTAGCTGCTGACTGCTCAGCTCCCCACCATTTTCAAAAGATCAAGGCGCCACTCTGCTGACAGCATCAGGCTCCGTCCCAACTCGTTTCGTCCCAAAAGGACTTTGTCACATGGATTTCTGATGCTGCAACCACAAGCCTTAATTGCTCTTACTCAATCTAAACAGAGTTCACCGGTCTCTTGTGAGCCATCTAGGGTTGCCACCTCATCCTTTTAAAGCCAAACACCTATTAATTACACAGGTTCTGTGGCTGATTAAGGTGGTTATTAAACTCACTTGGTGCCTTATCTGCATTAAATTACCCCCGGAACCTGTGTAATTTATATGTGTTCGAATTTAAAGGGATGAGGTGGCAACCATAGAGTCATCCTTAGTTTGAATTGAGTTAGAGCATTTAAAGTGGTTGTCAACTCATGACAACCACTTTAAACTGCATGTGCCGACGTCACGATGTGCAGAAGTTTCTTCTGTTGACGTGCCATAAATGACGGCGCGCATGCACGGGAGTGACGTCTGCGCGGCTCCGCCAATCACAGCGCTGGAGCCCGCGATGTGATTGGACGGAGCCGCAGACCAAGGAGAAGCATTTCGCTGGTCACATCAGTGTGCCGAGACCGCTGCAACAGTTTTGTTCCAAGGTAAGTATTTCATAATGAGCTAGTATGCACTTCATACTAGCTCATTATGCCTTTACTTTGCAGGTTTCTTTTTTTTGGGGGGGGCGGACTTTACAACCACTTTAAGGTTTGCGGCTGCAGCATCAGACATCCCTTGACAATGTTTTTTGGGGACGAAGAATTAATGGCACCCACACATGTCTGCAAGAGGCAGAAGGTTTTTGTGCGGTACAGAAAAATGCATGATTTTGCACACATTCCCAAACTGAGCCTGGTGTAAACAAACACTCAAAGAGTAATTCCATTTTTGTTAAGAACAGTGAACCCTGCATGATTAATGTACATTGCAGGGATTTAACAAATCCTACCTTTTGCTGCTGTGAAGAAATAGCTGATTGTTTCACTGTGTCATTTGCAGAGTCTGAACAGGAGGCACTTGTTCGCTATAATCACATGGTGCATTCACAGTATTTTAGTGGAGCATTTTTGAGAAAATTATTGAGCCAATGCACCATATTGTATTGAAATTTGCAGAAAATAATGACAATAAATTACAACTTGGCTTGTGTAGCAATTTTACTGTACAGTGGAACCTTGGTTCATGAGTAACACAGTTAACAAGCATTTTGAAAGACAAGCATTTTTAAAAAAAAATCCTGACTCGGTTTGTGAGTGCTGTCTCGCAAAACGAGAAGGATTAAGTCTCTGTGCATGCAATACCGCATGTGGACAGAGGTGCGGGGGCGCTGGTGAGCCTCGGAGACCTTTGGAAGCATTCGGAAATATTCAAAAATACCGAAAGTGTAAACAGTTTCCGAGCATATCCGAATGTTTCCGAGCATTTCTGAATGTTTCCGAGCTTCTCCGAGCCTCAGTAGCGCCACCACACCTCTGGCCACATATGGTATTGCATACACCAGTGACCTCTGGTCACATACAGTACTGCACTGACAAGCAGTCACTGTGGAACAAATTATCTGAGTATCCATTGTTTCCTGTGGGGAAACATACATTGATATATGAGTGAGTTGGATTACATGCATTCTCCTGGAATGGATTATGCTCATAATTCAAGCTTCCACTGTATATGCTGTTTTTTTTATTTTTATTTGCTATATTTTTTCCACGAAACTGGAGGTACCCTTTAAGCATCTATGCTGCCACCCCTCAAAAAAAAAGTCAAAAGAGATGCTGCCCTGGTTATGCTGCCCACATGCTAAAATGCTGGAGGATGAAAATTTAGTTACAATCAGCTGCCAAATAAAATGCTATATTTTT
>BLSH010321758.1:1295910-1311691 GCA_018402905.1 Glandirana rugosa | reverse complement strand
TCAAAAAAAAAGTCAAAAGAGATGCTGCCCTGGTTATGCTGCCCACATGCTAAAATGCTGGAGGATGAAAATTTAGTTACAATCAGCTGCCAAATAAAATGCTATATTTTTCAATGTATCAGATCTACAGGGTTCTTTCTCAAAAAAAGTGGCACTTTTTAATGCCTGCGTTTGTACAATCCATTTTGTACATATTTTACATATGTCTCATTTGCCTGCAGCATACTGCCTTACAAAACATCTCTTATTTTGTCACCATTAGGATATTTAACAGGGTATAGAACAGCATGCACAAGTAGAGTCCAGGAATGGAGTAGAGCACCAGGGGGTTTTCAGCCTTGACGCAATTTGCATTAGAACACTTAGTCATAAGCCTTATGACTAAGCGTTGTATTGAGAAAAGTGTCAAGGCTTTCTTGCTGCTGTAATGTGGTGATTTAAAGCTTACGTTTATAGATTTTTTTTTATCAGCACCAGGGATGGTACTTACAATGAATGAAATGTGTCCCTTGTGCTGGTGGCTACTCTTCAGTCCCCTGCAACCCCCCCACCCCTCGCCAGCCCCAGATACCCCCGCAGTAGTGATCTTCCAGTGCCACAGGGGTTCTTATGACCGGCAAAAGTGCTGACGATGCTCAACTTTTTTGAACCCCCATGCTCCATTTATAGAAGCCATACCATCACTTCCCATAATGACCTTTCATTCATCAGCCCATCCACCATTTATGGTTTTCGGTAAGATTTGAGTGCTTTTGCTCTTGGCCTCTTCCAAATCTCCACATTTCTTTGATTTTGCTGCTGTGATCCTACTTCCTGTTAGAGAGTGTCTACGTTCATTGTTAATGTATGTACTGTATGTAGGAACATAACAAAGCTCTCTTGCTTGCTCCCAGGATGGACTATGGGATTTGTAATGTGCATAAAGCAACTAACATGCACTGCCCATTCCAAAAAAAAAAAAAATGAAACGAGGATGACAAGAGAGATTTGGGAGCTCAGGGAGGACTTTTCAAGAAGGCACAAAAGCACAGTAAGAAATTATTTAATGGAAAGATAGATTGCAGGGCCATTATGTAGTGGATATGTATGGATTATATTTGGAAAATAAGGATATTGATTACCATCACTTTAAACTTTAAATAAAGCCTCCCAGTGCTCTGCCTCGTACCTGAACTCAACTTGTGTATGTGTATTGGATAAACAGTTTGGTAAAGGTGGAGCGCTCATACCCAGGAGCGAATGTGGTTGTAAGTCAATCCTCTAGCAGCAGTAGTTTTTGTTTGCGTTTCAGGATAAATCTACAGCCAAAGTAGAAAACTTTTGAAATCTCATGCTGACTTGTAGCTTATAGCACTCCCTGGATGTAGCAGGACAAGGACATTGAAGAGTCGAGGATATGAGGGAAGGGTAGGAACTGAGGAATGGAAGAATCCATGAATAAGAAAGGAAGGATGGAAGAGTCTGGGAATGGAGGAATCCATGGATAGAGAATGGAAGGCTGGAGGAGTCTGGAAATAGGAACTGAAGGATGGAAAAATGATGGGAATGGAGGAATCCATGGGTAGAGAATGGAAGGCTGGAGGAGTCTGGAGATAGTAACTGAAGGATGAAAAGGATAGGGATGGAAGAATCCATGAATAGAGAATGGAAGGCTGGAGGGGTCTGGAGATAGGAACTGAAAGATGGAAAAGGATAGGGGTGGAGAAATCCATGGAGAGAGAATGGAAGGCTGGAGGAGTCTGGAGATAGGAACTAAAGGATGGAGGAGTCTGGGGATGGAAATGGAGGAATCCATTGATAGGAACAGAAGGATGGAAGAGTCTGGGGATGGAGATGGAGGAATCCATGGATAGGAACGGAAGGATGGGAAAGTCTGGGGATGGATATAGAGGAATCCATGGATAGGAACAGAAGAATGGAAGAGTTCAAACTAAAAATGGTGGTGGTGAGAGGAGGACTGAAGAATGGAAGAATCAAAGGGAGGATGTTAAGATAGTAATCATGGAGTCCTGCAGGTGAGGAATATCAGAGGTAGAGGATCCCCTGTGCTGTGTATGTGGCAGGGTTGGGGGCGTGATGGCCTTCTCCTGGAGTCCAGGGTTGGGGAAATCATAGTGCTTTTTGTATAAACATATTGTATTAAAGTGGAGTTCCACCCAAAAGTGGAACTTCCACTTCAAGGAGTCCTGATCCCCTGACATGCCACATTTGGCATGTAATTCTTTGGGGGGGGGGGGGTGTACCTAGTTTTTACAGGAACCCAGCTCCCACTCAGGCCACCTAGATGACTCCTCCTCTCCCCCTCCCTCCTGGCAATCTTCTGGGACACGTCACAAGTCCCAGAAGATTGCCTGGCCATTCAGGACAGTGCAGTGTGACATACGCAGTGCGCACCCGGCTGTGAATCCACCTTGGAGAGGAGGGGGAGAGAACGGAGGGTTTTGGTGGCTGCATCACTGGACCTTGGGACAGGTAAGTGTGTGTTTATTAAGAATCAGTGGGTACACTTTTTGTAGCCTCTGACTTTTAATAAACAAGGGGAACTCCGCTTTGGATAAAAAAAGAGAGAATATCACTGACTTAAAAAGTGCACTAATCCGGTGCACTATAGGATACAGGCATTCACATAGGAGAAAACACACTGCTGCTAGGACAACAGGAGTGATGGAATCCACAGCTGACAAACAGCCCTGTGAAGTTCACTGTACTGGCTCCATGCTGAAAGTCCAGCTAGCCTTCCCTGTTTGCACATTCCAGCACACTAGGAGTTAACACAGTGGAATGTGCAAATGCAGACGCCAAGCTGAACTCTCAGCATGGAGCTAGTACCAGTTGTAAGTAGAGTATAAACTCATATGTACTCTACTTACAGGTGTGAAAATAACTGCGTCTTATTGAATCCCGTGTTACTGTGCATTAAGTGCCCCACTGCACATGCTTCCTATTTAATATGTAGCTACATAACGCATTTCTCAGAGTGCTCCTCGGCACTCATGTGACTGCCCGGCCCGCCTCTTTCCTCTCGCATCCCGGCTGACGTCAGCCGGGGATTCTCAGCCTCGCCCGCTGACTGTACCTGTCAGATGAGAAGAGAGGCGGGCCGGGCAGTCACATTAGTGTAGAGGGGCACTCTGAGAAATGCGGTATGTAGCTACATATTTTTTTAAAAATTATGTACGGTGGGGCACTTAATGCACAGTAACATGGGATTCAATAAGACACAGTTTTTTTAACACCTGTAGAGTACACTGGGAGCGCTCTCCCAGGAGGGGTGGCGCAAATCGGTATGACATTATCCGCTAATCGATTATGCCGGTCATAGCATCAATGCCGCATCCTGGCCTGCTGAATCTCGATGCATCGATGATACGATTATATTCAACACCCCTAGAGTTTGGTGGTCTTCTGTACTGACAAGAAGCTCATTCAATACAGAGTTTTAACCTTATAGCTAAGAAAAACTGTAAGAAGACGTAATATGTAAAAGACATCGGTAAACAACATGCTTGGTGATACCATGCTGCACTTGCTCAAATCTTTGTGCGCATGCCCAGAACTTCAATATCCACTCAACAGCATATTAAATTCCATAAACTCAAGACAAGAATATGTCACCAGCACACTAGTGTGCTGGTGACATACTGTGGTGTGCTGATGATACACGTCTTTCCTTAAATGTCTTCAATATCCAGCCGGTTGGTCATGGCAGCACCCATTTATATTTACGGCAACTTGAGGAGAGTGTGGGTTGGGAATATTTAGATTCCATAAACTGGTGCTTGGAATACATTCGTTTGGATAGTCAAACTATTCATAAATTCTCTGTCACATTTTTTTTGTTTCAGTTTATTTTTGCAAAATGTTTTTGCCTTTTGTGCATTCTGAGGTGCCCCTTTTGCCAAAGGAGGCATAAAAACATTATTTTGCAGTCAGGAGGGTTTGGCTTACCATATATTGTGGACCTGCCAAAAAGTCAAAAGATTTTGGATCCTCACCTACAATCTTAACAATTGTCTTACTGGCGCTAAACTTATCAAATCCTTGCAACGGGCATTTCTTGGTCATCCAGTGGAGAGAGCCCCGAAATCCACAAGAAGGTTAATAACATTTATATTCATAGCGATGAGAATCACTATAGCTAGATCATGGAAGTCTACAATGGTTCAATTTGATTTATTAAAGACAAAACACCTATCAGAGTTCTTAAAAGACTGGCTGCCTTTGTTCACAAAAAAGTGAGATCCTTGGGTTTGATATTTGACAGACTTTACCAGCTAAATTAGAAACATCTCTACTGGGTTTGGAGGGGATGCTTGGTCCTTCTATTCTTCTTTCTTCTTTTCTCTACTAAATTCTCTTTTGTTCCCTGCATAATTAGGGAAGCTCCTTGACTTACACATGGTTGGTTAAGACTTTAGATTGTATATGGATAACTTTTTTAAGCCCTACTGTGTATTAGATTGCACAAAACTATATAATGGACCCTTCCGAGTCTGCTAGTCAAGTCAGGAGGAGGGACTTCAACATTGGCTTTCTGATCAAAATTCAGGGACTCTTACTAACTATATATTTTTCTGTTACTACACATTTGTTTAAAATTGTGACCAGTTAAATTTTTTGTATTTTTATATCTCCTTTATGTGTGCTTCATTTGTTTACTGAAAATGTTTAAGTTCAACATTAAAAGCAAACTAGGACTACCCCAAATCCATTGAACACCAATTGCTAGATAGATTCACGGATTACAAATGCACACGAGCGCATCATACACACAGTTCCTGCCCTTATTTTTTTACATTTTGGCATCCTGGTGTGTTGCATTAAGCGCCATTTTTTAAGTATGAATTAAGCCAGCCCGTGTACATGAAAGGCTGACAATGCACCAAAATATCGACAAAAATGGACATGCACCACATTTTGTAATGCAGCACACTACAACACACACAGTAGTGTGCTACCACATGCTAAGGTGCTTTGCATTGCACGTGCATTGCAGCTGCATTGCCTTAGTGTGCATGGGTACCATTCAAAATGCATGGCATTACAACCTACTAAGGCACATAATGTAGCGCAAAAGTGTGTTTCATTAAATCCGGCTCACTTTAGCTAGTTACAGGAAGTATGTTAAATTAAATCAGTGCATTGAGTGCAGTACCTTTGCTTCATTTACTTTTTAAGAAGCTTGGCCATTGCTACATTGGATGCAATGGTGGACCTTTGTTCTAGATTTCAGAAAGTTGGTAGCATAGGCAGTTTAGGTACAGGAGGCATGCACCAGCGCCTTACAACACTGGTTCACCTATGCGTGTATTGGTTTCTTGTGATTTTTAAGAGACTACAGAATTGCATTATAAATGAAACGGTCATGCTGGGGGATATATTCCAAGGCTGTAGTAAATAACTTTAAGTGGATTCCAGTGAACACATGGGAAATGTTCAGATCATTTACTGCAATTACGTCAAATAAAAACTATATGAATATTTTTCAGTGGATGATAGGGCACAAATAATATATTTATACTGGAGACACAGTTGTCTAAATAGTGTCTGGGGCCCCATGAGTGTTTAATTAGGCCAGCCCTAATTAGTGCAACTCTGCTCCAAACCGACCATAATTTCACATCATGACAGACCTGGATTTTGTTACTTTTCCATAAAAAGGACTTTTGGGAGGTATGGTTAACAAGTAACAACTTTACATTTTTACACCAAGAGAGCAGCTAAATTGCAGTTTGTCATCAGATATCTTGTACCCTTTTCAGATTAAAACATAAATGGCAAAGAAAAATGGTGAAGCGGTATACATGCTCACATATAAATGAAAAATGTTTTATATGGGACCTGGCATTGAGATTTTCTTTCATAGAAATGGCAGAATATTTACTTTTATAATAGGTTATTTTGTGAGTCTGTTTTCGATACAATCTCTGCTTGGTGAAGGCTCTCTTTTCATTTGGCACTGATATTTTATACCCATTGCGTGCTACTATTTCTATCTTTTATGGTCTTGGCTGTGACACAATTAACCTCTAATAAACTCAAATGAAAAAGTATGTTTATGTATGCAGATGTAGATCTTTGTATTTTCAAACCCCAGTTTATTCATAAAAAATCTTAAATTGAATTTTGCTAGGATAGCCTCTTTCAGGATCAGACCACCCATTTGTGAAATTTTACAGAACGCAGTTTTTTTAGATGTTTTGTGAAACAAGAAAGACTAAAGGAGGCCATAGGGCCCGGTTGAATTTTGATCCCTGTGTGGCCACTGCAGTTGGACAGAAATGTATCTACCAAACAACTTCTGTGTTACCACCCTGTTGGATAAAAGCTGCTTGATCAGTGGCTGCAGTGTTGATCTGTGTATTCTGACAGTGGGGGAGTCTTCTCGCTGTTAGAATACAATAGTGCAACGGGGAATATCCCCCCATCGAATGTGTAGATGGGGGGGATTGGTTCAGTTTTTTTTTTAGTCCAGCCCACTGGCTGAACAAAAAAACTGATCCATGTATGGCCTGCTTAAGAATAGAGATAAGCTTATGTAAAATCTCCTCTATTCTACATGCAATCTTACTGATGTTAGTGGTTTTTAAGGGTGTTGGCGGGTGCAGACATCACTGAGTCCTTAATACCTAGTGATGTAACTGACCCCATTCACTTACATGGCTTTTCTGATCTAGGCATCCCTATCAGATAACATGGCCAAGTCCTGGACTTATTTGCAGGCTATACTGCAGTTGAGAAATACAGCCTGGTCCAAACCTGCCCCAGACTGTAATTATAAGTGAAGATGACAAATTAAAAACCCAATGATTCAGAGGCATAGGGTTCATTACTAACTCATTTGGGCAAATATTCATCAGCTAAGTTAGTGAACTGGAAAAAAGTCTAAAACAATTCATGTGCTACCTCCTCCTGAGTGACCTGCAGCAAGATCCAATAGGTGGTGCAGGATATTATGGGGAAGGTTAATTATATGCTATTCCTATTAGCTTTGCTATTGCCCTTCTGAGTATCTACATACTGTAACTGTCTTGAAACACATATGATTTCAGAACTTGGCTTGGTAAATAACTAACTGCTAGGCTATGCTACTTGCGGATACACAGCACCGGCATATTAACATACACATAACTATATGTGCATTGGATCCTACTGTTTACCATCTTGGCACCGTTTCAAATTATCTCCTACTCTTGCTGCTGTTTGACAGCAGAGCTGACCAATCACAATAAAGCTCAGCTATGTGTACTGCATGCAGAGTTGTTGAGAAACTTCAGATCTTCAAAGTAGATCTAGACCCTAAGTGGACAACATTTCAACATTTAGTTTGCTAGAGCAATGTTAATTATAAATAATTGCCATCTTTTTCATAAAGCTATGTTTTCACCTTTCTTTCATCTCAGTGCTGTTGATGTGCTCTAGGTTTTTTCAGGCACTTCCTATCTACATAGGTTTACAACAACATCAGCTACACATCAATGCTCTGGACTGGTTTACTGGTTACAACAGTGGACAATATCTGTGCAATGTGTGACAACATGGCCGCTGCTAGCTCCACCAGAGGTGCATGCGACATGGTGAAAATCAGGCAACATTTGAGAATGACTTGTGACTTTTTTTTTTTTCATTTTTGTTTTTATTGGCTTGATGCAACAGTAAACAACACAAGACAATTCGTCCCACAGGACGACAATACACACAGAAAAAAAAAAAAGAAAAAAGAGGACCACCCCCCCGAGGCTCAGCACCATGCAGATAAATGCAAACCAAGACCTTTTTATCATTCAAGTATCTAACATACAGTCTCTTGTATAACCAAGCTCTCAAACCCCTAACTATATGTCTATGTAATGCACTTCCAACCTCTATATAAGGGCTTAGTTTATTAATAGAACATGCCATAGCTACTAAGCGACGAAGAACCCCACCATCCCTCCAATATTCCATCAACTCTATCCCTAGATCAACCTATACCACAGAGGCAGGACTCTCCAACCAAACCCTCTATACCTTATCAAATTTTTTTGAGCAGCCCCTACTCAAGTACGTTGCCTTATATAGTGAAGACACCCTATTAATAAGTCCTTTCAAGTAAGATAAAGATGGCGTAACTGTTTTTTTCCAGTATAGGATCAGAGCTTTTCTGGCATAAAAATAATAATAAACTTATTAGCGTGCACTGAGGCCTTGTTGGTGCCAGTCCCTCCACTAAACCAAGCAAGCATATTGATACTGTCTTAGGCACCGGCACTAAGGTGATCTCCTCAATACAGCGCACCAATGCAGCCAAAAAATCTTGCACCACAGGACATTGCCAAAAAATATGGCCAAAATCACCCGGGCAGTATGGATATCCAACATTCCGCAAGAGTCCCGGAATAGAATTTGGCCAATTTTGCTTATGTATAATAAATGAGGATTCGGCCACAGAGGAGAAGCTGGCAATATGGTCCCATCCATACTTGTGCATGGCTGAAAAATGTATTCATTTTCGTTTTTTTATTTTTTCCGTAATTCCGAAATTCCAAAAATTCTGAAATTTGCGGTAATTCAGTAATTTCTATAATTCCTAGCAATTCGGTAGTTGCGGTAATTTGGCAATTGCATTAATTCGGAAATCCGCGGTAATTCGGCAATTGCGGTAATTCGGTAGTTGCGGTAATTGAGAAACTCTGCAATCGGAAAAGCCGAAAATCCAAAATTCGAAAATTCGGAAATTTGGAAATTGGGAAATAAGAAAGAACATTTGAAATAAAAATAATTAACTATTAAATTATAGGCATTGGAATTTCCTTGGAAATTTGGCTGTTAGTGAACTTAAATATGAAATTTATTAAATTTCATATTTAAGTTAAGTTTCCGATTGCCGAATTTCTGAATTACCGCAATTACCGCAATGTCCGAATTACCGCAATTACCGCAATTGCCAAATTACTGTGAATTTCCGAATCACCGCAATTACCGAATTACCGTGAATTTCCGAATTTTCAAATTACTGCAATTGCCGAATTACCGCAATTACTGCAAATTTTTGAATCGGAAAAACAAAAATTTGTGAAAATTCTGAAATTCAAATTTTGGAATTCAGAATTCATCCGAATTGCCGAATTTTGCAAAATTCAGTAAAAACTAAATTCGGAACTAAATGAATTGCACAAGCCTAATCCATAGGCTCCAACAGATTCCGGGTAATATCTCAGGCCCTAATGGTAGCTCTCATGGTTCCCGTTAAAGGTAAATTAGCTCCAAGGCCACCATGGACCAGGAGACACAAGCTCTCAAATGAGCCCAACACCGCAACCTCCAATACCATGGCTGAGTCCCCATCGTCCCCCAAGAGCCACCTACGCACAAACACTCCCTGACCAGCAAAAAAATATTTGTATAAGTCAGGGAGTGCAAGACCACCCTGCCCCCATGGGCTATCCTAGGAGGTGAATTTCCCCATATAAATGAGCCAAAGAGTCCATGTGCCCGGCGAAAAATGGATTGTGGTATCCAAATCGGAGAGTTACGCAAAAAATATACAAAGAGTGGGAGGATCTTCATTTTGAGTATGTTTACAAGGCCTATAACCGACAAGGGAAGGTTTTTTCAGGATATCATTTTACTTTTAAGGAGGTCTAACAATGGCATCAGATTTAGACTAAGATATTCCACCACCCTGACCGAGATGTAAACCCCCAAATACTTAAAATCTGTAACCCATTTTAATGGTAGCCCTGTGTCCGCCGCAGCCTCAGTACCCAGATCAAGTGGCAGAATAGTCTAATTTATTTTAAGACCGGAAAAACATGCAAAATTCTCTAGTATACCAAGGGCTGCAGGCAAAGATGGACCTGTATCCTTCAAAAACAGCAGCATATCATCCGTATAAAGCGCCAGACATTCTCTAATGGAGCCAACTTCCAATGCTTCCACATCAGGAGAGGACCACTGCTCAATCATAAGGGA
Source organism: Glandirana rugosa (assembly GCA_018402905.1). Classification (NCBI taxonomy): domain Eukaryota; kingdom Metazoa; phylum Chordata; class Amphibia; order Anura; family Ranidae; genus Glandirana; species Glandirana rugosa. The sequence continues at coordinate 1,301,737 of BLSH010321758.1, read as the reverse complement.
AAAAAGAAAAGGTGATAGAGAACAGCCATGCAGGAATAGGAGAATACACTTCAGAATAATATTCCACAAACACATTCATAATTTCCTCTGGGTCTTTAACCAAGATCCTCGCCTCAGAGCGAATACAGGGAACACTGACTGGAGCCCTCTGATCAGCTATTAGCATCGACAGTAGTTTGCCATTCTTATCGCCCTGTACAAAGTTAACTCCACCCCCGTCGTAAATTAATATCTGCAAAATTATTGTTGTGTAAGGCAAGTTGTCTTTTAGCTCCCTCCAGGGCCACAAAAGATGTGTCCCCTGGGGTATTCCCTCTCCAATCCGCATTCCTCTGTTTGTAGTGCCTCCCTCACTGCACTATGCTCCTTATAAACTGAATTGATAGCTGATATGTATTGTCCCCTCATCACAGCCTTAAACGTGTCCCACACCACCGTATCTGGAGCAGAGAATATATTTTCATCCCAAAAATTTACCATGTGAGGTTAAACCTGCTGTTGCACATTCTCCAACTGTAGCCAACCAGGCGGTAAGCGCCATGTCCTACATCCCATCCCAGCTTTCAATGATAAAGTTAATAATAAAGGATCATGATCCGATAAACCACCTACCAAATAGGAGACTTCATATACAAATTTAAGACCAACATTATTTGCGAAGGCTAAATTGATCCTAGAAGCAGTTTTATGCGCCCGGGAAAAGCAGGAAAAACTCCTCACAGCCGGGTTCTTCCACAGCCACAGCTCGGTGAGCTGGGCAGCAGACCCCCAGGAGAGAAGATTATTAGAAGCCTCCCTTAGGCTCCTTAGCGGGTTTGATGTATCTAATTTACCATCCAATATAGCATTAAAATCACCAGCCCAGAAGAGCGGAAGGTGGATATATGGGACCAATATCTCAAATAGATCATATAACAGCTGTGGTTGAAACAGGGGTGGCATGTAAAAACTTATTATCACCATAGTAGTTTGATATAGCTCCATCACTAATATAATACATCTCCCTCCTGGATCTGAGATCACCTTTTGAATAGAGCAGGGCATAAGTAGGATGGTCACTCCTCTTGCATAGGAGGAGTATGTCGCATGAAACATATGCTGTATCCATGATCTCAGCAGTGATAATGCTCCCATCTAAATGTGTCTCTTGCAGGAGAACAATTTGTGGTCTGAACACCTTCAGATAACTAAACATTGCAGCCCTTTTTGTTTTATCATTTAGGCCCCTTATATTTCATGATAGTACCTTAACAAAACTAGTCATATTAAATACCCCAGATACATATGAAGAAAGTTAGGGGAACAAGGGAAGTCCACCGGTCCTGCCCCTGTGCTCCATTGAGGCTGCAAAAAAAGAAAACATGGTCAAGGCAAATCATTGCAATATATCCCTGCATGGTGGCGCCTGGAACTTAAAAAAACCTACCCCTACTGCAATATCAAAACACACAAAGACACTACAACAAAAACTGGTATTCAGCTTAAACCCAACCCCATATCTATAATCCCCTAAAAAACGCTAGAACAGTAAAAGGGTGAAACTATTTAAACCATCTACAGAAAATATCTTTTAACCCAGCAAAACTAGCAATAGCCAAAATAGCAATGGTCCCAAAAAAGTCCTTCCCCCCAAAAAAACCTGGAAACCTAGGGGAAAAAAAGGGGGGGGGGGACAAAAAATAAAAAAGCAAGGAAGAAGAAAGAAAAAAAACAAGAAACAGTCCAGGAGCTCCCATACTTTTTCTCCAAAACACAGGGGAAAAAATGAAGAGTATCTAACCAGTCCAAAGCATCCCCTGGAGACTCAAAACATTTTACAATACCTTGATATTCTACTCGCAAAATCTTATTTCAAACCTTTTGTCCTCAAACGCTTCCATATCTCCACATGTGATCAATGTTTCTTCTGCGTTTCCACAGATAAGTCAGGAAATAACATTTTAGTGTTAGCATACTGGATCTCCTCTTTCTTATGAGCCTCAATCAGAATTCTATCCTGATCCCCAAAAGTTCTCAGCAAGCTTTGACGCTAATGTCCCATACATTTTTGCAAACTGGTTGCAGTGGCCACACCAGGGAGCATACAATTCCAAAAGTACAACGTCTTTATTGGCAATAAAACTATCAAAGTTTTCATCTGTTAACGCTATTGCATCGCTGTCCTCAACTTCACTCTCATCTGTAGGAATTTCTTCCTCGCCATGTACAATATCTGTGAGCAGTAATCCAATAACAAGGGGAAGGCTCAATGATTTCTACAGCCCCATCTCCTTCCAGAATACCCCAATCCGGCACTGCAGATGGTGCTGCCAAACATGCAAACAAATACACACATAAAACCACCCCCTCTCCAACGCTTCTTGTGGATTTGGGCAACAGCAAGGGATGTTGGAGATCGTGGACAAATCACTGTTTAGCTACACATCACCACGCCCCCTATTCTGCCATACAACATCCCAAATACAAGATTGGTAGCGAGTACAATGTAAAACGTAGAAACCATGTGCTGCAAAGCTACGGCGGAGGTTTCCTCATTTTCATACTAAAACTAAAATTTATGAGGTGCTCGCCTATCAGTGACTTGTGACTTGTGCCTGAACAAGGACCTTCGTAGAAGGATCCCCAAGTATTATTTTAACCAGTTATGGGTATTAGGCATGCTGCATATACCGAAAGAGTGTAACCCCTTCCCGTCCAGCATTGTCAAATTACGGTTAGGCAGGACATTCATCGTTCCAGGTGGACATCATATGACGTTGTCCTGGAATTGGCCTCATGCGTGCCCCACGTGTGCTATGGTGGGATCTGTCCCCGGCTGTGTCCACCAGACACAGCCAATGACTGATTAGTGTACTGGCCCACTGCCGATACCTTGTGATCGCTGTGACCAATCACAGCAGATCACATGGCAATTGTAAATAATGAATGGCTTTGATTCATGTCATTTATTGTGTACAATTGTGTTGCTAACTGTGATTGGTGACAGTGATCACATGGTACAGACAGGGCCAATCACAGCCCATCTATACCATGTGATTAGCTGTGGCCAATCACAGCTAATCACAACAATAGACACTGAATGAATCAAATTCATTCAGTAAAAATGGCTGCTTATAACAATGAAATTCAATGATATAAGCACTCATAATGTGTAAAAAGAAAAAAAAATCTTGATCACTTCCCCAGAGCAGTACTGTGTTACTATGGTAAGTGAAAAAAAAGAAAACAAATGTAATAAAAAAGAAAAGCATTTAAAAAACATTATTAAAATTGCATACTGTCACCAGTCAGTGTCCCTGATCATTACCATACCAATTACATGATGATGCTGTACTGCACTGGTGACAGTATGCGCACGAAAACATGTGGAAAAAATATATATTTTTAATTCCCTAATTTTCCAAAAAATTGTGACAAAATTTCCAACTTCAAAAAACTTGCCATGCCTCTTACTAAATACCTTGACTGTTATTTTCCAAAAAGTGGTCAACTGGGGGTTTTTGTACTGCCCTGGCACTTTTGGGCCTGAAGATTTTCAGATATGTACCTATACCATATGTTGCGTTCTCTATAACTTTCGTACAGACTAAATAATATACACTGATTTGGGTTATTTTCACCAAAGAAATAGCTGAATACAGTTTGACCTAAATTTATGAATAAAGATTATTTATTTGCAAAATTTTATGACAGAAACCTACCTACCCTTCTCTCCTTAGCTATTTCTATTCATATTTTCTTTTTTTACCATTAAAACCCAGAACTAGTTTTTCAGCTGTAAAAACCCTCTAACTCTGAAAAAAGCTGAAATAAAGCTTAAAAACACTGAAAAACGCATCTATTCATCGTTTATCAGCGTTTTTGAGCCATAATCTTTTGTGGGAGTATAATTTATAAAAAAGCTACAAGACACAACAGCTAAAAAAAATGCTGAAAAACACTACTGCGAAAACACTGAAAACTCATTCTACAGTTCCAGCTTTCTACAGCTAACATTAATGGCATTTTTATAACATCCAGTGTGCATGTGGCCTTACAGCTGTAAAAACGCTCTAACTCTGAAAAAAAAGATGAAAAAAGCTTAAAAATGCCAAAAATGCAGCTATTCTGCATTTATCAGCGTTTTTGAGCAATAAGCTTTTGTGGGAGTATAATTTTGTTAAAAAAAGCTAAAGAATTCTACAGCTATAAAAACGCTAAAAATGGTAAAAAACGCTGAAAACGCTGAAAAACTCATTATACTCTACAGATAACACTACTGGTTTTTTTATAACGCCCAGTGTGCATGAGGCTTAATGGTTATCCACAGAGCAGTCCCGACTCTCCTCTTTTTAAGGTTCCCTGCCAGCACTCCTGGCTCTTCCCCCTTACCAAATGCCCCCATAGAAAGCAGCTTGCTATGGGGGCACTCATGTGGGCTTGATCCTGAGCCTGACTCTGTGTGCCCATTGGCATACACAGTGCGACTTGGCCCCGCCCCGCTCCTCCTCACAGCAGCAGCAGTAGAAGCCATTGGCTCTTGGGCACAACGTTGGATTGAGATCACATGCAATTCAGATGCACACTTTCCTGGCCAGCACAGCCGGGGACACATCTAACCAAGCCGATCTGTGCTCGGTTAGATGGTGTGAAGAGCAGGGGAGACATTGGGGTCTTGTAATAGCAATCAAGTAACAAAATATATAAAAATAAAAGAAAAAAGTAAAAAAAAAAATTATAATAAAATATATTAAAATAAAATAAAAACCCTGTAGCCCCACACACCAGCTCTAGACCAGGGTGTGCACACGCATTACATATCGCCACAAACGTCAGAGTGAGAAAAATAATTCTAGCACAAGAGCTCCTAGTTAACTCTTAATTGATGAGCTATAATGGCTTTTAAAGCGTCACCTAGTGGGATTTTTGGGCACCATCATTTTTGGCAATATCGCGGGCGCACGCAATTTTAATACTTGGAATGTTTGGTGTCTATTTACTCGATGCAACCTCATCTTTTATATTTTAACAAAAAATGAGTATTATATGGTGTGGTTTTGCACTAAAATTCATTTTATTATATTTTTTCCTGAAAATGTGTGTTTGATAACCAATTGCGCAAATATCATGTCAAACAAAGATTTGCAACTATCACCTTTTTATATTAAGGCCTCTGCTTTCAGAAAATATATAATGCTCTGGGGTTTAATTAATTTTACCAAAAATGAAGATTTTAACATGTATGCGGAAAATAAAGAAAAATTCTCTGGAGCCGAATAGTTAACAGCTGCTTTAACCTTGATGCATTTCTTGGCATGGTACACATTATTCTTAGATTCTATTTAATAGTTAATTTTGTAAACCTATATAAAAAAAAAAAAAACACAGTCATTTTGGTACTTGTTAGTAAATAAGTAGAGTTGAGCGAACCTCTGGAAGTTCGGGTTCTGCTGGTCCGTCCGAACTTCGGGACAAAGTCCGGGTCCGGGTCCGGACGGAACCCGAACGATCGCACGGACAACGAACCCCATTGAAATCAATGGGGACCCGAACTTTTATGCACAAAAATGGCTGTAACAAAGTCCTGGAAAGCCCTAGAGGGCTGCAAAAGGAAGTAAAATGGGGGTAAGGGTAGGGCAAGTGCCCTACAAAAAAATGGGGCCAGGGAAATAACTGTAAATATTTAAAAAAAAATAAAAACATAAAAAAAGCAAAAATGGAGGTGAATGTGGATCATCTTCAAACTGTGTCTGAAAAGTATTAATTAACGGTAGAAGCCATATAACTGTTCTAAAATCATCTTCAAACTAGGGCAAGTGCCCTACAAATAAATGGGGATAGGGAAAAT
>BLSH010321758.1:1277985-1291160 GCA_018402905.1 Glandirana rugosa | reverse complement strand
TGTATCTGTCCTCAGAGCAACAGCACAGACAGCAGTAGTAAAGTAATCTATCTCAGGATGCAGGATCAGGTCTTAAATTGTCTCAAATCTGTCCCTCACGCAGTCAGCTACCTCTCCCTACACTAACCCAAGGAGCATGTGACTGCAGCACTGTGACTCCAGCTTATAAAGAGGCTGGGTCACATGATGCACCGGCCAATCACAGCCATGCCATTAGTAGGCATGGCTGTGATGGCTTCTAAGGGCAAACCAGTGAAACGCTTGTTGATTGGCTGCCCTGCAGCTTCTCAACACGTGGAGTAAAATAGCAGAACCCCGGACCGAACCCGAACGATTTTTGAAATGTCCGGGTCCGTGCCACGGACACCCTAAAGTTCGGTACGGACCCGAACGTTACAGTCTGGGTTCGCTCAACACTATAAATAAGTAAAAACTTTAAGTCACTGGCATCTGGAAATTGTTTTAAAGTAACAGCATCAAGGAAATGATACAATTTAGTTTTATCTGGCTGTACAACACCTACTGGACTCTGATTATTTAGTTATTTTTTGTTCTCTTTTCCTTCAGATGAATTTGAAATATTACACATAAGGCAACAGATGGGGCGTTGAGTATATATAAATATAAATTATATTTGTATAAAAAAACTATGAAAACTAAGAGCCGGTTTACACAGGGGCGACTTGTCAGGTGACTCTAGTCGCCTGACAAGTCACGCTTAATGCATTGCAATGGAACCATTCTAATAAGAGTGACTCAAGTCGCTCCAACTTAGAAAAAGGTTCCTGTACTACTTTGGGGGCAACTTCAGGTGACTTGCATTGACTTCTCTTACAGAAGTCATTTGCAAGCCGTGCTGAAGTTGCACTGTGCGGGGTCGCGCTGAGTCACCCCTGAAGTCGGATCGCCCCTGTGTGAACCGGCTCTTACATAAAAAAAATGAAAATATTAATTTGAAAAAATAAAAAGTAAACCTGACCCAAAACTATTATAGGTTCCTTTTATCATTTTTTTATTTATTTTTAGTCGATGGATTTGAAATATTGCACATAAGCCAGCAGATAGGGCATTTGGTATATATAAATATAAAGGATATTTATTTGTATAACAAAAAACTGTGGAAACTAATATAAAAAAAATGAAAATATTAACTTGAAAAAATAAAAAGTAAACCTGACCCAAAACTATTATAGGTTCCTTTTATTATTTTTTTTATTTATTTTTAGTCGATGGATTTGAAATATTGTATATAAGCCAGCAGATGGGGCATTTGGTATATATAAATATAAATGATATTTATTTGTATAACAAAAAACTGTGGAAACTAATATAAAAAAAAAAATATTAACTTGAAAAAATAAAAAGTAAACCTGGCCCAAAACTATTATAGGTTCCTTTTAAAAGTATGTCAACAGGCCAGCTGTAATAGGTAAAAAAATGACAGATGGGGTGAAATATTTATCTTTCTTAAGGTAAATGTGGCTCTGTCGATCATGCGGCCAAAAGCCTAGGCATTTGGTCATGTGATCTCTAAATTCAGGCTCAGTTATGTATTTCAGCAAATTCTGTTACATTTTCTTTATCCATCACAGCAAGAGTGATGAGCACAGATCTACTTTAAAACAGCTCCCCTGATTATGAAGACATGAACCGACTACTGGTAGGGTCACAGGCAAAAAATTTCTTCAACATTAGCGTTCCTGTTGTAGAATCCACCATACTATTAAGCAATGCCAAAAATACTCTTTTTTTTTCAATTTTGTTGGGTTCTAAATCGGTTACAGCATTCATTAGGAGTAAGAACAATGGCTCTTCATAGAAAGAAACAATGTATTCCACATAACTACACATAATAGTCACATTTACTACACTAGTTACATGCATAGTGGAAAATAGCACATATGTGAATAATTTCTAATATTGGCAGAAGGCCCAGCGGGTCAGGTTAAGTTCATTATTATAAAAGCCCAGTGTGGACTATTTACTGCTATAAAATGCATACATTTCAAAAAAGCAATGCCATACTGCATAAATCCACTGGACTTTATACAGTTTTATAGCATATAGAACATAGTTTATATATATATATATATATATATATTCATTGTTCAACCACCATATTGTAACGTTCATCTCAGATTAGTTTGTATATAGAAAAAAAATGTGCTTATGTAGTTAACTATTAAAAGGGCCATTTTAAATTAACAAATTAACAAAAAAAAAATGTATTTTGCAGCCGTTACTGTAGATAGAGGGAGCCCCTATGTGTAAAGATCACCCATGTCCACCTAAAGGTTGGAAAAGGTGTGAGACCAAATGTTCACCTAAAGGTTAGAAAAGGTGTGAGAGACCAAATGTCCACCTAAAGGTTAGAAAAGGTGTGAGAGACCAAATGTCCACCTAAAGGTTAGAAAAGGTGTGAGACCAGATGTCCACCTAAAGGTTGGAAAAGGTGTGAGAGACCAAATGTCCACCTAAAGGTTAGAAAAGGTGTGAGAGACCAAATGTCCACCTAAAGGTTTGAAAAGGTGTGAGAGACCAAATGTCCACCTAAAGGTTAGAAAAGGTGTGAGAGACCAAATGTCCACCTAAAGGTTGGAAAAGGTGTGAGAGACCAAATGTCCACCTAAAGATTGGAAAAGGAGTGAGACCAGATGTCCCCCTAAAGGTTGGAAAAGGTGTGAGACCAGATGTCCACCTAAAGGTTGGAAAAGGTGTGAGAGACCAGAATACAACATATTGAAGATTTCAGCGAATCACGAAGGGCCTGATGTATCAACATGTTTTTATTGAAAACTTGAGCAACTTTCCCAAAGCCACCAATTAGATGATCACATTTCAGAACAGAAGCCAAATATTTCAGCAGCATGTTTTTGGATCTTGGGAGGTGAATGGAGCACCTAGTACAAACCCAAACAAACATAGAGAGAACATCCTAATTCCATGCAGATTATGACCGGGTTAAGGTTACATTTGAATCCAAGATTCCAGTGTAATAATGAAATAGTCCTAAAAAATATGACTACTCTTTCGCACATTTAAAAGAAACCCTGTTGCAAAAAATTATACAGACCTTTTTCGTGAAAGAAGTCAGTAAGGACTCACCTTTGCCCACGCCTGTGCTGCCAAACACCACTTTGATACTGTGAAATTTTCCCCTGAATTCTGCTGGAAAACGGACACTTTTAGGAGTGTTGATTTCCTTGGTCCCCCATAGATCTTACGGATTCCTGCCTCTTACCTTATGTCACTATTGTACCCTGCAGGGTCATGGTCCCTTTAACCACTTCAGCCCCGGAAGGATTTGCCCCCTTAATGACCAGGCCATTTTTGCGATATGGGCCTGCGTCAATTTAACTGATACTGCGCGGTTGTGTTTTTATTTTCTACTAGTAATGGGGGCGACCTGCAATTTTTATCAGGACTGCGACATTGCGGCGGACAGATCGGACACTTTTGACACTTTTTTGGGACCAATGACATTTATCCTTTTACCAATCAGCTGCCGCATATTGGCTCGGCTGCACAAACCGCCATCATTGTGCGTCGACCGCGCATGCGCAATTTGGGGCTGAGCATTTGCGCCCCTGCTGCACGCTCCGTGTGGACTCGTTGTCCGCAATCGCCTACTACAGAGGCAGAATGGGGATCTGTCAATGTAAACATGGCAGATCCACGTCCTGTCAGGGGACATGACATTGATCTACTGATCCCTGTAATCGGTAACAGTCAGATCTGTCATGTCCCTGGCAGCCCAGCCCCCACACAGTTAGAGCACACATAGGGAACACAGTTAACCCCTTGATCGCCCCTACAGTGTAACCCCTTCCCTGCCAATGACATTTATACAGTAATTAGTGGCAATTTAAAGCTCTGATCGCTGTATAAATGTCATTGGTCTCAAGAAAGTGTCAAAAGTGTCCACTGTAATATCGCAATCCCGATAAAAATCGCAGACCGCCTCCATTATTAGTAAAAAAATAAATAAATAAAAATACCATAAATCTATTCCCATAGTTTGTAGACGCAATAACTTTTGTGCAACCCAATCAATATACGCCTATTGTGTTTTTTTTTACCAAAAGTATGTAGAAGAATATATATATCGGCCTAAACTGAGGAGGAAATTCGTTTTTTCTTAAATTTTTTTGTATATGTATTATAGCAAAAAGTAAAAAATATTGTTTTTTTTTTTTGGAAATTGTCGCTCTTTTTTTGTTTCTAGCACAAAAAATAAAAACCGCAGAGGTGATCAAATACCATCAAAAGAAAGCTCTATTTCTGAGAAAAAAGGACGTCAGGTTTGTTTGGGTACAACGTCGCACGACCGCGCAATTGTCAGTTAAAGCGACGCAATGCTCTGGTCAGGAAGGGGGTAAATCCTTCTGGGCTGAAGTGGTTATACAGCGATCAGAGCTACATATAGCCACTGATTACTGTATAAATATCACTGGCAAGGAAGGGGTTAAACTCTAGGGGGCGATCAAGGTGTGTTCTAACTGTGTTGGGGCTGGGCTCGCAGGGACATGAGAGATCTCACTGTTCCAGATGATAGGGAACAGTAGATCACTGTCATGTCCCCTGACAGAACGGGGATCCGCTGTATTTGCATTGGCAGATCCCGTTCTGCCTCTGTAGTAGGCAATCGCGGGTCCACCTGACCTGCGGGCACGCTCGCGGGCAACGTACAATGACAGCGATTTGCAAAGCTGAGCCAACCTGCCGCAGTAAAACTGCGGTGGCTGGTCGGCAAGCAGTCAAGGTGGATGTAAACCCTCACATATACCCAGTGAAGTGGACAGCCTCAGATAACACACAGAGATGAAACACATCTCCCTATATTAGTATTACATGTATATCTGCTCTCTTCATCTGTAAATATCCATTACAAAGTGGAGATTGTGTTAACATTTTTCTCTTCCTGGTTACCTCTGGGAGTGGATCATTGATATACAGCCAAGAGAGCTGATTGGAGGAAAGGCACACACCCCCTCTTCTCAAAAGCAAAGGAAGAAAGCAATGTACATAGCTCTGCTCTTAGACAACAAGCAGTGTGCTAATCTATTTACCTCCCCGTCACACACTTCTATCTCCCGTCTCTGAGGAACGTGTGGCAACTTATCAGGCGGATAACAGAGCTACACAGCAAGAGACAGCTAGGGGACTTAGTTCTTTGGAGACAGATAGCAAAAAACTGCAGATCGATGTGCCCAGCTCAAATTTCATGAATCGGGTTTACATCCACTTAAGTATAATGGAGGGAACAAACACTTAGCTATTCATTGTATATATACTGTATATCTGTATATACAGTGGGTATAGAAAATAATCATTCCCCCTTTAAAATAATCACATTGTGTTGCTTTTGAGCCTGATCTGAAGACAGATACAGTTTTTGTTTTATCCAGCTATTTTCATGCTGAGCTAATTCTGATTATGTCTGTGGATCTGTGGAATGGTTGAAGACTACAGTCCACAAATTATCACCATCAAATTTAACTGAATTTGAGCAGTGCTGCAAAGAAGAGTGGGCAAATATTGCAAAGTCTAGATGTGCAAAGGTAGTAGAGACAAATCCCAACAGACTAAAGACTGTAAAGCCTCGTACACACAATGCGACGGTCGAATGACCGCACGTCCAAAATCGTATGTTGGATTTTGTATCTCGCACACTGACATGCACTAAGCGATTGTACGACCAAGTCTAATGTGGTGACATGCTACGAGCGTATAAAGAGGACGTTCAGGTGCATGTGATTTGTGAATTAGGAACGTAGGTTTACACGAACGGACACTTCCGGGCGTTCCTGACTTCTGAGCATGTGTGTTTTGCACAGTACAACTTGTTGGACCAACTTCTCTGTACACACGCTACAACGGTCGTACGACCACTTGTTATACAACAAAAGTTTTCTAGTCTGCTCATCCAACTCCTGTTGTACGACCGTCGTACGTCAGCTGTTCTAATCGCGAGTATCAACGTTTGGATGATCGTACAACAAGCTGTTGAACGACCATTCTTGTACGCCGGTCGCGCGTGTGTACGAGACTTAATTAAAGCAAAAATTTGTTCAACAAAATACTGACATAAGGGGGTGATCCCTTTTCCAACTCAGTGATTCTGTTTATTTATTTATTTATTTATTTTTCTGACATGTTGCTGTTATATCTTTCACTTGGACGTTATATAGTATCTGACAAAAGTGAGTACACCCCTCACATTTTTGTAAATATTTTATTCTATCTTTTCATGTGACAACACTGAAGAAATGACACTTTGCTACAATGTAAAGTAGTGAGTGTACAGCTTGTATAACAGTGTAAATTTGCTGTCTCCTCAAAATAACTCAACACACAGCTTTAATGTCTATTTTACAGCACTGCCTTAACCCTCTTGAGCATGGAGTTCACCAGAGCGTCACAGGTTGCCACTGGAGTCCTCTTCCACTCCTCCATGACAACATCACAGAGCTGGTGGATGTTAGAGACCTTGCACTCCTGCACCTTCCATTTGAGGATGCCCCACAGATGCTCAATAGGGTTCAGGTCTGGAGACATGCTTGGCCAGTCCATCACCTTTACCCTCAGCTTCTTTAGCAAGGCAGTGATTGTATTGGTCGTCTTGGAAGTGTGTTTGAGGTCTTATCATGTTGGAATTTGCCCAGTCTCCGAAGGGAGGGGATCATGCTCTGCTTCAGTATGTCACAATACATGTTGGCATTCATGGTTCCCTCAATGAACTGTAGCTCCCCAGTGCCGGCATAACTCATGCAGCCCCAGACCATGAAACTCCCACCACCATGCTTGACTGTAGGCAAGACACACTTGTCTTTGTACTCCTTACCTGGTTGCCGCCACACACTCTTGACACCATCTGAACTAAATAAGGTTATCTTGGTCTCATCAGACCGCAGGACATGGTTCCAGTAATCCATGTCTTTAGTCTGCTTGTCTTCCGCAAACTGTTTGCAGACTTTCTTGTGCATCATCTTTAAAAGAGGCTTCCTTCTGGGACGACAGCCATGCAGACCAATTTGATGCAGTGTGCAGTGTATGGTCTGAGCAATGACAGGCTGACCCCCCACCCCTTCAACCTCTGCAGCAACGCTGGCAGCACTCATACGTCTATTTCCCAAGGACAACCTCTGGATATGACGCTGATCATGTGCACTCAACTTCTTTGGTCGACCATGGCAAGGCCTGCTCTGAGTGGAACCTGTCCTGTTAAACTACCGTGTGGTCTTTGCCACCGTGCTGCAGCTCAGTTTCAGGGTCTTGGCAATCTTCTTATAGCCTGGGCCATCTTTATGTACAGCATCAGTTCCTTTTTTTCAGATCCTCAGAGAGTTCTTTGCCATGAGGTGCCACGTTGAACTTCCAGTGACCAGTATGAGAGAGTGAGAGCGATAACACCAAATATAACACACCTGCCCCCCATTCGCACCTGAGACCTTGTAACGCTAATGAGTCACATGACACCGGGGAGGGAAAATGGCTAATTGGGCCCAGTTTGAACATTTGTACTAACTTTTGTTGCCAGCGGTTTAGACATTATTGAGTTATTTTGAGGGGACAGCAAATTGTGTTGTCACATGAAAAGATATAATAAAATATTTACAAAAATGTGAGGGGTGTACTCACTTTTGTGAGATACTGTAAGTTGCACTGAGTAAATACAGCTGGATAAAACAAAAACTGTGTCTGCCTTCATTTCATTTTATTTTAAAGGGGGTGATTCTTTTCTATACCCACTGTAAATATATATAAATATATACATGTGTGGACAATACCAGTAATAATGCAAAAGCGGGCCTAACTTCTTTATTAACTTACATAGGCTGTTCAAAGTTCACATGTTGGTACAGTAACTCTTCTTCTTTTTCATCGCAAATAAATAATGGATTACATGCAGAAGCAATATGCCATCATTGAGTTCTTGAAGAAGGAGGGGTACAGGCTGTCTGACATCCACAGAAGGCTACATAATGTTTACAGAGATTACACCATTACACCAGACTTTGCTCTTGTCAATAGTGTCATGTCCACAAACATTTTGTTCCCATCTGTGGATTTCAGACAGCCTGCACCCCTCCTTATTCAAGAATTCAATGATGGCACCATAAGGGACCTAGTTTGCATATGGGGATGCATGCGGGGGTGCCGGACTCATACGTTTCTATGAGTTTTTTTTCAAGCCACATAATTAGAGCCTGAGGCTCTAATTTGCTTGAAAAAGGTTGGGCTCGGGGCGCAGTGCCTCACCCACTTGTGACACTAGCAAATCAATATTTGCTATTGTCTTCCGGCTTCTCCTACCAGCCAATCAGGACAGGAGGCAGGTTGGGTTGGCCGGGAGGAGAAGCTGAGGAAGCAGCAGAGGGGCTAAGTGCAGGGGGACCGCAGAGGGGTGAATGCGGACCTGGTGGTTTGTTTGCCACCTCCCCCCAAAAAAGTTTATCACCAGCCACCACTGGATTGCACGTTGCTTCTGCTTGGAATCTATTATTCACCTGCAATTAAAAAAGAAGAAGTGTTACTATAGAGGAAGATTTACTCTACCAATGTGTGAAAAATGTCATTAATAAAAAAGTTATGCCCACTTTTGCACTGCTTTTGGTGCAGCCTTTAGATGTATACTGTATATATATATATATATATATCAATCATTTTTGAATGCCTCTACTTTTCACGAGCATATCTGAGTGGTTAATATTTTAGCTGTACTGTGTTAGGATCAGTATTCATTTCCAGCCTCGGACTGGAGTTTTTATGTTCTCTCTATGGTTGTGTGGCTGTGCTCCTCCAAGAACCCAAAATACACTTTCAGCCTAATTGGCTCACAACACAATTGGTCCTGATTCTGTATTTGAAAGGGCAGTGGTCACTTTCCTAAAGGTCATTGTGACCACACTAGTCAGATGATAAATGAGCATTTGTTTCTTTTATTTGTGAAATGTTACAGTCTATAAATGTGCTATCTACAACCAGTAAATAATTAATAGAATGCAGATTTATGTATTTTTAAATAGCAAATAAGTCCTGCTTGTGCATTTTATTTAGAATGTTTTATGAGTAAAACTAATACCTCAAAGTGTGAAACTTGTGCTATTAGCTGCCATCTGTTATATGAACTGTGAAGACTGAATGCTGCATGAAAACCACATGTTTGTAAAAGCAATTTAGCCCACAAGCCAGTGGAAAGAGCTGTTTTTCTAGTGATATACTTCTATTACAAGTAGGTTACCCACAGATAAAAGCTCTTGGAAGCACTGCAGAGATCCAATATATAACCAACCATTTGTCTTTGGGTTACTGTTAGCAAAAACCCTTGGTCCATTACAGTTTGCTGTGGTGTAGAGGTTGCAAGTGTTATCTTTATACTTAGCAATCAAGTTAAAGTGATTGTCAAGGCTTGGGAAAAAAAAAAAGAAAAAAAAACACCTGCAAGAGTAAGGCAAATGAGCTAGTATGCATCACGTACTAGCTCATTATGAAATGCTTACCTTAGATCGACGCCGTTGCAGCAGTCCCCGAGCACCACTGTGACCGGCGTCATGTTGTGTCTGTTGTCTTCCAGGATCCCGGGCTCCGACCAATCACAGTGTAGACTCCAGCGCTGTGATTGGCAGGAGCCGCGCTGACGTCACTCCCACGCATGCACACGGGCGCCATAATTTACGGCACACTTAGTAAAGAAACGGCCCAGATACAGGGAATATCTCCTAAACGGTGCAAGTTTAGGAGATATTCCAGGGACCTACAGGTAAGCCTTATTATAGGCTTACCTGTAGTTTAAAGTGGTTGTCATGACTTGACAACCACTTTAATAGTAAAGCTAGCCACACACAGCTGAAACTTCCAACAATTCCTGCTGAACTGGCTAAAATTTGAGCTGTAGGTGGCCCTGTCTGCACATCAATGTTGATTTAAAAAAATTGACTCAGCTGGATGGAAAATTATGAGCTGAAAAAGGACACCACCCTTTCGGATGCAGTCACTGTTTAGGTATTCAGGCAGCATGCAATAGGCTGCAGTGGAACTTCCTCCACCCACATTAATTACTTAGTATGGAAATGTAGAGCTAGCTTAACCACTTCAGCCCCGGAAGGATTTGCCCCCTTCCTGACCAGAGCACTTTTTGCGATACAGCACTGCGTCACTTTAACGTTGTACCCAAACAAAATGTATGTCCTTTTTTCCCACAAATAGAGCTTTCTTTTGGTGATTTGATCACCTCTGCGGTTTTTATTTTTTGCGCTATAAACAAAAAAAGAGTGACAATTAAAAAAAAACAGTATTTTTTACTTTTCTCTATGATACATAGAAGCTTCGCCACGCTGCTGCTGGATCCTGTGATCATTATGATCACAGGATCCAGCTGAGCAGAGATCGGGATACGGGCGCAGTGACTGGCCCTCCCGATCATGTGACGGCTGTGGGGGGGGGAAGAAGGGGAGCTGCAGCTCTGTGACAGCTTTCTGCATGATGAGGATTTCATGCAGAAAGCTGTCACAGATCGCCCCCCACACAGTGCACCAAGCACACTGATACCCCTGTCCCCATACATATAAGTGTCCCCATAAAACAGCCCCCAAAACATCTGTATGACCCCCATCACATCTGTCACCATACACAAAATATCTGTCACAGTCCCCAAAACATTTGTATGTCCCCAAAACATCTGTCACAGTCCCCAAACATCTGTCTGTCCCCGTCACATCTGTCACCATACACAAAACATCTGTATGTCCCCGTCACATCTGTCACAGTCCTCAAACATCTGTCTGTCCGCCAACACCAAATAAACTCCGATTTGGGTTATTTTTACCAAAGTAATGTAGAAGTATCATTTTTGGTCAAAATTTATGAAGAGAAATTACTTATTTGCAAAATTTTATAACAGAAACGCAGAAAAATGCATTGTTTTTTTTTTCAGTCTTTTTTTAATTTATAGCGCAAAAAATAAAAAACCCAGGGGTGATTAAATACCACTAAAAGAAAGCTCTATTTGTGTGGAAAAAATGATAAAAATGTCATATGGGTACAGTGTCGCATGACCGCGCAATTGTCATTCAAACTGCAACAGCGCTGAAAGCTGAAAATTGGTCCGGGAAGGAAGGGGCCCAGTAAAACCAGTTAAAACCTAAACATTTTCTTACTAATGCATTCCTTGCATTAAGGTAAAAAATGTTTAGGTGTCAGCTCCCCCCTCACCCCCCCTCCTTTTACTTGACCTGGGTCCTCATTCGATCCAGCACCATGCACATCTGCAACTCTTCTCTCCGCTCACTTCCAGGTCTTGCTAGCTTTGCTGGGGCAGCGGGATCCATTGGCTCCCAGTGCTGTCAATCAAAGCCAGTGAGGAGGGAGTGGAGGGTGGGGCCAAGTCCCGCTGTCTGTGTCAATGGATGCAGCAGCGGGGCTCGGGTGCGAGCATGCATGAGTGCCCCTCGGGGCACTGGACAGAGGGGCCAGGAGCACCGGCAGGTGAACCATAAATAGGAGGTTCGTGGCCGCTCTGTGCAATTCCACTGCACAGAGCAGGTAAGTATAGACATGTTTTTTTTTTTTTTTAATTACCTTTACAATCACTTTAAAAGAGAAGTATGTTTTTTTCTTTTTTTCCCCCCTATTCATACTTACCTAGGTGGATGCTGTATCTGTCCCCCGGTGCCTGTGCACTGAAAGCTGAACGATCGAACATTGCCGATCACTTGGTTTTCAAAGCTCCGTGAGTAGAGAGCTTCAGACTGTCAGTCACAGCTCTCTGTTCATCTCCCTCCACGCTCACTGGAGCGCTGGGCTACGGAGAGGGCGGGGCGGCCGTCTCAGGCTCTCAGCGGCTCACTGATAGAGGTGGTGCTTGGATATGGCGCTGTCTGAGTAATGGAAAATAAATATGTCCTTGGTATCCTGTGATCATATGTGCTGGTGGGGCACTATTTTAGGTTCTTAATCAGAGTGTGTGTGTCACCTTTACCATACTTCCGTATGGATATATGATCTAGAAAGGTGCAAGTGCAATTATAAAAAGTCTTGTTTCACATGTAAACAGTAACTCATAAGAATGATTTGTGACAATAAATATAAATGATAAAAGAAAGTGCTAAAAAAGTGTTTTCTTCAATGTAAGTGCTTATTTATAGGAAAAACAAAATGTGAATGACATAAATTCATAATAGACCATACTCTTCTTGAGGTGTGGTGGGTTGATGGGTTATCTTTCTGCTTTTTTATCGTAGATGAGTGTCTTGATTAGTAAATAGTTTATAGTCCAAACAAACTGTGATACATATATAAACACTAATAGTAAATTAGTCCATCAAGTGAAAGATTTGTGACTTCAAGTGATTATTTCTTGTATATTTGGTGACTTGAGATTGTGGATGCACTCGTGCTCCCCCTATAGATTTCCTCCTTACCAGAGGGCACTGCCCCTGCAGGGGCCGCGTGCCTATCTTTGTTAATCCTGGGGACTTGTTCCTGGGTTAGGAATACTCCTCTGCTGCTCTTTAGGGGATTCTTCTTTTCCTGGAAAGGTTCCTTATCCTGTTCAGTAGTTCTCCACTCTTCCAGATATAGGGAGATCCCAGGTTATATTTCCGACGGGTTTAAAAGATAAAAAACAGAGAGGACTCCATAGTGCAGCGTGTTTCAATGTATCCTTAGTTTTATTATAAAGGGATTTGGATACATTGCACATAAACAAACGAGGGAATCAGGTAATTCCAAAAGTTTAAAAGAAGTGGGCTAGGTAATAAAAAAGGGTAGGTAAGTATAGTCCCAAAAAAATCACAGTGCCGGTGGGAGCGAGTCGGCTAGATGGGGGAGCTCTGCAGCTCTCCTCGCTAGATCAGCGTGCGTTCCAGCTTCCTCTCACCGCAAACCGGATGTGACGTTGGGCTTCCCGCTAGGTCAACTGACGCGTTTCATCATAGACGTTTTCAAAGGTGTGAAACCGTCTATGACGAAACGCGTCAGTTGACCTAGCGGGAAGCCCAACGTCACATCCGGTTTGCGGTGAGAGGAAGCTGGAACGCACGCTGATCTAGCGAGGAGAGCTGCAGAGCTCCCCCATCTAGCCGACTCGCTCCCACCGGCACTGTGATTTTTTTGGGACTATACTTACCTACCCTTTTTTATTACCTAGCCCACTTCTTTTAAACTTTTGGAAT
>BLSH010321758.1:1261548-1277975 GCA_018402905.1 Glandirana rugosa | reverse complement strand
TCGGCTAGATGGGGGAGCTCTGCAGCTCTCCTCGCTAGATCAGCGTGCGTTCCAGCTTCCTCTCACCGCAAACCGGATGTGACGTTGGGCTTCCCGCTAGGTCAACTGACGCGTTTCATCATAGACGTTTTCAAAGGTGTGAAACCGTCTATGACGAAACGCGTCAGTTGACCTAGCGGGAAGCCCAACGTCACATCCGGTTTGCGGTGAGAGGAAGCTGGAACGCACGCTGATCTAGCGAGGAGAGCTGCAGAGCTCCCCCATCTAGCCGACTCGCTCCCACCGGCACTGTGATTTTTTTGGGACTATACTTACCTACCCTTTTTTATTACCTAGCCCACTTCTTTTAAACTTTTGGAATTACCTGATTCCCTCGTTTGTTTATGTGCAATGTATCCAAATCCCTTTATAATAAAACTAAGGATACATTGAAACACGCTGCACTATGGAGTCCTCTCTGTTTTTTATCTTTTAAACCCGTCGGAAATATACCCTGGGATCTCACTATATCTGGAAGAGTGGAGAACTACTGAACAGGATAAGGAACCTTTCCAGGAAAAGAAGAATCCCCTAAAGAGCAGCAGAGGAGTATTCCTAACCCAGGAACAAGTCCCCAGGATTAACAAAGATAGGCACGCGGCCCCTGCAGGGGCAGTGCCCTCTGGTAAGGAGGAAATCTATAGGGGGAGCACGAGTGCATCCACAATCTCAAGTCACCAAATATACAAGAAATAATCACTTGAAGTCACAAATCTTTCACTTGATGGACTAATTTACTATTAGTGTTTATATATGTATCACAGTTTGTTTGGACTATAAACTATTTACTAATTAAGACACTCATCTACGATAAAAAAGCAGAAAGATAACCCATCAACCCACCACACCTCAAGAAGTGTATGGTCTATTATGAATTTATGTCATTCACATTTTGTTTTTCCTATAAATAAGCACTTACATTGAAGAAAACACTTTTTTAGCACTTTCTTTTATCATTTATATTTATTGTCACAAATCATTCTTATGAGTTACTGTTTACATGTGAAACAAGACTTTTTATAATTGCACTTGCATCTTTCTAGATCATATATCCATACGGAAGTATGTTAAAGGTGACACACACACTCTGATTAAGAACCTAAAATAGTGCCCCACCAGCACATATGATCACAGGATACCAAGGACATATTTATTTTCCATTACTCAGACAGCGCCATATCCAAGCACCACGTCTATCTGTTTCACATCCCACCTACGGGAGGGAATTTTTGGAAGGCAGCAGTCTAATAGCACAACCCATAAGCGCGGTACACACCCCTAAATCATCTCAGCGGCTCACTGAGAGGCTGAGATGGGTGTCAGTCCAGGCACTTGGCAGATCCAGACTCCGCGGTTGGGATGACGCTGTGCCTGGACTGATATTAGTAACTTCAGACTGAAGTCCGCTTTCTGGTGAAAACGGGTCACAGGAGTGCAAAACGAATTGCACTCCTGTGATCCATAGGAGAAGCCCAGCCAAACGAGCTTTGTCTGAACTTCTCCTTTAAGTCATAGACTATTTTTTTTTTTTTTTATTGCATTAACCTTATACCTGAGCTGGATACAGATTCCTATTCATTCAGCAACAGAACAATGTCCAGTTTCTGGAAAGTTTCCAAATATAGCATACCGTTTTTAAATTGCATATTCATTTGGTGGTTTGCTACAGCGTTGATCATTAATACCATGGCTTTCTGTTTAAATATATATATAATATAATATAATATACAGGCGGTCCCCGGGTTACAAACAAGATAGGGACTGTAGGTTTGTTCATAAGTTGAATTTGTTTGTAAGTGGGAACAGGTACATTTTTTAAGTGTAGCTCCAGCCAAAAAAAAATATTTTAAGCTTTTTGTATAGCATAGGGAAGGGGTAACACCCCTGTAATGTTTGTTTTGCTGTCTATGTTTCTGTTCAGAAGATTTCACCTCACTTTTTGGGTTGTTGTTGAAACAAACCTTGGTGATAAAGCATCAGTGGAGACATCTTTTTCCCATAACTCTTACAGGAGTGAATTTCCCTTCCTAGGGGAAGATTTCCTCTCACTTCCTGTTGTCTCCCTCCGTTTGTATGTCAGATGTTTGTAACTAGGGGACCGCCTGTATAGGGAAGCTATTATGTTACTATTCTTTACTTGTGTGATTTGCTGACATATTCTTGAAAGAGGACATCTGATCTTGATTCTGGGTTCAGCAGGGCTAAATATGTCTATGGCCATGAGATGGAGCAGGCATCCAACACCCAGATGTGTGCTAAATGCTGAAGATGTTACAGCCAGCATAGTGCCTAAGCACAGCAGGGATCAGCAGCTGGAGTGCCATTTTTTTTATACTTTTTAAACTATGAACAGGGTCCCTTTAAACAAAATCTACTTTAAAGTGGAGTTCCACCCAAAAGTGGAACTTCCGCTTTAAGACCTCCTCCCAAGGTCCTGATACTGAAACTGAGCTTGTAGGGGAGGAGGGGGGGGGGTGCGGATACCTGATTTTGACGGGCTCTTCCGTTCCGGTCGCCTTAGGCAATCAGAAGTGGAAGGTCTCTTTCCCCCTCCCTTCCGAAGTCTTCTGGGACACAAGACAGGTCCTAGAAGACTTCAGGACCAATCACACGGCGCTGCTCCGCTCGCACATGCGCAGTGCGTACCCGGCCGAGAAGCCACTAGCTGTCACGGCCAGGTGCCCACACTAGGGATGACGGCGCCCTGGAGGGGAGGGGGAGAGATCTGAGGCTCTGCGCTGGACCGGGAAACAGGTGAGTGTCGGTTTATTAAAAGTCAGCAGCTACGCTTTTTGTAGCTGGTGACTTTTAATAAACATAGAAAACGGTGGAACTCCGCTTTAAATGCTTATCAGTCCAGGCATAAATTCCTGCATTTATTGCCTCTGTGTACACAGCTTTATAAATAACCCAATTTGAATTACCACTTCCCTACTGACCTATAGACAAACTGCGTTCTCGTCTTTGTCTGGTGATATCTCAATGATGCCTGCAGCTGCAGGCATCAATGAGATATCATTCTTTTCAGACAGCAATTCCCTACACCATAAGAATGATCATAGTGGTTATCCAGCCACTTGATCATTCTTACAGGCAGCGGGAGGGGACATCCCCCGCCTCCCGCCACCCTCCGGTGCCTCTACTGACTCACCTGAGCGATCGGTGAGCTGGAGAACGGAACCGCCGCGGCCGGAAAGAAGTACCATAGAGATCCAAGGGGCAGATCAACCTCGGTCATCTCTTTGGCTCCCGGAGGCCCGCGCGTGACGTCATGACGTCACGTCTGGGCCGCCAAATTAAACAAAGCCGGTTTTACGGCTAGAAAACATCAGATCATTAATTTTATTTTGATCTGATGCTTTCCAGCTTGGAGGAGAGGTCTTATAGACCCCACATCTCTCCATAAAGAGTACCTGTCATTCAGTATTCCTATTACAAGGGATGTTTACATTCCTTGTAGTAGGAATATAAGTGATCAAGGGAAAGTGTAAAAAAAAATAAATAAAATAAACAATAAAAAAAAAATTAAAGCGCCGCTGTCGCCGCAAGCTCACATGCAGAATCGACCACATGTGTAGGTCACGTCCGCATATGTAAATTACACTTATGAAGTACCACGCCGAACATTAGAGCGAGAGCAATAATTCTAGCACTAGACCTAGACCTAGACCTAGACCTGTAACTCTAAATATGTACCCTGTAAAAGTTTTTAAACCGTCGCCTATGGGGATTTTTAAGTATCGAAGTTTGGCACCATTCCACGAGTGTGCACAATTACAAAGCATGACATGTTAGGCATTTACTTACTCAGCATAACATCCTCTTTCACATTATGCAAAAATTTGGGCTAACTTTACTGTTTTGTTTTTTTAATGCATGAAACTGTTTTTCTTTAAAAAAAAAAAAACACTTGAAAAATTACTGTGCAAAGACTGTGAGATGAAAAGTTGCAATTACTGCCATTTTATTCCCTAGGGTGTCTGCTAAAAAGCATATATAATGTTTGGGGGTTCTGAGTGATTTTTTAGCAAAAAAATTATGATTTTTACATATAGCAGCGAAGTGCCAGAATAGGCCCGGTATGGAAGTGGTTAAATATTATAAATGAACTGGTGGAGCTACAGTACATGCTCCTGGTCACATGTCAATTACAGCCTTAGCTGCTTTGCTAAAATAACTTAAACTGAAATGTACATACACCAGTGAAAGAGAAAGACAAATAGCTCATTCCATTTTCTTCCCCCTCCCTTTCTTCTATGTACAGACTTTCAATTAGAAAGAGAGACCATGAAAGCAAACAGGCACTGCTCTGCTCTCTAGAAAACCCATAATGTTCAGTAAAAGCAATGTCCCCCCTACATGCATATTTGTAAAATAAAGATGTTATATAAATAGTAAAACACAAATATAAAACAACAGGTTAAAAACTTACAAACTTGAATCAGCTTCTTTCCTTCCTACTCTATACTGTCATGTCCTATACAGAAGATCTACTTTTAAGTGTAAATGAGCGAGTTACCTTAAAATAGTATTCAGATGAATAATTCAGATGCTTTACATTTACTTTGAAATATTGCTGGTGTGCAACACAGCCTAAGAATTTACAGTGAATATCTAAACTAGAAAGAACATACCCGGAACTGGGAAAATACCTTCATGATCTGTCTCCACTCCAGTTTTGGAAAAAGATTTTTGGAATTTGGTCTACAAACATTACCATTAAAGTACTCTCTCTCTCTCTCTCTATATCTTTTTTTCTCAGAGAATAGATGCAGGAACTCAACCATGCCCCACCTTACTGCCCAACCACATTTAATAATGGGTGTGGCAGGGTCTTAAAGGGGAGTTAAATACTAGGAGTATGTTACATCCAGAGTGCATAGATCAGGGATGTGCAATGTACAGAGTGCAGAGTTCAGGAGTGTGCTATGTATAGAGCGCAAGGTTCAGGAGTGCACTACATAATAAGTGCAGAGTTCAGGATTCAAGGGCGTGCTTCACATGGAGTACAGTGTTCAGGAGTGCACTACATACAGAGTGCAGGATTCAGGGGTGCGCTACACACAAATTTCAGAGTTCAGGACCGCTTTGTTTATAGAGTACAGAATTCAAGGATGTGCTACACACAGAGTGCAGAGTTCAGGAGAGTGCTTCTTACAGAGTACAGAGTTTAGGAGTGTGCTATGTACAGAGTGCAGAGTTCAGGGATGCACTATATACAGAAAAAGACAGGCTAATTGCAGGGGTTCAGAGGTGTGATACATGCAGAGCACAGGGTTCAGCTCTCTCTCTATCTTTTTTCTCAGAGAATAGGTGCAGGAACTCATTCATGCCCTTCCTTCCTGCCAAATCACATTAAATGATGAGTGTGACAGGGTCTTAAAGGGGCATTACATTCCAGGAGTGCATTACATACAGAGTGCAGAGATCAGGAGTGTGCTATGTATAGAGTGCAGGTTTCAGGAGTGCACTACATAAGTGCAGAGTTCAGGATTCAAGGACATGCTTCACATGGAGTACAGTGTTCAGGGGTGCACTACATAAAGAGTTCAGGATTCAGGGGTGTGCTACACACAAATTTCAGAGTTCAGGAGTGCTTTGTTTATAGAGCGCAGGATTCAAGGGTGCCCCACACACAGAGTGCAGAGTTCAGGTGTGAGCTGCATACAGAGTGCAGGATAGAAGGGTGCACTATACACAGAGTGCAGAGTTCAGGAGAGTGCTCCTTACAGAGTGAAGAGTTTAGGAGTGCGCTATGTACAGAATGCAGAGTTCGGGGGTGCACTATGTTCAGAAAGAGACAGATAAATAGCTCACTCCAGGGGTTTAGGGGTTCACTACTTACAGAGCACAGCTTTCTTTTACAGGGCCTTGCCTCTGCATCTCCCATTCACATTTAATTTCTATGCCTTGCCAGGTCTTACCTCTGCACTACTCCCCCCACATCCCCCACTTCTGCACATCCCCTTCCTCCACTGATCTCATCCCCTCCATTCCTTCACAGCTTCCACACATCTTACTTTTTAAAAAAGCCACCTGCCTGGCTCTAGTGCCTTCTCACACTGTAGCTGGCTCCAACGCTCTTATTTGCAGCAAGATCATCAGTGTACATCTGCATTTGTGCACCCAGGAACAGATGGTGATCACAGAGGGTGCAGCCTACACTACGACACCCCCTCCCACCCATGACCGCACAGCACTAGGCACCTGTACCTGCCTTGTCCCCCACAATGAGTGCAGGGAAGGAAGGGATCTGTAGAGCCCCCAGAGAGGCAAGATGTCCTTGTATGTACAGAAGCTAGAGCAGGGAGCAGAGAGAGATGAGAACTGGAGGTGCTGAAAATGGAACTCCGCCACTTTGTGGCTGAAAAAAATCCATATATATATTTCCCAGATAGCAGTGATAACTTGGCACACATTTGTGGCAGTGTTGAATTGTAAGTCTGTTAACTTGTTGCACATTTTCACTGGCAATTGCACACTTGCAGAGCACTTGAAGCACAAGTTCTAGGTGACACTTTTCCAATTTGTAGCAAATTTGCATGGCGAGTCTCTAGCAAGAGCAAAGTTTCAGTGGTGAGTCTACAGCAAGAGCCTTGCAAGTCACAGTGACCCCTGTGGTGGGATGACTATTGCACAACATAACTGAACCAGAACTTGCAGCAGACTTGCAGAATGTTTGCAAAGAATGTTGATCTGGAGTCATGCAATGCGGACTTTCTGAAATTGTGCAACACATTTTTGAAGCCTGGTAAATCCAGCAATAGCTTAGCAAGTCATTTTTAAACGTGTAGCTCAATTGTTTGTTATCAGGGATCATGGAAATAGCACATTATGTCCATCAATTTAAGAATAATAATCTACAGATTACTAGAGACATGCTAAAAAAACAATGTCTGCTTAAAGAGGACTAAACTGTATCTGAGCACCTCCAACTGAAAACACTATTAATGTAATTTAATTAATTAAGAGCCAACTCCCCCATCCATCCATGTCTCCATGCTTTATTTTGTTGACAAATCACTTTGAAAAACACCCCCTGGCATTTCTAGCTTCATCTTGCATAAGGGCAGATGATTCATGCAGCATTTACTTCCTGGAATCTGTCTGCTCTTAGTTCAAGCACAAGGAACAGAAAGCTCCTCCTCCCTTCCTCCAAAAGAAAGAAAAACAATGCCCATGAAGACACCTGGGATGTATGACATAATTTTGGCCTAGGCCAGAAACCAGGAAGTTATTGAAGAAATGTAAGAAAAAAGCTTAAAGAAGTAAATATAATATACCTTCCTATTTATTTACTAAGGCTAGCAGCATAAGGATTAACAATAGTTGATGTTGATTGTGATAGTATATAACTCCCCCCACAAGTTCCATATCGTATTTCTTCTGAATAAATGCTAAGTTCAATGATGCCATAAAAAAATGAAAATAAATATACACTGAAAATAACAATATTTTTTATGTTAGTTATCCATGAGGTCTATTTGAGATCTTAAGCATTACACATACCAGAATGTAAGAACTACAGTTATAAAATCTTAACTCCCAAATTTAGTGAAGAAGATAGTTGGATGGGCCATCATAAATTAGCTTTTAACATAACCACCCTACTGCTATGACTATTACAATCCTGTTCAACCCTTCCTGTTAAATTTTCATTAACATTACATCACGGATTACACAGCAGGTGATTCAGGAAGAGGAACAAGGTGCTTTGGCTTCAGGGGCAGCGGGGGGCTGCTCTCCAAAAGTATGAGATGGTAGTGTCAGCTCTCCAACATCTATCCACAACCAGTGATAGGTGTCTAGTAACAAACATTTAAATCACTTACTGTATCTCTTTGGTCCATCTTCTAAACAAAATGACAGTGTTAACGTTGCATCATCTTCAAAAAATTCTGTTGTAAAGGCATCCCACCAAAGATTGTCACTATCCTGTGAAGGAAAAACATAAACCAGTATTGACAGAGTGAACTGGAAACATTTCACAATGCTAAATGAAAATCAAATGATAGAATGTTTTCACACATTGTACACGCATCGGACCTGATTTACCAAGGAATATGTCTGTCCACAATCAATTCACTGCCTGTAAACAAGAGTGAGCAACCAAAGTGTACCTTCACAGGATTCATGACCTGTGCGATACTAATAGATGAAACAGTAAGCATACAGCTATTCACTAACAAATGTGGTTTGCTAAGCAGCATACCAAAGGTGTGCGCAGCCTATTGCATTAGGGTGTGCACCCCAAAGTTCAAACACACATTTCAAAATGTATTAAAACATGGACAGTGTCAGTAGGGCAGTGGATGGCATCAGTAGGGTAGTGATCATGTCAGTAGGGCAGTGGATGGTATCAGTAGAGCAGTAAATGGTATCCGTAAAGCAGTGGACATGTCAATAGGGTAGTGGATGGTATCAGTAGAGCAGTGGATATGTCAGTAGGACAGTGGATGCTATCAGTAGAGCAGTGGACATGTTGGTATCAGTAGGGCAGTGGTTGGTATCAGTAGGCAGTGAATGGTATCAGTAGAGCAGTGGATATGTCAGTAGGGCAGTGGATGGTATCAGTAGAGCAGTGGACATGTTGGTAATAATAGAGCAGTGGATGGTATCAGTAGGCAGTGGATGGTATCAGAAGAGAAGTGGACATGTCAGTAGGGCAGTGGATGGTAACAGTAGAGCAGTGGACATGTCAGTAGGGTAGTGGATGGTATCAGTAGGGCAGTGGACATGTCAGTAGGGCAGTGGATGGTATTAGTAGAGCAGTGGACATGTCAGTAGGGCAATGGATGGTATCAGTAGAGCAGTGGACATGTCAGTAGGGCAGTGGATGGTATCATTTGGGCAGCGGATGGTATCAGTAGAGCACTGGGCATGTCAGTAGGGCAGTGGATGGTATCAGTAGGGCAGTGGATGTTATTAATAGAGCAATGGACATGTCAGTTGGTTCAGTGGATAGTATCAGTAGGGCAGTGGATGGTATCAGTAAGGTAGTGGACACGTCAGTAGGGCAGTGGATGGTATCAGTAGAGCGGTGGATATGTCAGCAGGGCAGTGGATGGTATCAGTAGAGCAGTGGATGGTATCAGTAGAGCAGTGAACATGTCAGTATGGCAGTGGATGGTATCAGTAGAGCTGTGGATGGTATCAGTAGGGCAGTGGACATGTCAGTAGGGCAGTAGATTGTATCAGTAGAGCAGTGGACATGTCAGTAGGGCAGTGGATGGTATCAATAGAGCATTGGACATTTCAGTAGGGTAGGGAATGGTATCAATAGGGCAGTGGACATGTAAGTAGGGCAGTGGATGGTATCAGTAGGACAGTTGATGGTATCAGTAGAGCAGTAGACATGTCAGTAGGGCAGTGGATAGTATCAGTAGAGCAGTGGACATGTCAGTAGGGCAGTGGATGGTATCAGTAGGGTAGTGGACATGTCAGTAGGGCAGTGGATGGTATCAGTAGGGTAGTGGACATGTCAGTAGGGCAGTGGATGGTATCAGTAAAGCAGTGAACATCTTAGTAGGGCAGTGGATGGTATCAGTAGGGCAGTGGATTGTATCAGTAGAGCAGTGGGCATTTCAGTAGGGCAGTGGATGGTATCAGTAGGGCAATGGATTGTATCAGCAGAGCAGTAGGTATGCCAGTGGGGCAGTGGATGGTATCAGTAGAGCACTGGATATGTCAGTAGGGCAGTGGATGGTATCAGTAGAGCAGAGGACATGTCAGTAGGGCAAAGGTTGGTGTCAGTAGGGCAGTGGATGGTATCAGTCGGTAGAGTAGTGGATGTTTTCAGTGGGGCAGAGATTGGTGTCACTAGGGCAGTGGTTGGTGTCAGTAGTTTTTATTTGTATTATTTTGTTTTTTTACAATATTTTTATTTTATTTTTTACAATTTTTTTAGGGCCCCGTTGGGGAGCTTTGGTTAAATATCAGGGGTCTAAACATACCTCTGATGTTTCACTTTTGGGACAGAGAAAAGGGACTGAGGACAGAGATTCCACAGTTTTTTTCTTTGCAGCCTCATCTGCACTGGACAGTGAATGAATGGAAAGTGGTCTGTGCTGATCGGCTTCCTGTTCATTGACAAATTGAAGCATAGTAGACAGTTTACTTTGCTTTAGCTATGAACGAACACAGTGATTGATCAGTACTGATGGAGGATGGGGGCTGTGCAGCAGGGGGAATTTGAGTCACACGGGGTGATTAGGGTGTGCCCAGGCACACCTGGCACCATCTATGCTCACACCTATGAGCATACCCTCCAGTGGCTGAATGTATGCCAACAATTTGGTGGCATAACTAGAATCAAAATTCATAATCAATATTTTGAAGTCACTTTACATGCAGGAGCAATACTTAATGGAGTGCACACAGTGAAAAAATAATGTAAGATGATAACAGCTGTATTAGTGCTCTTTTTTAACAACACAGTTGATTACTGGACATATTTTTTATATTTGCACTAACAGTAAGGTGTTTGTTTATAAAACAATAGTTGGACGAATGTCACAAGCATTTGCTCCGCCATCACAAATTCTGACCATATTTTGCTTATTATGTTGTGTTATATCATGGCCACTAGATGGAATTGGAAATCGTAGGACATCAACATATTAGTTAAAGTATAACTAAAGGGAAAAGTTTTATTTTAGTTTTGGACAGAGTAGATAGGGAAGAGAACACATACTGGGATCTGCCTGTGCCCCTCTTAGGCCACTTTCACACTGAGGCGTTTTTCAGGCTTGAAATAGCCTCTAAACAATGCCTGAAAACAGCCTCAAATATCCTGCCCATTCTTCTCAGTGTGACTCTTCACACTGGGGCAGTGCTCCTGCAGGAAGTTCACTAATCTATGCGCCCTGCCCAAATTTACATACAGGGCGCTGGACGCATGTATTTTTTGGAAGCACATGATTAGATACTAAGGCTCTAATTGCCTTCAAAAAAGGATGGGCTCGGGGCGCAGAGCACTGTGCCTGGAGCCCACCCAGTTGTGTGACAATAGCGTATTAATATTCGCTAATGTCTTCCTGTTGTTCCTCCTGGCCAATCACAGCCAATCAGCAGATCCTGAGACCCTATTGGCTCTGGCATTCCTAAGACCCTAAGGGACTCAGGGACGGTACTCAGGGAGAGAGACACAGGGATGGCTGGTGGGGGGGTTGGCTGGCTGGCTAGCTGGTTGGTTGGTTGGGGGCCCCCTAAGAAATTTTAGCACCAGCCTCCACTGCTTTTTACCAGACCGGAAGTGAATTAAATTCACCAATAGTCTAATTTAAAGTAGGAGAATGCTTTTTATTGTTGTCTGTTCTCCTGTTGCCGATTTTCCCTCTTCTGTCTGAAAAGCACTGCACACAAAACAGAAATGAAGGGCAATTAAGGGCTAGCAGGAGCCATCATAGAGGTAAAACCTGGTAGAGGTTCTAACTCTTCCCAATTATATCCAAAACTTGAAAAAAAAAAAAAATCCTGAAATTGAACTGTTGGTGCAAATCGAAAAAGTATCATGTACATTATTAAAATGTGTCATTAATAAACAATAAAAATGAAAAAGCCATGATGTATGCTTTGGAGAAGGTGGATGCACATATACAGTACAATTTCATATGTTGCTGCTTGTTGTAATGACCAATACCCATACCTACACTGCCTCGTTTGTGTCGACAGCACGACATACAGGTATTTTGGAGCTGCTACTTTGTTAAGCGTATGCGACTTTTATAACTTCATGGGCAGTCATGGTGCATTATAACTTTTTCAGGCAGAGTCTGATCATGTATATACAGTCAGGTCCATAAATATTGGGACATCGATAGAATTCTAATCTTTTTGGCTCTATACACCACCACAATGGATTTGAAATGAAACAAACAAGATGTGCTTTAACTGCAGACTTTCAGCTTTCATTTGAGGTTATTTACATCCAAATCAGGTGAACGGTGTAGGAATTACAACAGTTTGTATATGTGCTTCCCACTTTTTAAGGGACCAAAAGTAATGGGATAATTGGCTGCTCAGCTGTTCCATTGACAGGTGTGTGTTATTCCCTCATTATCCCATTTACAAGGAGCAGATAAAAGGTCCAGAGTTAATTTCAAGTGTGTTATTTGCATTTGGAATCTGTTGCTGTCAACTCTCAATATGAGATTCAAAGAGCTGTCACTATCAGTGAAGCAAGCCATCATTAGGCTGAAAAAACAAAACAAACCCATCAGAGAGATAGCAAAAACATTAGGTGTGGCCAAATCAACTGTTTGGAAGATCCTTAAAAAGAAAGAACGCACCGGTGAGGTCAGCAACACCAAAAGACCCGGAAGAACACGGAAAACAACTGTGGTGAATGACGGAAAAATTCTTTCCCTGGTGAAGAAAGCACCCTTCACAACAGTTGGCCAGATCAAGAACACTCTCCAGGAGGTAGGTGTATGTGTGTCAAAGTCTACATTCAAGAGAAGACTTCACCAGAGTGAATACAGAGGGTTCACCACAAGATGTAAACCATTGGTGAGCCTCAAAAACAGGAAGGCCAGATTAGAGTTGCCAAACAATGTCTAAAAAAATTCACAGTTCTGGAACAACATCCTATGGACAGATGAGACCAAGATCAACTTGTACCCGAGTGATGGGAAGAGAAGAGCATGGAGAAGGAAAGGAACTGCTCATGATCCAAAGCATACCACCTCATCACTGAAGTATGGTAGTGGTAGTGTCATGGTGTGGACATGTATGGCTGCCAATGGAACTGGTTCTCTTGTATTTATTGATGATGTGACTGCTGACAAAAGCAGCAGGATGAATTATGAAGTGTTTCGGGCAATATTATCTGCTCATATTCAGCCAAATGCTTCAGAGCTCATTGGACTGCGCTTCACAGTGCAGATGGACAATGACCCGAAGCATACTGTGAAAGCAACCAAAGAGCTTTTTAAGGGAAAGAAGTGGAATGTTATGCAATGGCCAAGTCAATCACTTGACCTGAATCCGATTGAGCATGCATTTCACTTGCTGAAGACAAAACTGAAGGGAAAATGCCCCAAGAACAAGCAGGAACTGAAGACAGTTACAGTAGAGGCCTGGCAGAGCATCACCAGGGATGAAACCCAGCGTCTGGTGATGTCTATGCATTCCAGCCTTCAGGCTGTAATTGACTGCAAAGGATTTGCAACCAAGTATTAAAAAGTGAACATTGAATTTATGATTGTTAATCTGTCCCATTACTTTTGGTCCCTTAAAAAGTGGGAGGCACATATACAAACTGTTGTAATTCCTACACCATTCACCTGATTTGGATGTAAATACCCTCAAATTAAAGCTGAAAGTCTGCAGATAAAGCACATCTTGTTTGTTTCATTTCAAATCCATTGTGGTGGTGTATAGAGCCTCACCTGGTTGCCGCCACACACGCTTGACACTATCTGAACCAATTAAGTTTATCTTGGTCTCATCAGACCACAGGACATGGTTCCAGTAATCTATTTCCTTAGTCTGCTTGTCTTCAGCAAACTGTTTGTGGGCTTTCTTGTGCATCATCTTTAGAAGAGGCTTCCTTCTGGGACTACAGCCATGCAGACTAATTTGATGCAGTGTGCGGTGTATGGTCTGAGCACTGACAGGCTGACCCCCCAACCCTTCAACCTCTGCAGCAATGCTGGCAGCACTCATATGTCTATTTCCCAAAGCCCACCACCGGATATGACGCTGAACACGTGCACTCAACTTCTTAGGCCTGTTCTAAGTGGAACCTATCCTGTTAAACCACCGTATGGTCTTGACTACCGTGCTGCAGCTCAGTTTCAGGGTCTTGGCAATCTTCTTATAGCCTAGGCCATCTTTATGTAGAGCAAAAATTATTTTTTTCAGATCTTCAGAAAGTTCTTTGCCATAAGGTGCCATGTTGAACTTCCAGTGACGATTATGAGAGAGTGAGAGCGATAACAACAAATTTTAAACAAACCTGCTCCCCGTTCACACCTGAGACCTTGTAACACTAACGAGTCACATGACACCAGGGCGGGAAAATGGCTAATTGGGCCCAATTTGGACATTTTCACTTAGGGGTGTACTCACTTTTGTTGCCAGCGATTTAGACATTAATGGCTGCGTGTTGAATTATTTTGAGGGGATAGCACATTTACACTGTTATACAAGCTGTGCACTCACTACTTTACATTGTAGTAAAGTGTAATTTCTTCAGTGTTGTCTCGTGAAAAGATAGAATAAAATATGCACAAAAATGTGAGGGGTGTACTCACTTTTGTGAGATACTGTATATATTGTGTATTATAGACATTAAAGGCAGAAATATAGCTTTGTTTGGAAGCTTAGTACACGCTGCGTATAAGTATTCATGCTTTGCCAGATCAGTTAGAGGATCACATTCGTTGGGTGTGCAAAAGTCTGCAAGATCATTGTAACACAAGCTTAAAATGGAATTCCACTTAACATCTAACTAAAGATGTATCTGCTTTTTTATTTTTAGCCCGTTCTGATCTTGTCACATGATCTCCCGTGTCATCCAGTGGCGACTGCAGGAGAGAAAAGAGAGTGCTCCGACAACGGCTAGCAAAGCCTGGAGCTGTGATGTCACCCATAGGCTTAAGATCCCTTTCACACTCTGGCGGTTTTCAGGCGCTTTAGCGCTAAAAATAGCACTTGTAAAGCACCTGAAAACCACCCCCAATTCACCCCAGTGTGAAAGTCTGAGTGCTTTCACACTGGAGTGGTGCGCTTGCAGGACGGGAAAAAAAGTCCTGCAAGCAGCATTTTTGAGGAGGTGTGGGTGCGGTGTATACGCCGCTCACAAACCGCCCCTTCCATTGACATGAAAGGCCAGTGCTTCTGAAGCACCTGCAAATCGCTTTCGGAGTACCACAAGTGGGCTGATTTTAACCCCTTGTTAACCCCTTCTGGGGGGTTAAAAGTGCCACTATAACAGCGGTAAAGGGCTGCTAAAACTAGTGGCGCCCCAGTGTAAAAGGGGTCTAAATGGCCCCTCCTCCTCTCCCCTGCAGCTGCCACTGGCTGACCCAGGGGAGACAGATCATATGACCAGACCTCTGTGGCCTGAAAATAGGTAAGTACAGTGTATACAACTTTTTACACAGGCTAGTTAGCATAGGAGTTAAAGGAGACAGTTTACGGCTAGTTAGGTGTTCAGCCAACAGCCAATCTGTAACATTTCTACATTACTAAATTGGTAAAAAAACATAAAAATGATTGCACTTATGTCAACCTTAATCCACAATCAATAGAAAGCTTGTATATTGTATATATATCTATTCATCACAAATGAAAGTATGTAAAAAAGTGTGTTGCGCTAATAAAAGTGAAAACAAAACATAACATATATAAAAATGTTGATAAATAGATATAGGATAAATGGGACTTTAAATGAGGCATGGCTTACAAGGGATACCAGGCCTCCATCCCTGTCAGTGTTCTACAATAGGAGGGGGGGGGGGAGCAAAGGCGGGACTTTATATGAGGCGTGCAATGGTAAATGAAAAAAGTCAAACATGAAAGCAGTGTTGTTTATTTTCAAATCATACATACATATCAATGTGAGACCATGCCCTACAATGATACAGAGATATAAAAATATACAAACAACACTGTACTAATTCATAATATAGTAATTCTCAAGGACACCCACATAGTTACATAGGGCTACATAGTATTTGTGGCTCTGAGCCAATTTGTATACCACCTCCATAAAGTTTAAACCAATAAAAATAAACATAACAAACACAGTAAAGAATCATGAATATGGATGTGATTTTTTGGAGATAGGACCATTAGTAGCTCTACGCGTTTCGTGATCTTTTATAATCACTCGTCAGGAGCAAGCCTATCTGAAAGTAAGAATACATATGGCATACAATCAATGGCATACAAAAAAAGTTAGTAAAATAAGATTCTAAACTCATCAAAGTTATGAGTAGAATTGAAATAAACTAGATTAAATTGAATAAAAAGAAAAGGAGCCAAAGCCCCCATGGTAAAGGGCTTACATAAATTATGCTGCTGGAAATAGGTGCCCATGCCGGAGAACACAAGCCGACCGGGAGCATCACCTCGGGAGCTCTGGGGGCATGGCAGGGGGCGGCAACCCCACACAGGGCAGCAAGCACGGCGAACGGAAGTGGTGGTGGTGTAAATGCCAAGTGTCATACCTGGGGAATAGTATAGAATAATGAATATGAGAGTGGGTTAGGGGAAAAAAGAAAAAAGCAAAAAGCCAAGAACAAAAAGCAACAAACAGCACACATAGAATGGAATGTGGAATGTTGGAATATGAAAAAGTGATGCACCTGGAGGGTGCCGGGAAGGTGGTAGGTAGTGGATTGGAAAAAAAGTGTCATACCTGTGATGGAGGGGAATCC